>CM057099.1:16902614-17437614 GCA_029959045.1 Taenioides sp. WSHXM2023
ATTATGTTCCATTTCATTTTTGCCTCCAGCTGCTTCCATTCTGAAATTTAGAATGTTTTTGTTTACACATTTTTAAAGGGTCTATTGGAGAAGTGTGTGTTCTGGATTCATGACTAAACCGCACACACCAGCTCTATGCCCAGTGCGACACATACAGTAACACTACACTGCTCCCCTCATCAGACACATGACAGACAAATGCACTCATAAAATTCACTTAATCCAAACCAGGGCTGTAGAATAAATAAGAATATTTGATTACGCTTTGATGTGTTTGGACAGGGAAATAATGGTTGTCTAAAGCCACAGAATCTGAGACGCATAAGAATAACAGAAATTGAAAGAGAAATCTGCATGTTTTATTGCTGTATTAATTAGGGAGAGTGAGTAAATGAATACATCACATGGGCTGGAGGGAGTCGCACCAAACAGACCTAATCCAAGACGACCCCAAGCGAACCGTGCCAGTGTAAAAGAGGCTTTACTTTTTATATTCATTTATATATTTATAATTTATTGTCTTGTTTGCTAGTTTAAAAAGTTGTAGCGTGCAGTATTATTTACGATCTTTAAATGTTGTAACTTTCCCAATAGCTTTCCTAATCACCATAGTGGTTTAAAACATGTCATGTGATTTTCAGTTCAATAGTTTTAAACCAGACTAAATAAACTGAATATCAGCAATACACCAAAGTATTAAATGAGATGAGAACATGAAGCAGCCTTGTCCACTACAGACCTCAGTGTGAACCCTGGACAGTAACAGAGCAGTGACAGTCTCCAGATCAGATCAAAAACCATGTGCTGAGATCCTGAGCCAGGGAGAAAATCCCATTTAATTTTACAAGATCTTTTGGCCTGTGACTGTGTGCAGGGTGATGTGGTGAGCTGACAGGAGACTGAGGAGGCGGCAGAGCAGAGCGACTGCTGAGCTCGGTTGAAAAACTCTCATTAATAAACAAGAACGTGAAATGAAGTATGCACCAAATATTTTCAATGTGCAGAGCATTGCTGGCTTTACTTCTTTTTACTATGAACTCTTTCAGTTTTGTTTTTTTCACTTTTTCATATAGATGTAATCTTTTGATCCCCGTCACGCATCATTTTTAATCTAGACAGAACATAGTCAAAGGGCACATATTGCAGGTTTTCAGATTTTGTGATGACATCATACTCCAAGATGGGGAGCAAGAGCCACATTTTCCTTTTGGTTACATTATAATTTTATAAGAAATAATCCAAACGTGCATTGACAAATGTTGAATGTAATAAATTCTGTTAGTGACTAGACCAAAGAACTTGCTATACTACAAACGATATCTGCATTTTAACTGGGGATGCCCTGATCTTATAATGGTATAAACTGATGTAATTCTACTCAGCAGTTAGTTGAGAGATAAATAACAGTGACATAACACATTAGGATTACTTCTGTCCTATTTTATTTTTGCAAATAAACGCTGTTTTCAGTCTCTGCACTGGTATTTGTTGATAATGAGTATCAGAAGACAGTTAAAGCTATAGTACCGGAATCAGACTCAGAACTGAAAAAGCCCCCTCTATATTAACAGTATAAAGTAATAATAATAAATCACTGTGCATTTACATAAAGGATCATGAACACTAAATGAATAACTTTTACCCCGATTCACCAAAAGGTTCATCATAAAATGTTGACTGTTGCTTGTGAAAAGTTAGATGACAATTTAAGCGCGCTCTCCACTCATTTCCACTGAGAGTTATCCAATTAGCAGGCAGCATTTGGCTCTGCTTACTCAGTCTATGATGAATTCATTTCAATATCAGGAAGGCTTGAGCTTATATGCAGAGAGCTACATCACTGCCACTATGTTCTTATGTATTGTTACTGATTTTCTCCTCCCTGAGTTTTGGTTTTCTGTTTATAGTTGCCATTTTGAGCACTGTTAAAAGATAGATGTCTTGTTTTGAATATTTCGGTGCTAATTTTCCATCAAACCGACAGCCGAAACACTGCGTGGAGTCTGTATATCCTCCCTGATGCGAAAGTGTTATGGCTATATGGCTTTTTTACATTATAAGACATGAATGAGTGAACTTGTAACTTCAACTTGCTTATATGACCAGGAACAAAACGGCAATTCGTATGTTTAGCCAACAAAAGATACAACTTTGGGTAAGGCTATAAAACGCTTATTAAGATTATAGTGCATAAAAACACTTGACGCTAATAAGGCAAATGAATACTAATTAATAGTACTAATGGGAAGAAAATAGTTCATGATAGTTAAAATATAATAATCAAATAAGCATGAATACGTAAACAGAGACATAAATCAGTTGTATAGAAACGGTAAAATTTTTCTTGCTATTCTGGAACCCATAGTTCACCAACTGAACATAGGTAGAAGATGGATCAATGAATAAATCAAACATCACCGAAATAAGAACAGGCTAAAAGGAATATGTCGTCCAAGTGGGTTAAAAATGTGAGTTGACATTTGAAAAGCAGCCAGGAAAATCCATTTGTAAGACCAGCACACGTAGATATGACTGTGCACACTCACACTGGCCAGCTGTGCATTTGTTAAGCAGGTCTCTGAAGATTTGAGCTATATTCAGACTTGAGTGGACACATGTCTTCCCTTAGAAAACAATTATTCAGCGTTCCCAACAGCACCATACTTGCCACAGTTTCAGGAAAATTCTAGTGTTTTGAGTGACCGCTGATGGCATTGATGTGATTGGATTTGTTAGGATTATCCCATACCTGTATCTCTTGTTGTCCACGGGAACTATATCCATGGCGATGTAGTACTGCTGATGAGGGTCCAGACCGGCAATCTTCACTCGCATGGCAGGAAACATCCTCCTAAAAAGCAAGATTGTTCAGTTTGAGAAAAGGGTTTGTACAGCTCCTGAGCTCTCACTATGGTAATGCAGATATAAACTATCTTCGGAGCTAAAGTTACACTTTTTTTAGATTCTCATTTCAATCCTGCAGTCTTTCTTTTATGCATCAGTGTGTGTGTTTCTCTCCTCATCTAATTTATTACTATATAGCAACATTCTTGTCGTAGAATGCAAATAAACTAAATAAAATTATAGATTATTTTATTTAGATCATTAAGTGTGTGTTTTAATTTAAAGCCTTGTGATAAAAATTTGTAATTTGAAACCCTTGTGGTAAAAATTCTTAGGCCTATATGCAGGTCACCAAGAAACAGTTATGAAAACCAGAAGTATTTATTTTTATTAAGATATATGTTGTCCTTTGCTGATTAAAATACTTGACAGCAAGAACAAATTGGCCACTATTTTAGGCATGCCAGTTATCTAAATAAACTTCATATTTTTCCATGTGCAAATGTGCATTTGAGTGTCAGTGTGGACTCTTCTTCTTTTAATAAAACAAACATGAGGTTGATGTAAACACTGTGATATTTACACAGCTCTGAAAGAGTAGTCTGCTCAGGAGGAAAACACCTCTGAACATGTGGTGAGCCTGAAGTAAAGACTATGAGAAATCTGCACCTAATGCAACTGTTCACAGGCAGATATCGATCACTGTAAGCCATGAGCACCAACAGGAAACTGTGTGTGTAAGATCAAGATAAAGAGCATTAAATAACTGTATCCATATAAGATATATGCATGACATTTCGCCAATAATCCTCCACTGAACCAGATCCAGCCAGTTTAAGCATCCCTCGTCATAAGAAATAACAGTCTGTGCGTAAGGGATGGTTAGACCTAATGCCTTGTGTTGTTCTTCAAACGGTGCGTTTTCTTTTCTCATTCTGAGCTCGTAAATCGGACCCTGGCTAATGAGAAAAGAAGGTCACTCTCCGTTGGATTTATGAGCTTCTTATGAGCGAGCCGTGAAATGCGCGCTCCGCCCGCTCTAACCCGGTGATGCTCTATTTATGACCTGATTTACCAATTTAAAGCCAATTTAGGCTCTGCTTTATAACGAGGCCGGGGCGCGTGCTGTAGATTGTCCCACTGAATTTTAAAACGGAAGAATCCCCAAAGTCAGTTTCACCTTCGAGCCTTGCACCAGGCCTAAAGACGTTTAAACAAACACACAAAAATAAATAAATGAAAATAAACACGCACATAACAAAGCAAAAACGTATTGCACAGTCTTGAAAAGTGTTCACCAGAAACAGTCTTGGCTCTAGAGTGTGTGAGTGTGTGAGAGATGGCGCACACATGCAGAAGGTTAGACAGGCCTAGGCGATCAGCTCTATGTGTGCGCGCGCGGATCAAACGCACAAAGCAAAATCTCTGCCTGGGAAGCATATGCAAAATAATAAAAAAAAATGCCTTAGAGTTAAATAGTTAATTATAATTACTAAGTAGATTTTGAAGACTGGTGCTTTAGTGTGTCTAGAGTGGGATTTAGCCTCACATGCGCCATGCGCCTGGCCTTACCGTCCAGCTTTAGTGATGATCATCTCGGTGCCGATGTCGTGGAACCTCTTCCAGAGGTCAGCGCACTGCAGCTCCACCTGGATCTCGTCCATGGAGGCCGGGGGAGACTGTTCGCAGGCTCCGGAGGCCAGCTCTGCAGGTGAACCGAAGGAACAGGACGTCCTCTCCGCCAGACCCTCTCCGTCCGAGCCGGGACTAGCCTCTGAGTCTGAGGGGAAATGAAGAAGATGATGAACAGTTCGCTCTCATATCCAAGGAATTAATAGGTTTAGGCTTTACATAGGAAACTTGGCAAAAGAAGACAACGCCCCGGAATCCAAATCACCTGCTGCCTGCAGCTCACAGCAAAGCGCCCGCTTCGCTTATTGCTTTGGGTCGAGGTCAAAAGCTGAGCAAATGCTGCGTAACGAGTTTAAATTCAATGAAGAAAATAACCGCAATTTGAATTGGACCACACATTAGGAAAACTGCAGACAATCTTAATTTATAGGGGTCCTTTTCGAGCAATGGATTTTAATTATTTTTAGGTTATTTATTTAATTTTTTTCTAGCAAAAGCACACAGAAGGTTTACTCAGAGAATATAAGAGAATATTTTTAACTAATGTCACTCCCAAATCATAGCAAAAAGCGAACGCTGATAAGGCTGTGGGATATTTGAGCAACAAAATAAAGAAACATTTAGTGTTGCATGTCTCATGTCTTAATTCTTAACATTTGAGTTAATATTATTTTTATTATATCAGCCTAAATTGGTCTGTTTTGCTTTTATTTGCGTCAGGGACATAGGAGTATGGGAAATTCAAATTAATAAAGGCAACTCCTCAAAACGTAAAACTCCTTTTCCAGTTATAACCCTGACCTTAAATGGCTGTTGGAGTTCAAAGGAGAATGAGGTTAAATATTACTGTAGTTGTTCCAGCTGGACGTCAAATCTTTCATCCTCGGCACATTAAAGCGCCCTCCGATTAAACTCCGAACAATCACCACATGCGAGCTCCCATTTCACTTTTCTCAGAACTGGCTTATAGTTGAATATCCTGCCTCAACCCCTCCGACACCACCAGCGCCCGAACAGTCAGAAAAGAAAGTAATAATGTATTATTTATTGAGGGCCTTGACACAAGGAGGTTGACTTGGCAGACTACAGGGCACACAAATATGGTTATGCAAATGCGCAGACTGGACAGGGTCCCAGGCAAAACCGCGACACTGGAACAAGAGCCAAGAGCTCTGGAAACGAAAGACACAGAGACAAAGAGCAGGGAGACCAGCAGCTTCACGAGTTCTGTTGAAAATACATTAAAATACGCCTTTAAGGTCTTAGCACTGTTCTATCTGACCTTGTCTTACAAATATTAAATAGGCCGATGTCCAGTCATTTAATAATCCAAATAAATAAGGGCAAAAATCCACTTTGTGTTGGTAAGTGATATTGACAAATAGATAATGTTTCATCATCAAGTTTTTCACGTAATTCATTTAACAAAATTGCCAATGGAAACGGCTAGCCAAAAATAGATAAATAAACCTAAGTATAGCCCACATAAAAATACAGTTTCAAGCAAATGAAACTGTCCCAGTTTAGCAACTACTATGAGAGAGATATTCAAAGATACTCAGATCTCTTTACTGCTGAAAGTGAGGCACGGAGACCAGGTAAATCAACTGACACACATCAGCACCCGCACATCACTGCATAATAAACAGGACCCAAAACAAACTATTAGGCATAATTATGAAATAACTACTTCAGAACATCCACAACCAAACTATGAAGATACTTATTAACAGTTAGTTAGTTAGTTAGTTATAATAAATAAATAAATAAATAAATAAATAAATAAATAAATAAATAAATAAATAAATAAATAAATAAATAATAACTTTTTAATATAGGTTTGTGGTGCTGGTCAATAACCTGTTTCCCGACCCTCATAATTCTACTAACTCCTCAAATGCTAAAATAATATCCAGTATCCTTCTAGCTTATTCCATATGCAAAGTTGCATGACACAATGCGGATCACTATTCTCCAGCAGGGACGATGACACGGCCTAATGTTGATTTGTCAGAAGCGACTGTGAGCCTCTGCAGCTCAGTCTTTGTGGCTAATAAACGTGTTATACGACCAGCTCCTGAGCCTACGGAGGAGTAAAAAGAATATGACTCTGTTAAAGATTCCCTTAACCACAATCTGCCCACAGAGACACGCTGTGATCCAGTGACCATTGACTCTGGTGCCACAGCTCAGACCGGACGTGGAGGCGAACAGCCTGCTAATGAGCAGTAGACACTTACGAAGGGGCAAAGCACCCTGAACCTGGCTGGGTCATCCAGTCTATTATCAGAAAAATATATCTAAACAAAAACTAAAAACAATTAAATAACGTGTAACGTGTAGGTCTACTGCTTGGTTTCAAATAGTACTTTGTGCGTGCTGTTCTGTGAGACAACTTCAAAATCTTCATGGATTATTTACTGATGTGTTCCAAATAAAACGGCAATAAAAATGATGTATCAATCTTACATCAATATTGAACAAAAACGTGCTGGTTTAATGCTGGAGCCGTGCGTAAAGACGCAGCGCTTTAACTGCACGCCAAATGATCAAGAAACAATACTTATTGTTTTTTTTTTTTTTTTAATCAGTAACATGTATTGTAATTAGAAGAATAAAATGACCGCTTTACATCATCTTCACAATTTATAAAGCAATATTTCACATTAAAGGGGTTCCAATGATGATTTCACATTTCAGACTCTATTATTTGTCAAAACAACAATTGTAAACAAAATACTGAAACACACATTTAGCTCACTGTCTTTTATCCATGTATTACAGTAAATATGTTTAAACTCTCGGACCATGTGGCTTTCAAAACGGTAGGCCTACATTTATTGTGACCTACCGTTAGTGTGTGGCTTTTCAGTATAACACTGGGCTTTTTAAAATCTTCTTTTAGTTTTTATTATTATTTTCTTTGAACTTTGTGAAGGTCATCCTCGGCTTTAGTCAAGCAACAACAAAATGCAACATCAACATGACATGACATGACACTTTTAATTTTACTCTTTGATCCTACATCAAGTATATATTCAAATATTTAAAAGAGTTGCAGACGAGACGCATAAACAGGGTTTGTAATTGCCTAATAACGCATATTGCAACATCTACAAACAACGAAGTCCTTTGGCAATTTAAATCAAAACAAATATTCTCAGTTACTAATAAAATTAATCAGCTACTATAATGTAATTACAATTTAGGCTATATCTAAAAATATGTAGTCTATAGCCCGCGTTACGACTATGGATTAAATGCTTATAAACGTGATGTTTGTGATACGCGTGTAAACATGGTTCAGGCTGTAAGTATAGACTATTTACACCAAGATGAATGAACTAAAACATGTATGCTCTGTTATTCATTTATGAACAGATTAAAATTTGGGTCCGAGAGTTTGAGAAGTAAACAAATGTCGTGTTTCTGTAAACGCTTAAGTTTGTTTTGAAGTAGGTCTTATGTTTTAATACGACGCAAGGAACAAATGAAGGCCCCGACATAAGTGGACCATGTCTCCATCCTTATTTTGAAATGGTGCCCCTTATACCAATCCGGTCATGCTATGATGTAGTGCGGTGTGTCTGTCCCACTGACCCGGGTCCATGTCCAGTGCGCAGTGCCCGGGCTCGTCTCCGTCCGCCGCGAGACTCTCCATGGACAGCTCGAGCTCCTTCTCCTCCCAACCCCGGAGCTTCCTCTTCTTGTTGGATCCGATAAGGGACTCCACGGAAAACGCGTGGGCTCTCGAGCTCAGAGCTGCGGCCGATCGCCTCCTCTCACTCATGTCTCTCAGATCCACGCGTGGGGAGAGAGGGAGGGGGAGTCCACGTCAAATGAAAAGCGCAAATAACCAGAAGAAAAGTTAATCCAAAGTGTGTCTAGAAACGCCACGGTGAAGCGCTTTGGACTGGCCGTGTCATGGTGCGCAAATCGCGGACACAGTGGTGCGTCTTTCCACGTCCTCTCTTTTTCTTTCTCGATGTCTGTCGGTCTCTGGCTCCCTCTGATTGATACCCACTTCTGGAGGAGTTTTTTCAGAAGCAAGGGCGGCCCATTTCTTCACTCTCAGTTAAAGTAAAGCAACCAATCACAAGTGCGCGCTGGCGAGAAGAAAAAACTTCCTGTCCAATCAGAACAGAGCTGAAACGCGCGTCCTAGAGCATAGTCTAACCATGTCTCGGACTTGTTGCACATGTTAAAATCCGGCCTTATTATGTCATTACACCTGACACCGAGATAGGACTTAAAGCCCATCAAAAAGAACGGACTGTGTGCTTGAGTTGATTACCGTTATATACCCATTCAATAAAATAAGGAGAGATGTGTCTCTTTTAACGCATGTCCGAAGCGCTGAGTCCAACATTACGAGGGGTTTTAGGTAAAGTCCCTCACAGCTTTGGAGCAGGTATGAGCCAGAAGACAGCTGCAGTTAGGCACAAGAACAAATGGACAAAGTGCTCCACGGTTTTGCGCATGGAGGTTTTGATTAAGGAGGTTGAAAACCTTTTACACATACAACGGCAACAGATAATAATAATAATAATAATAATAATAATAATAATAATAATAATAATAATAATAATAATAATAATAATAATAATGCGTTACAGAAGGGAACGATCATTACGGTTACAAATTATTGCTAGAGCGTTTTTGCTCCGTCCCACGACATTAGCCTACTTGATAATAAACTTAAAGAAAAGCTGTCTAAGACCCATTAAAGTAAATAATACCATATTATAAGCTATAGCCTAATAAATATGTAGTCGTACAAACGTAGGCCTATGTAGATTATAGATATTGGTTAGAGGGAAATCGGGGAACTCAAATGCAAAGTTTGAGACGTGGTCATGAAACCAAGGTGAGTCTGCCGCGCAGAGCAGCTTGGTCCATTGATGGACTCGGGATTTCCTTATGCTCTTCACGAGCGCGTAAAGAACATGTGTAAATATTTGTGAAATAATTATTTTGAAACGGATTGTGAATCCCAATAATACGTAATACAAAAGAGAGTTTGAAACCATTACAGCCTATTACAGCTTGAGAGAGAGTCTTATTTTTATTTCTACCTGACAAAAATGAACCAACCAAGAAAAGACAAAAATGCATTCATAATAAATGTGCAATATATTTTAGGACCAAAAGGCACAATAATAATATATTATTCCTTTGCAAGAAAGAGATATTCTTGACATTGTAAGGTGTTGCGTAAAAGCACTTTTGGACTCTTTCGGCTTCATTTGTATATAAGCCTATTACAACTGCAAAAATGCTTTTATTTTATAGAATCGGTCTGTTGTTTAGTGTCCTGATTTAGCCTATTAACAAACAAAGAAATAGCCTACAACTTCTATTAATTTGGGTTTCAAACGCTGTCAACAGTTCCAACTCCTATACCCAAATCAACAAAGGTTTTCGATATTAGTTTGTGGGTCATATGGAGGTATTTTTATCCCGTGAAGAAAATCCCTTTGTGAAGCACTTGTCTGATTAACGCCTTGTCGCAGCGCGGCGATGGAAACGCTTCTGTCAGTCTCTTCCTCCAGGGAGCGACTTCCACGTGTTTGAACCGCACACTGACCGACGCACGCCGAGGAACGCAGCTGGTGCTCATAGTCTAGTGCGCTTTAGTTTCAGATTATGGACAAATTCACATTATTATGTTAATTTTCTGAGTGTTCAGTGTGCACAAATATAGCACAATTTCTCACTGCAATTTGCCCGTGCACTCTAGCACTTTTCTTGGCAAGTAAAATAATGACACATTTTTAAAGCCTATAACTGAAATCACCCACTTCGTGTTTAAAGTACAATCATGTAAAGCGGATATATTTTTTTTGTTATTCTTGACAATGTTAATCAGTCATTAACCATGTGTTATTTACTTTACATTCTTAGCGGAAAACAAGAAATATTGGCACGTCTTTTCTTGCAGATTTTACCGGCAGTATTAAATAGGACCAACATAAAGTGAGATTATGTGAGAGCAGGTGAAGGTTTACGGTTTCCTCTTCGAGTTACTTCATTGACTGAGTCTAAGCCTTACACCAGTAAAATGTCTCACTTTCAGCCCTTTCACAGCGGATTTCCATTTACTACCAAGTCTCTTTTGCTGTGAAACACACTTTTATTGCTCCTTTATTCCACATGATTTCTGTAACAGTGCAGTTATTTTAGCACTAATATGCTGTATATTAGTCTAAGTCTATGTCTGAAAAGCTCTATGTAATTTACTGCCTAATACAGTCTATAGGTTTGTGGGCTGTCAATGTTTTAGGTCAATAGAAATGGGAACAAAAATTCTACTTAATTTAAGTTACTAAAAATGTTCTGGAAAAACAACAATTAAGAAATGCCTATTAGTTCAACAACTGGCAGCCACATTAGTGTAAATTTCCACGATTCTAAATATTAATCTTCATTTCAATTGCTTGAATAGTATTTATTTAAATGTATATGTTTATTTTAGTTAGAAAATATGCCCCACTACCAAATGGCTTAAAATGGTATCGGGGGTTAAATAATCAAGGTCTAACAAATAAATACATACACAAAACAATTCAAATACTGGAGTCATTTTTTGCAGGGCAGCATATGTACACAGAAATGCAGAAATGTTCATCTATTTCCCAAATGAAGAGAGTAGAGTCAAAGATATCCAAACAAAATATTTTATATAAAAACACATCTGTAGTTGCATTACGAATTATAAATATGTACAGGTATAAGTTAGATAGAGGCTCTGTGTGTAGAAATATCAGCAGAAGCCCACCCTGTGCCGAACCTCTTTTAGGACGGGAGCAGCCAGTTCTCGAGCCTTTTGAGTCCCCTCTGAAAGCACTGACTCCAGGTGAGTCCTGTCCGCTCTCAGCCTTTCAATCTCCTCTCTGATGGGTGTTAGTCTCTGAACCACAGCTTCAGTCACCAGCCTCTTATAGGCCCCGGTCTCCATCCCTTTGGCCTGTGATAAAGCCTCATCCACAGAGAGCTGTGCCATCGCAGCGTGGATGGTCACCAGATTAGAGACACCCGGGCGAGTGTCAGGGTCAAAGGTCACCTCTGAGGTGAAGTCTGTCACTGCACGCCGGATCTTCAGGGCAATGTCGTCAGGAGAGTCAGTGACGCTGATGGTGGCCATGTTGTGCGGATCAGACTTGGACATTTTGGACGATGGGTCACGGAGGGATTTCACCTTTCGTGTTGAACCTGTAGCAAAAATGTAAAAAGAATAACCCAAAGTTTATGCACAAAAACTGATGCAACTTTTCTCAGATTTTTTTATTTTTCTTTATTTTTTTTTTAATGTAACACATTAATTCAAAGTTGGTAGTGCTGAGGAAGAAAACACTACACAACAAAACAGAGTTAGTCCAATGTTAGAAGGAATTGTGAGAAAGAAATTGATACAACACAATCCAAAATATTTTGGAAACAGATGAAGGATTTTGATCCAGTGCTTTGGGTGTGTGAAACAGACGTGTGTGTGACGTGACGAGCGGAAATGACAAATGAATCCTCCAAATATCTTTGAAGTTCTTACAACTAGCAACTGCCTAGTGTATTTCCTCACATACCTCATCCTGCTTTAACAATAAAATATATATTAAAAAGTTTTAATAGTTGACTTCCCTGGCTTAGAACATTCACCTTTGGAGCCTTCTTAAGGACATCACTACAAACACATACACACTTAATATTTAGACACAAGAGGAAGAAAATGTGTCTTTAATCAAAACTGCTCTGCACTCATGACTAACTCTAATAATTAACTGAGACTGAACATTGGGCTATCTAACGTTAAGTGTGAAAAATATGCATCATTTTATATCAAAGCCATGGTCTTACTGCATGAGTGCGCTTCGTATAGTCTGTCAATAATCAAATTAATGTATGGGAAAACAAAACGGGAGAATCTCATTATAATATAACACGAAAGATTATTTTGCTGTTCATGTAATAAAGCCAGTATATAAAGGGAAGGCAAACAGTTTTCATTAAAATAAAATTTTGTTTATATTTTTAGCTCTGTAGTGCTGTTTGTCAATTTAATATTAATTATATTACAAAAATGTATTTTGGATGGAGGCGCATATTTGTAAAAGTGCGTACAGCGATATCTGTGGATTCAACAGTACAGTTCTTACTGAGTAGAGTGCGTGGCTCGGGGAACAGGTCACCGAAGTGGTTGTTGAAGATTCGGGCCAAATCCTGCGCCAGCTCCAGATGCTGCACCTGATCCTCTCCAACCGGGACGTGAGTGGACCTGAATAGACAGAAAGCTGAGTGTCCCAGCACTGACTCTACAAATAGTACAGACTCTACAGACTGAACAGAGCGAACAGGAAATACAACACAGGAGCACAAGCCCGCTGACTGTCATGAGAGGAAGCAATCCATTATGACCCTGTGTACAATCTGGATAGAGATATTTCATCATGTTGCTTACAGTACTTATACATATACTAGACATTACACACACAGTGTGTTCTTTCACCCTGGTGCAAAACCATTTGATCATATGAGATCCTAAAGAATAATTAGAAATTATACTCAAAAGTAATCCTAAACCTATTTTTTATGTATTTCAGTTTTTTTTATTAGTAATTTCACTATACACCTTTAGATTACTTCTAACATAATAATTCCTGAAATATGTATTAGAATTAACAGGAAAAATACACAATATTGATTTGCTGCTGGTGAACACAACAGACGCACATGTGAGTGGGCTCAAGAGATTTTATCCACAAAATATTATCAAACAAAAACGTGTTTGCTTCTTACTTGTAGAGGAGTATATCGGCAGCCTGCAACACAGGGTACGTGTACAGACCAACGCTGCCTTCACTTTTCTGTTTGCTCTTCATCTGTCAGAACAAAATGAAGGATGTCAACAAGATATAAAATCAGAGGGCAAATAACAAATCTATTTAATTTGTTTTTCTTTTTTTCTATACATGACTACGATTACATCTAACCTTTAACCTCCTGTGTTTGCGGTTAAAATATTGTAAAATGTAGCAGTATTGGTTTGCACCTTTGCAGTTAAAAACTCATTAAAATATATAAAATGTAAAACTCTGAATAGAAATGCTTATTGTATTGTGTACACTGTTACAGCAAATGTTTGCGCCAAAATGAGTTATGCAAAGATATTTTTCTCAATAAGCAGTGGATGTATAATAAATACCCAGTAATATAAATTTTCAGATAAAATGCTACAAATAGAAAACAAACAGTAAATTAAAAAAGAGGAAAAAAAAATTGTCATTTGCATCTATTAAATTCAAGTTCAAGTGCAGACATGGCAATAATTAAATCAGTATGAAGCTCGGACCCACACAGAAACGGAAAAATAATTCTTCAGGAAAACATTAGCTATTTCATAATCATAAATGGTATCTTTATGTCCAGTGATTGCCAGAGTCTTACATCACTGATTTTATTATTCAGTCATGAAAGGCATACAGTTGCTGTTCAATGGTGATAATGTTGGTGGGATAATAATTTGACCACAGCGAGTAACGGGAGATGGAGATACAAGCGCAATTAAATGTAAGATATTTCTGGCTTTGCAGAATACACAGGGAGAGATGATTGAGAGTTCATGGCTGTTGTTGTTTAAAAAATTTTAATATATATACAAGTTTGAACATTATTCAAGTGGAAGGACTGCACTGTACTTGCCATGCCCTGACTTAATGATTCAATTAAAAAGGAATTCACAATTTAGCTTTAATTTAGCATCCCATAAATTGTACAATATTTTGAATCCAAACATAAATATCAGACCTTCCACTGAGGCAGGTGTCTGAGGCGGGGCATACTGGTCAGACAGCCCAGGATCCAGGACAGTTCAGCATGTTCAGAGACCTGCAAGACACAAATTGTTAGATAAATAACTTTATTGAGCATTATTGACTCAATACATAATTTAATTTTTTTTTTAAATAAAATACACATTTCAATTATAAGTTGTTAAATATACAATTTTTAACTTGTGCAAACTGAAAATGTATTGTATATTTTCAGACTTAGGAGCTTGAGGCCACTGTTTTGTCCACTGAGGGTGCCTTCATAGCACCTCCAAGTGGCAGTATAACGAACTGCAGAACTCTGATGCTGGGGGAAAAAAGTTCTAAATACTGAAGAAAGGAAACCATTTTCTTCTTCACATTGTATGATTTTGACATGTAAATGTAATTATACACAAAATAATATGATATTTTTAAGTAAACAAAGCAATAATATTACCATTTCTTGCTTGATAAGTTCAGGTATTGCAATAGTATCACTTTTTGAATAAATTGTTTTTAGGTTTTGTGATTTTCTCCACATTGTCCATAATTATCCCATATTCCGTCTATTGTAGCTTAGTAGTTTATTGTAGCAAGGGCCCTATAATAAAATTTCTTTCTCCCCTGTAGGAGCCTTCTGGGGGGCATGACATCAGCCGCTTCGAGGAGATAAAGCAGAGTGTCAGACCAACATGTGGGGGGCGGTGTCCGTTACACAGACCGGCCTGGGATGGGACAGATGTGGATGAGAACACACAGGGATGGCTCCAGTTTACAGAGCAGCCGGGTCCAGTGTTTAAGGGTTTTAGGAAAGACAAGGAGTCTATTCACTGTGCATATTGTGTAGACACCAGTACAAATGTTACGGTTGATTACTGACACTGAGAGCACACTGAGTGTCAGTACTGACACATCCTAAATCACAATATGATATCATGTAATCTGACAAGCTGAAAAGAACCATATAGAAACTCCCATTAAGGAGATCTAATGTAATACTGCTGATCCACTCATTTCATATCTGTAACTTGAGCCTGTCGCCAGTTAAAATCCTGCTTCAAATAAAACTCGCTGTTGTCTTTGGGCAGTCACCATATTTTTACATGTGTGCAGGACCATTGCGCTGTAGGGTCACCTCACTGCCAAGTTATGTGGCATGAAGCTAAATATGTGTAAAAATAGGGTTGTGCGAAGGGTACAGGGAGGGCAGAAAAACACAGATGGACCAAACCCAGTTTTTAGATGCATTTTGGCTTTTTATGTCTGATTTTAAAATTCAGGTATTGGATCAATCATATGTGGTACTGTTCCAAGGTTCTGGTTTAGAATGCTGCAGAATACATTATATTCTTACTGTACTTTGAGGTGTAAAAGTTGGGGCCAACTTACCAAATTTCATTCCATGCACCTAACAGTCCCTACTATATACTTAACGCCAAAGTTGAACTAAGTTTGTACAGTTGCATGTTTCTGTAAATGTGCTGTGAGTGTAGAGTAAAGATAAGAATCAGCTCTGATCAAATAAGCTCTCCGGGGCTAGCCAACATGTCGGTCAATAAACACACACTAGCTGACAGCAGAAAAATAAACTCTTACAAACATATCTTCCTGTAAAATACAGTTAGTATCTGTCCTGGGAAGAAAGTACTTCTCTTATCGATGCTAAGCCCATATGGATTGAGAAACACAAGAACATGTGTGTGGTGTCATATTGTTAAAGGTGTACTATGTAACATTTCTGGTGGGGGTGGTGGGGGCTGTCTACCACCTGATTGTGTTGACAGAAATATTATTGTTGAGCCTGGAATGTTGCACAGTATAGCTTTAAATATATCTCTAAATTACTGGTGTTTTAATGCTCTTAATAATGCTCTTGCATTCTTATTGTGAGTTCGGTTGCTTCTCCATAGCTCTGACCTGTAACTTGGCCAAGTGGCATCACCTGCTTGTCTCCATAGATATATACCATGCTGTTAAAAAGTTCTAGGCAGAGGAATAACATTTCCATGAAGATCCGGAAGAGGCCTCCGCCAGAAAATATACACAGTGCACCTTTTATAACAAAGGTATTGACATAACATATTTTAAAAGGCCATTACCCTACTCACCTGAGACTGCTGAAAGAGGATGGCCTTCTCCGGGTCAATGCCACAGGCCAACAGGCTCGCTGCCATGTCCAGGATATTGGTTCTGAGCTGCTCTGGGTCCTGGGGCTGTGTGATGGAGTGAAGGTCCACAATGCTATACAGTACCAGAGGGTACTGATGCTGCAGGGACACCCAGTTCTCCAGAGCACCCAGGAAGTTCCCCAAGTGAGGCACTCCGGTGGGCTGGATCCCAGAGAACACACGACAGTCCACTGGTGCCTGTTAGGAAAACAAGGACACGATCTGAAAATTCCTTTTAGTCCATGTAAGATAATATACTAATATGACTTTTCAGTCAGTGAAAAGGAAATGGTGCAGAGTGACAGATGATGAAGTCAAATCCATGAAACTCCAGGAACAACTTGGACATCTCCAGAGACTCAGGTGTCAAACGTTAACTATTAGCAGACTGAAAGCCAACCACAGTCATGCTTCATTTAGCTTGATGCTAACACCGTAGCTAGCACCTCTGCACTCTCCCAGACACATTCAGTACAAAGAATGCATCACCTCACTGGCCAACAATGACAGTTCGTTCAAATGAAGGAGTGACACCGAAGAAGAAAGAGTGGAGAGGATCAAATGTATCAAGCGCAGAGTTGGTGTGATGAGGAGAACTGCAGGAGCTGGACTGTTTACAACATGAGATCAAGTTTGTTTCTTTTTCTTCTGCAGATTCAGACCGAAACTAAACGCCTCATTTCATCTGGCATCAGCTGGCTTCACTGAGGCTTGGTTTTTAGTGGCTAAATCTCACACAGCATGTGAGACACCACCTGTTATGAAATGTGTATCCACCCATTTTACTCTCACAGGCTGGTGAACACTGTATGTTTGGCTTAGGTAGAAAACCAAAACACAAGATTCAATTAGGAACCTCTTGTTAGTTGGACTACAGATGGACAGTGGAGGCTCTGGTAATTGTATATTTGTGCTGTCAGGATCAGTTTGGACTCATAAACCTTGGATTGTAGATTCCATAAAAAAATCAAATCAAAAAAGAAAGGAGATGTTAGGGCTAGTAGAGTGTTTATGTTTATGGAGACATATTTGTAGCAAACTAAAGAACAGTAAGAAAACACAGGAACACTGCAGTGGATACCATAGAGAATCGCAACTGTTTGCAATTTACAACCATTTAAAACCATTTTAAACTCCAGCAGTTCTTATTTTGTGTGTCATACGAGTATGTATGAATATTGTCAACCCAAGGAAGTAGAACTAGGAAGTGCACTGGAAACACATTATGCTGAATTTCTTTAAGTAGTTTTGTAGTTTTAATAAGAAAGGGTAGTAGTGTAACACCATAGCATAACTCATTCTAGTTATTGCGATGAAGTTTAGTTTATTTAAATGAAATGTGCTGATAGGAGATAAACAGCAACAGTCAGAGATTTCAACAGAACTATTCCCACTGGCTCCATTGTTATCGCCTTCTGTCTAACCGCCCATCATGTTTCAGACTGTACTTAGAAGACTTATCATTTACATCAGTTAAAAAAAATGTATACCAATAGAGTACTCAATACTAAAACTACTAACTATTTGAACAAATGCCAATGCTGAAAATATTCACATAATTAGGAAAAAGTTTGGGCTTGTATTCGAACTTGTAAAAGACCATGGAGTAGGCTACTGTTAAAGAAAGTACTAATACACACAAAAAAGAACATCTAAAATAAATATTTTATTAATTATATCATGTTGTATTAAAATTGATATATATATTTTTTGTGCAGAACTGTCAAACTGTCAACTGGACAAAAGTTTTAAACAGTGAATAAGTTTTGCCACTGACCCAAGAGGTGTCTTCAAGTCACTGCCTTAAATATCTGGGGGAGCTAGTTTGTTAGTTTTGGTGTGGTTAGCTCCTCCCTGCAGGCAGATGTATAAAAGCAGTGACTTACCAGAACCCTGTTAGAACTGAAGAAGCCTCTTGGGTGAGTACAGTTGACAGAATTAAAATTTTGAGCCTTCAGCTTCCTCTTCCTCCTTTGTTCGTCAGGAGTGACAGCTTGTTAAGTTACATAACACATAATCCTCAAGAGTCACAAACCTTCCCTCTGATAAGGCTCTTCTTACTACAGCCATCTCTCCATCTCTCTCTGGGTCAGGTAACAACTGCACTGGGGTCTGTCTGCTCCACAGTCACTCTTGTCCCGGCCTGGGGGAGCGGCGAGCAGGAAGGAACTGGGTGCTTATGTCATTACCGACGGTGGGGTAATTGCACTGGGTTGCCATTGATGCTGAGAGGCTCTTAAGAGGTGTCAGGGTTGATTTGGGAGCAGACCGGCTCGGAGTCTGGTTCATGTGTGTTCTCACCTAAAGATGACATGCCAAACGCATGTACCCCTGCACCACTGCCCCCGAGGGAAGCCATTAGTAATGCAGACATGGTAATAGTGTCATTTGAGCCAATCAGGTGTCAAATGAGAGTCAACGCTGTGACTAACTGAGCGCCAGGGCAACCACAGGCCATTACGTATGTTACAAGCATACTAATGCCTATTTAAAACATGCACCTCTACCGCATAAGTCGATTATTGCACCAAGTAAATCAGCGCCTGGATGATGACAGAAGAGACAGCAAATGTTGTAAAGCAATTATGGTTGAAATGGATACAGCCAAAAGTCATAAAATATTTTCACGTAGCATACCACCACTGTGAAAGACATCAGAGCTGTGAGAGTCAATTTATGTCAAACAGTTAATATCAGCAGAGTATGAGGGACAAGGAGTGAAAGCTGAGCTATGTGTCGCAAAAATCATTTAAAAAAATATATAAAAGAGGTCTGTGTTTAAAGAACCTAACATGAAAATGGGTTATAACTATGCTAAATGAAATGTCCAGAAGAGTGAGCGTTTCTGCTTGAATATCAACTTAATACGAGTAGGAGGAGTAGACCCAGTACTTTAACCTCAACCACTTTTTACTTCTGCTATATTTTACCATTTGATAAAATATCATCTGATTATCATCATCAGAATAGAAAAAAATGCTGTTAGTATCAGCCAACCTAAGATCAATAAAACAACATATATTTTGCAGCCTTTGTCATTTGTCATTCCTTCTCGAACATCCAGAGCACTGTCATATAATACAGTCAGCAGTGTTGAGAGCTTTATTCATCCATATCTACCATGTGCTGAATAGATTATGCGTTACTATGTGTGTGACAGTTTGGAAGTTACCCACACTTAAAGGCCATGTTTTCACACTTGCTGTACTTTTCCGGGAATCTGAGTTCATTTGTCTTGGTGTGTAGCATGTGTGTGGTAGCGTCCTTATGGAGCTCGGGTCATGTGTCCGCACATGTCGTAGTCTGTGCCTAGATCAACATCCAAGGTGTAAGCCAGTTTGAAAATGACAGCTCAATGTAGGGCCAGTACAATCCATCATCAGTGGATCTAAAGACACATCATTATTAAACAGAAAAATTATGAAGCTAAACGGTTCCCTTTTCTATTGGAATTAACACTGGGTTTTCAACAATAATGCCAGCCACCTAGATATGTTC
The DNA here is from genome assembly GCA_029959045.1 of Taenioides sp. WSHXM2023. Classification (NCBI taxonomy): domain Eukaryota; kingdom Metazoa; phylum Chordata; class Actinopteri; order Gobiiformes; family Gobiidae; genus Taenioides; species Taenioides sp. WSHXM2023. The sequence goes on from CM057099.1 coordinate 16,922,560, forward strand.
CTTTTGGGTAATGTAAATAAATATCATTGTTAAATTTAATTTAATTATTTCAATATTAAAGATAGATTTGCACTCAACAATAAGGCGAATAACCTCCTCTCAAACACAATGTTGATTCTAATATTATTCATTTGATGGCCAAAAACATGTTGCATTCAAGGTATCTATTTTTAGATAATAGAATGCAGTTTTCAACACACAATAAAAGTAGTTTCATTAATATTTCCAGGTAGTCTCTGGTATAGATCAAGACAATTTTACTTCAGGATTTTTAATGTACTAAATGCTCATTTAGATGTATTTAATCAGCTTGAAATTGAATTAATTATATTGGAGCAGTACACTATTTGATTTCTCCCTAAAATATTTAAGTATTTATGTATGCTAGGCTTCGATGAGCATTGCTTTATATTTGCCAAAATAGTTTCATGTCCTGAGGTTATGAATCATGGCTATGGATATGCTGAAACAGAACAGTGCATTTCTCTCCGCAGATGTGTCCTGGGCTCATACATCAAACCAGAGTTGAAGCTGCAGAGTGAAGCTCTGACATGTCTCTCACTGAGGGGCTAAAGAGCACGAGTGTCCGTCAGTGCCGTTTACCTGAGCCAGTTTCAACACATCTCAAAGTCACCACTGGGAGCGCCGCCACACGACCCGCTGTGAATTACTATCAGCTCTTTGTAGACTCGAGGAAGAGCTCCAGATCTCAGCAGCTAGCCTCGGAGAATGGATGGTTTTCCTGCCTCTGCCACCCATCTGTCCCAGTAGGTCTCAGCACACAGGGTTCAGTGTTATTCCTCTGGACTACAGACCCCGTGCACCCCATTAACGCCAACATCCTGCTGAAATACACTCTGCACACTCCTCCCAATGCCCCATGGCCTTTCTTCTGCTCTGCCCTCCTCTCCCATTGGGACCTGTTAACGCAAGCAACAAGCTGAGCAGCACCTCAGCCTGGCATCCACCTGGAAGCAGGGCTGAGTGTGGTACCCTGACATCCATAAAAGCATGTGTTTAACTGTTGGATAATGTGGCAATACACCACAGCTTGAAGCAAAGATACACAAAGGAAACCTACTACACAAAAACATGAAACAGTCCAAACACAGATATTCAGGTTGAAATGGAGGTTAAATATGAAATTTAAAAGAGTGAGTGTAACTGAGTAAAGGCCGGAGAGGTTTCTCTTTCCTCCAGGAGCGCAGGCGAGGGGCAGCAAAGGGAGAGGCCCAAAAGGAGCGTTTGATTAAATCTGCGGTTGACGTGTGGGACAGGTGAGATTGATGAGGTTCCTCTGAGCTTCACACTGTGAGGAGAGCGGGGGCACAGGAACAGAAAAGTGCAGTGTGGCGGCCAGGGCTCGGGGCCCGCTCGCACCGTGGGGTCCCTGGGCTGATTAATGGACTGGAGGCCCTTCAAAAACAGCACTCCCCGCAGACAAGGCCTGACGTGGCTCCAAAAATAACCATGTGAGGGAGGAAGAGTGGCCCTAACAGGCTGCAGCTTCTGAGGGCTCAGGCTCAGGCAGAGCAGGCCCGCAACAGCCAGAAGAGTGCGGCTCATTAGAAAGCTAAACTGTGAGCGTTTTGGCCAGTGACAGATGCTGTCTCAATGAACAGCTGATGAAATTATATGTAAAAGCCAAGTCATGGAACCAAAACAATCAGCCACAGATGCAAACAGATGCTCCAGTGCATTGGAATGTTCCTATTGCCAAAGCAATTAACAATCGGACTAAAACTAAGGCTGTAGTTGACAAAAAAAATTATTGGTCGTCTATGTCCTGCCGATCAATTAGTCAACTAAAAAGGGGCCAGGGCAAAAGCTTTCAAAAAGTATTATGTATCGGACCCAAACTGCACTCACAAGACAAGACTACATGCACAGAAATTCATACAAAAACAACTATTACTATTTATGCATGCAAACTACTAGGAAACGACGTATTTACATAAAAACAAATTAAACTTGTGAACTATGTGTTTGACCTGCCTTTTTACATATATATAATATGAAAAGAAAAATAAATAAATAAATAAATCAATCAATCAATCTTCAATCTATACAGATACAAAAGTCGTGATTTTTTATAGGAGCATGGATGATGTAGGCTTGTGGGTGGAGCACTGAACAGAATGCGGAGGGCAAATAGGGCCCAGGAGAGATCGCTACAATACTCCAACCTACATGGATGACATATAGAACCTCTTCAGAGGCTTCTAGTTTTTGATGAGGGAACAATGTTATAAACATGATAAAAAGCTTAAAAACAAAAATCAATTTTCAGATACTGGATATATATTTTAACTGACTATAGAAACCTTTGCGTTGAAACTTAGGGTTTAGGTTGACAGTCGACAGGTTGAAGAATTGGCTGTAGAAAGAATATGACATTTTTAATTACACTTAGGAGACCACTGAGCATTAGCAGAAGTTTCTGACAGCTGAAAATAAATAGGGCAGTTAATGAATATCCTAAAGGCAAGGCCACATTTCCTCCAGCCCTCTAATGGTTTTAGCTGATATCGGGTAAGTCAGTTTCTAAGTAGCAAAGCACTAACTTGCAGCACTAGAGCCTGGTAGGCAAATAGATAGTAAATAATAAATAAGCATCAAATAAGTTATACTAAAATATCTGAACACATTGGAAAGGTCAAGATCTTTTACAGACACAAAACTAAGACACACAATAGACAAATTCAGAAATTAAATGGGATATTGTATGGTTTACCATTCTGCCAAGCCCAATTATATTCTACTCAAATTTAACCCATGAGTTGGTGCCTTTTTACATTGTACAAGTAGTACTAGTACAATTGTAGTATATGCAAAACTGCATAGTCAGTGACCCACAAAATGGTCAGATGGGTGAGACAAAACAAGTCTAATCGGCCACAAATCGCACCTTGGAGTCATAAGAGCACTGCTGTTCATTGTTTGTTCATATCCATTTGCAAAAAATAAAAATAAATTAAAACAATTGTAAGCTATCACTTCATTTATGCTGTCATTACTGGTAATGAAGCACTACAGGTATGCTCCTTCTTCCCTCACCTCACAGTGCACACTCAACATCTTCTCTAGAGACCCCAGAGATAACAAAATACAGACATTAGGTCCCCATTGTGTCGACTCCCACGTCAATCAGCAAAGAAGCTGTGAGCACAAAGACGGCATTTCAAACTGCATAATGCAAGAACAGCTCAATAATTAGCCCGGTTGTTGTGGTGAAATGAAGTGGTTATTCTTACGGGAGTCAGGGGAGTCGTTGTTTGCCTTAACACCCCATTTACCACAGTCAGGCAGCTGTGCAGTAATGGAGAACTCTATGAGGAGTTATGGTACATTTCTTAAAAGCACTACAGTCAAAAGCTAGTGCTACTGAGGAGGTGATGTCACACGCCAGACTACAATAGGAAACCAGGGACTCAAATGAGCAGAGAATAAAACCTTGTACTGGTGAACACAGTCAGTAAAGTACTTACAGTCTGGGGAAGTACAGAAAAGAAAATGTATATTAAACACTAAATACACTACAAACTCTATACAATAACTTCTTTTATTAGCTACAGTTATTTTGGTCCATGCCACAGCCCATAAGTTTTTTATTTCTTCCATTTAACAGAATGCTCTTCCCTCAGGGGACAGGTGGGCCATGTTTGCTTTCATCTGTTTGACACCTGAGCTCAAACTCACTTTTTCACTGACAGCTGCCAAAGAGTCCTAAACTAACATCCTGAAGACTTCATAAATATATTTACTATACACTTATTATATTACTCAAATTAGACGGTTTATAAATAATAACCAATATCAATTAACTATTTGTTAAGATTTTGCTCCATAAATAAACCCAATCTTATCTGAGTGCTGGATGATGCTGTATTTATTACCAGGTCAGAAAAATAATCCATAAAAACAAAACAAAATGCTTTTATAATTGTAATATCAATAATTATGTAATGATTTATACAGCACCTTTCCAAATATTTAAATCACATTACATAACGATATTCCTTCACTTTGCTTAAAAAGTACACAGTCTAAATCAGAACTAAGTAGCCTATACAATAAGATTTATCAGAGAGAAGTATCATATGACATATAATTTTATCTAAGAATTGGCTATTGGTGGAGCAGGGTTGTCAAAAGTATCAATATCCTGATACTAATCAATTCTAAATTAGTATACTCAGTTGAAGTATCGATACTGAAAGAAATTACAAAAACAGGACAAAAATAGTTGCATAGTAGAGTGTAGTAGAGCGGTCTATTGTGGTCTCAATAATATAACCTTTTTCTTATTGAACTTGAAATTTTAGTATCGTGACACTATGGTGGAGATGTTGTAATCACGAGGGGACACATTCATTAGTTACATTAACTGTGAGAAACATCTTTTCAGAAAAGATAACAAATGAATTACATTTTCCTATAGATGATGGAAATTTCCGGAATGTAAGGTGTATCATGCATCATATAGGCTATAATAGGCTATAGGCTATGAAAAAACGGAAATTGCATGAACTTATTGTGCAACGTTCCTGTGCCTTTTTAGCTTTACAGTGTTATGTTTTTTAGTTGATTGTAAATACTTACTATTTTTCTTGATTTTGATGCATGCTCTTATTTTCCTACTGTTTCTAAAACTTGCGTTGTGACACTGCAATTTCCCCATTGTGGGACAAATAAAGGATTATCTTATCTTAAGATAAGATAAGATAAGATAAGATATGCCTTTATTAGTCCCACAGTGGGGAAATTCCAGTGTTGCAACGCACAGTTCAAGAACAGCAGGAAAATGGAACATGCAATAAAACAAGATAATTATCTTATCTTAACTAAGTCATCTTGTTCATATTAGCTGTTCTCAACATCTAAGCTTTACCAGTAAAATGCCTTGTGCCTAGTGTGCAAAACCACACGACACTGTTTTGTCAAACTAGAATGAATATCTCAGACTGAAAAGGAAATGTTGATGTTAGATTACACCGTTTATGTGTGAGATCGAAGGACAGCACGTGATCCAAGAGAAAACACCCACAACAAGCAGCAAACGTCAAGAGCTTCATACCGCGTAATTTACCTTATTATCCGGTGGAACAGAAGCGCACAGAGACCTCTTTGAAAAGTTTAACTTCTGAATGAAACCAACGAGACGATTCATGTTATTCCTAATGGACAGCGCCATCTTGTATTGTGACCTCACGCACTACGGCGGCTCTGAAATGTCAAACTAGGTATTTGCGCATTTTAATAAATAATAACTTTTTGATTACACCCATGAATCTATTTTAAAAATCGATTACACCATAGGACCACGGATTAAATGGGATAAAGTAGCTATTAAAAATATGGCATTAACAGAGATATTTAGCAAAAACATTTATTTATTACGATAGGCTACCACTAAACCAAAAAATGAGCTATCTGAAATCATGCACCAAATCTTTATACATGGCCCATTTTCTTTGCCTTAAAAATATTAGTAAGAGAAAACTCTATGCCCAAAAAGCCCCATGCAGTTATAAAAATGTTTGAGACTTTCAATGTGCTCATATGTCTATGTGCCAATTGGCTGCTGTTATGTCTGGTTGGAGCCTCTTAACAATAGAGCCATCTCACAGAACAGCTGCAGAACTCCTCTTTGCTCATTACAACCTGTCCATGTGTGTGCTCTTTGACTGATTATAGCTCAGGTTTGGGTTACAGTATGTTTGCAGGGCACTCTCGTGAAGTTGGCCACATCTGCTCCTGATTCCTCCCTCCACATTGAGCATCTGGTTGCATTTGCAGCACAAAATGTAGACTATCATTCCATATTCATTATTATTTCCTGAGGCAATGAGGCCATGGCATTGCGGTGCATCAGATTAGACCTATATGTTCTCTCACGGCTAGCTAAGGGAGGTCTGAACACTATAGAATCTCACTATCTATGAAGTGTGGATGTTCATCTCTTGTAGGCGACTTCTGTTTTGTCTTCTCTTCATCCATAAATAAGGTAATATTGAATTAATAAACATATTATATAACCATATTATTACAGTATGTTACAGTGAAAAATATTACATAGCCTACATCTTAGTTATGTAGTTATGTATACCTATTTGCAATGATCCATCTCCAGATCCTGAGCAAGGCTTGGTGCAGGTCTACCATAGCTGGAAAGTTTTAAAATATACAGAGTAAAATGCATTCTTACAGATAATGTGCTATAAGAGCATTTACGTTAACAATATGCAAAATGTGTGTAGAAAAAAGTTATATGGAAGGGGTATCTCAAAGATAACTATAAAGAAAGATAAAGATAACTAAAGATTAACAATAAGTGTCTGCAGTCTGCCAAATGTTTCTGTTTTCTCTCTCTCTCTCTCTCTCTCTCTCTCTCTCTCTCTCTCTCTCTCTCTCTCTCTCTCTCTCCTCTATATATATATATATATATATATATATATATATATATATATATATATATATATATATATAAACATTATATATTATACATTATATATTAACATTTGAACAGTCATACTGAAGTGTTAGACTTACTGCATACTCAATGTAAAAGTTAAGTGTATAGGAACATATTGCATTCTTTCATCACAACAAACTGGTCTAAACATTTCTAACATAAGCTTTACTATTCATAAAACTGGTTAATTAAATCAACCCAAGATGATCAGGTCCTTTCTGAACAGTAAATGCATTGTCTTAATGAGAATTGCACAGGGAGTTGGGGTGTTAAAAGCAGGCGTCCGTCAGCTGGACCCAGGGCAGTGCAGGGTAAGAGGCCACACAGGTGATGAGTGAAGACGCTGGGCTTTCACCACACGGAGCTCCAACATCCAACAGGGACCGCCATTTTTCATCTGCATCAGCTTTTCACAGCCCCTGTTACCTCCACTGTCTGTAACTTCATCACATACACAACTGTTAGCTGAAGGTCTTTGCTTTGACAAAATAACGCAAACCACCAAATCACTTCATTTTTATTCATGGTGAAAAAGTAAATGATTAAACATTACAAGATGCATTTATTTCTTTATTATAGTGTGACACAAAGCATTACAAAAATATATTAACCAAAATATATTAACTACTGGCTGTTCCCATGTTAATGATATATTGTTTTTTGCTAAAATTATTATTATTATTATTATTATTATTATTATTATTATTATTATTATTATTATTATTATTATGCTCTTTGAGCTCTAATTTCACCCCCTAAACATATTCAAAAACTCACAAAATGTTGCCCAAATTTCTGGAGTGTCCCGAAAAATTCGATAAAATATGTGTTGCATAACTGGACACAAAAAAATGCGCCATCTACAAAAGTCAAAATACATTGCGCTTATGGGAGCCGTCCCGATGTAAAGTTTGTCGTAGAGCCACTAAATTTGGTACACGCGTTGGTCATGTGAAAACAAAACAAAAAATGGTGGCTATACTGGCTTGTCAAAGCCGGGCCTGGTTAGTACTTGGATGGGAGACCGCTGGGGAAATCAGGTGCCACAGTGGGACGCCAGTAGCAAAAATTGTCATTGTGTCCTCAGGCACTTCACCCACATTGCCTAGTATGAAAGTGGAGTGTGCGTGAGTGATGGTGGTGGTCGGAGGGGCCGATGGCGCAGATTGGCAGCTTCGCTTCTGTCAGTCTGCCCCAGGGCAGCTGTGGATACAGTAGTATCTTACACCACCGGGTGTGGAGTGAATGAATAATGATCTGTACAGCACTTTGGGTGTCTTGAAAGGCGCTATATAAATGCAATGATTAATTAATTAATTAATTAATTAATTAATTAATTAAAACATTATTATGGCCACGCCCCCTGACTAACCGGAAGTCAGCCATCTTGGATTTAAATTTTCAAAATACTGAGTCAGCAGTTTTGCTCACGTCACATTTTAACAAACTCCTCTGAAGGTGCTTTACTCTCTGAAGGGCTGAAAATCACTGTACATCTTCTAGAGAAGTGGGGCATCAAAAGTTGGCCGATTAATTTTGATAACTGTCACGGTTTATGTGCGGTGAAGCTGCAAATTTCATTCAGAATTTTTGAAATTTTTAAATGTCAAAATTTTGTCCCGTTCGTGCATACAAAATCCGATTTGACTCAAATTTGAATCACTTGTAAAACTTTCTGGCCAAAACCTACTAATTGTGACACAAACAAAAATGGTGCGATACCTCCACAGAAAACAACAAAATTTTGCATGGAAGATCAAAATGTTACTTTTTCGAAAATGTGCAAAATTTTGCAGAAAATTACTTTGAGTCATCTCAATCAAAAAATCTGTGTAAACCATATGGTATTTTTAACCCTGTTGCCAGAGATCCTAAAAATTCCCATTCATGATAAAAATATTACTATCATGGAATATTGTGAAATGTGGAAAAATGACTCTTCATATCATCTCGATCAAAACAGCCAAAGACAACCATATGGTATATTTCACTGGGTTGCCACGGCGATGTGTTTCAAAGTGATAAAACAACTTCTTAGTTTCACTGAAGAACGTGACATTTGACATCCTATGTGTGTTGAGTTTGTGTGTTTAGTGACAAGTGCAGCCCAAATACAACATAAATAAATATGTAACACAGACACAAGTGGCGTGTCAGTGCCACCCTGAGGGAGTGGCGTGTTGGCCAAGTGCGAAGCGCGGCCTGCGAGGGCCATTTGATGCTGCTTGCAGCTTTAATGTTTTTATTGTTTTTACACAATGTATAAACAGCAGAACGGTCAGCCAAAACCTTTGTATTATTTTCATTTTTGTTTGCTAATTTAACTTCAGAATAGGATTAATAATGGCTAATGTTAAGGCTACTTTATTGTCCCTGTATAGGGAAACTGATCCTCTGCATTTGACCCATCTTTCAATGCCACTGGGGCAACCTGATAGGAGCAGAGTAGTGCAGGGCCCGGAGACCCATCTCAACATCTTGAGGCTTGGCCAGGACTACCTTAGCTACAATATTTTACCTATTGTACATATTTTGGGATGATGAGTAAGAGTGCCCAGAGGAAACCCACCCAACCTGATGTTGCTGTTAGGTGAGAGTAGCCACTTTTGTATAAAACTATACTTTTGAATACTTTTGGTGGGAAATGTTACATGAACCTAAAATGTAAATTTGTTTTTATACAGACAAAATATTATTTAAATGACGATAAGAGCCCAATAAAAATAAAACATACATTTTAAAATCTTGTATAATTTCATTCCCATCTGCAGAACTCACACACACACACACACACACACACACACACACACACACACACACACACACACACACACACACCTTGCAGTCACAGAGCACCTGTCATAATAGATCCAGGCAAAGCATCATGGGAAGGAGGAGAGCTGTTGACTAAGGGGCCAAAGTTGTCTCTGAAAATGTGTGTTTTCTGGGTTTTGGATCCTGACGCTGAAAGACAGGATCTCCCCTCTGACACTTTGAGCTGCAGGACGCCCACCGCCCAAGTGGAGAGATGGACAGATGGACAGAGGGAGAGAAGAATAAACCAGAATATGATGGTCCACATTTTACAGGTGATTTTAACATTATTTTAACAACATTTATTTACATACATAGCTCTGTCATTTCTGTCACTGTTATGTTGAACAAACATTTCCTTTTGGAAAAACAGATTAAAAAACAATAGTTCTGACAACATAAATTATAACTTATAATTATAAAGTTATTATTATAACTTTCTGAAAATAGTTATTTTAGAAAATTGTTGAATAGATAAAATTTTCTTTTATTGTCCACAGAAACGTATAATGATCCAGCAGAAGTCCTGGTGGGACCGCACACAGCCCGCACTGCTGCTCCCTGCCTGGCCCACTGTGCTCAGACCGAAGCCTCTCAAACTATAATAAACATTGAGCTCGGAGTATTTTGTGTGAGTCCCCTGAAGAGGGTCTGGATCGCATTATTCATTTGTGTGACCGCGTATTAGAGGAGCACCTCAGATTTGTCATGTCCATGTTATGTCTTTCATGCAAAATCAAATGCACATACAACCATTGTTGTTCTATTTTTATTAATGTTGAGGGGCTATGACAAATTTAATCATTCCATATTTATTTTGCTATTAATGGCAGCAGTATTATGTGTATGTGTCCAACTGTGTATTTACAGTAATTTTATTTTACAAATATGAAGTGAACAGAAGCCTGAAAAAGTGTGTATATGTGTGTAAGTTTTCAGGGAGGCCCATTCTGTACATTGTCACGTTATATACGTATATATTTGTAATGTAATTTCATGAAGATCATAGCTTTCCTCTACAGTATTTGCTTTGGGTAAACCTCCCCTTTACAATTCAGGACTCTAATCAGAGGGCAAATTTAGACTTCTGTTATTGTGATCTCAGTGTTCATTTGACCAACCCCAATGCAACATATCAAAACAAAAAAACTGCTGAGCAAAATCCCTGTAACCTCCTATGTGTTTATACCCATCTTCCCAAACAGCTCAGGCGTCATGGTCATGTGTTTGGGGTGTACGCTGTAACCAGTCCCAGACCCAGTGATCCATCAGAGTCCGTCCCTGACACTGTGCAGGGCCTCTATTCACTCAGCTAAAGTGAGAAATAATGTCTTTGGATGTGAACCTCTCTCTCGTCCCACGTCCCAACAAAGAAACTGCATGAAGAACAGGCAGAGCTCGTGGCATTGACAAATTGTCCTTGTTTTCCCCAAAGTGTAATTCCCAAAGACTGCGGTGGCTCACGCTCATCTTTTCCTTTTCACATTAATAAAACAGTGACATGTTCAATATGGCTGCCGTCACACACAAAACACGCACTTCTGGGTACCTGCCATCAAGTTTCTTCTCATTCAATTTTCAATGTATTTAGACCTATAAAAATGTAAAAAATAATTTGCGGGTGCAGGTTTTTGTACTTTTCACATCTGTTGATCACCTGAATAGTTTCATTTAAGAAAATATTAATTTATTATATTCTAAGTTATAACAAATAATGCATCAACAGAAAGCAAAACACTGACACATGTTAACTCACAGTTGGGTTCTGAACCAATCAATTATTTAATAACTAGAGCCCAAACAGCATGGCCAAAGTAAATATTCATTTTCAAATATGTTCTGGCCCTGCTCCGCCAAAACATGTGTGTGCTCGTGTGTGTGCATGTGGTGGGTGAACAGATATTTATCACATTGTGGGGACTAAAATCTGCATAAAGTCTGGACCGGGCGATTGATCCAGAGTCCAACTTGTTGTAATCCATTATGAACAACCATTACCTCATTTTATCAACCTAGATCAAGAACATGTGACAAAAGAGACAAAGTAATGAACATCAAGCCTTTTGGAGAGTTAATTCATGCTACATATGAATCTTTTTAAAATAATACACAAACACTGGTTGTTCAGAGTGTGTTTATTTATGCATGTGCTACGCCAAATTTATATTTTCCATATAAACCAGTACTGTCTGCTTTGATAAGTTCCATAAATGACCGTCTTTAGTGTGTCTCATAGCACACATGGTTATAGCATTATAACTGTGCTTTTTGTGTAATAGACATGTAATATGTGCTGAGGCCTCTTCACTTCTGTCAGCACGTCACATATCACTGAGTGATGAAAGATACACTCAGACCATACATCAGCAAGACTTCAGGCAAAAAAAGACAGGCAAGTCTTTAAACTAATCCAGGTCGGCAGAATTAGAGAGAAAATTCAAGTTTTACTAAGCATAAAATTGTTATATTCAAAATTGCTTGTTGCTGGCAATTTTGTATTTGTTTGTTGTTTTGTTATTACAGTATCATCTAATCCGCATTTCTTCATTATAATATATTTAGTGAAATCTTGCTACTAATTTAAAAATATATTATTAAAAACCATCATCATATTGCCTTAATTAACCCTAAAAACATATGAATAATTGACATAAAAAACCCTCTTTCCTGTTTGTAACATATAAAGACGATGTTTGATAGCTCATAGTGGCTGTACTTATCCCTGCTCACCCGTGTCAGGCCCTGTTCTCATGGATCCATCTGGAAACAACATCTCAAGACTTAAAAGAGCAGATTAACGTGTGTGTGCCTGTACGGAGACACAGACGCCCCCAGCAGACGTGTTTATGAGTGGATTAAGAATTGCTGGTGTGACAGGGATTCTCCACTCGGAAATTATAGGTCGTCAGCAGGCCTTCCTCCTATTTATGTTGGTTTGCCTGCACACACTGTCATCCTCATCTGCCCTCGCACGCCCTGATGCCATCTATTTAAGGGCCTAACCCAAACCAGCGTTCCTTTATAGATGGCAGTGACAAATGACAATAAATGTGTTGGCCTATTTTGATCCTTCCTATTCAAAGGCCAACAAGTTCACTCATGTTCATTCATGTAGAACAAGCCACCTCTAGCTAATGTACAGTATAATTCTATAAATGTTATGTGCAACTTTATACATAGTGATTAATTAATAAAACAATAACAATACTTTGCATTTAATTATTGTTGTAAACTGTAATTCTTCTGTTCTTTACACAACAGTGGTTTAGGACCACCAAAGAGAGAATCTAAAGATTGTGACATTATCAGACATATAGGGTGAAGTCTGGCAAATTGGGTAACTTTTTGCCAATTTCTTAAAGCAGTCATAAAAATGCCTGGCAACATCAATGTAAATATCCACATCAGTTTGGTTCTTAAAGAGTCAAAAGTTTCCCTTAATTATTCAGTAAAAATATTCTTAGTTTACTGTTAAGTAATTTTGTAAGAGTTATTTAAATTTCAGCTCTTACTTTGTGGCCCAATTTACCTCACATCAATAAAAATGGGTCATCTTAATTAAATAACCATTAAAGAAATGTGGTTGTATTTTTATCTACAGTGTCCTGACTCCACCAAACCTGATCCCACTCATTTTATTGTGGGAGTCTTCTTTAAAGCGTCTCCAAAGCCTATTGAAGTTACCATACATATACAAAAAGACAATAGAGAGATAAAGGGGAAACAACATTACAGTTAATATTATTATCTATTTTGTGATCCACCTTGTTTATACCCGTTTTTGACAGTTTTCCTTATTATCATTCCATTCTCATATCCCCTGTTGATTCAGTGATTTGGGAATTGCACCCACAGCCTTACTGGACCCACTGACAAGCCCCTGCTAACTGTCTAAACCTGCCGAACCCCCTCACATTAATAGCAATTACATTTCCAGCTTCCTTTTCCTTTGTTTGCATTTGTTCAAACCCCTCACTGTCACTTCATAGTTGGCTGAATTGTCCGTTGGTCTGTCATTAAAGACTTTGATTTATCACTGGTAAGAGTCAGAATAATGAACCAAAACAGATCATTGTTTTAATATGATTTAGTTTTGTTGGAGACACAGCAGCCTTTGACTTCTCGTAATGTTTTATTAGTTTTATCAAGGCAAGACAGGAATGTGTAAGTGAAGGGAAAATGACAGCGCTGGAAAATAAGGAAGAGGACATATTTTGGGGGCGGATGAGGGGGGCATAGTGGAATGGGTTGACTGACCAAAACCTTACTCTTGTGGATTATATGTGTGGATTAGCTAAAATAATCAGAAAAAACTACCTACCTTTACTGTGTAACTCAACAGTCAGCAACAAGAACAATTGTTAGTCTATTAAGGTTAATGTAAGGTTCCCAGTCAAAAGGGTTCAAGGCCCATGCACTTTGGGACATTATAGGTAGCATATTCCCTCTTGTTCCCCTTCAAATGAAGTACTGGAGAGGACAAACATTGTTTATAGGCTTGCAGTGTGCATCTCCATAGACCTTCACTGAGTACATTTAAGTTAAAGCGCACAAAGCAGACCGACCTGTTTTAAAGCTGATGTCTCCTCCTGCTGGCCTGACTTGATTTTCTCCTTACAGCTGCTCATCCCAGAGTCAAACTCAACGAGAAACAATTGAGGCTCATGATCGAAGCTAACTATCCATGTCCCAGCAAGACAGCGCAGAGGTAATGAGTCAACCACAGTGTTATGGGTGAAGGACAAGGAGCAGGCTACACTAATGCTACAGACGCGCTGTGATCAGCCTGTGTATAATGCCAATCCAGCATTGAGATTGAATATCATAAAGAAAACCACATGCGCAGAGGTGGGGCCGGCGGAACATTCGAAAAAGGTACAGTAGAGTGACAGCACATGTGCATCTGCGGCAGTTTGTTCCACCATTTTCTAGCACACTAATCAAGGACTGTTTAAGGGGAAAATGTATGTTTCAGGTCATTGATTCTATGGTGGTACAGCAGAGTAGTATTGCTGTGGAAACCCAAGCTCAGTCGATGTAAATAATGTGATCTATCTGCGCCATCTGGAAAAGATTGGGCCCAACGTTGCTTTTCTCTGCGTTACATGGGAGGATCCATTACTGTGTTTATTTACACGGCTATAGTCCGCTCAGCAAATGGGATAATGTTGTTGGGGATTGAGAGTAGATCCTACCCAGTGCAAGAATAAAGCTGGACTTTAGAGATATTGTGAACAATTATGGATTTACAAGGCAAGACTTTTCACTCCTCTACAGCTTTGCACTATACATTTTTAACAGAAATGAAAACCAGATTCACATCAAGGAGCAAAGTTTAAAGAGGAAATCCAGATTGGTAACTATAAGTCTATCTTTACAGTACATTCAGCTGAAGAAAATAAGGTACAGGAGAAATGTGCTAATACAACCATTAACTTTGAATTTCTGGACCTGTGAGTTGGTGTCAAATTAATGACCAAAATATATGAATAAACATTCATCTATTCTATTCTATTTATTTATTTATTTATTTATTTATTTATTTATTTATTTATTTATTTTACCACCAAAGATTTTAAACCTTTTCCTACAAAATGCTTTATATATAGTGCTCTTTTTATGGTAAAATATAAACTGGAATAGGCTTATATTAACCTTCATATGCTTCATCTCATGTTCTGTATTTTGAGTATAGTTGTATGTTTTCTTCATTTGAGGCTTCACTGAAATCCTGCTGTGAAGTGTGGAGCTCAGAGCCCCTCATCTCTGTCATCACTGAGTGAACATTTGTATATCACATACAGCAGCAGTAGCCTGGGTAAACACATGTCTGTATGTACATATGTGCTCCTAATTTAGAGAAGCAACAAGAGGCCATTCACAATTTGTAAAACTTTTATAACATAAAAATAAGCCACTCAACGTACATAGAAATATGATGTATGTTTAATAACACAAACTATTCCAGAAAATCACTGTCATATATTCTGCCGCATTTGAAAGGTTGTTCTACACATGATTAAAAAAATATTAAAAAAAAATGTGTGAAGTTAAAATATATATATATATATATATATATATATATATATATATATATATATATGTATATATATATATATATATATATATATATATATATATATATATATATAATATATAAAATAAATATTGATTCACTTATTTTGACACTTTAAAATATTATACCTCTCAAATCGTATTACTCGGAAAAACTGTGTTTCATAAAATGTGCTTTTATCATAAAATATGTTTAGCTGTACCAATACAGTTTGCTATATTCTAACTTCACTTTTCAGCGTAAATAAGGCTAACCATTTAAAAGTGCTCTCATCCATTGCCTCTCCTCCCGTAGCTGCTGATTTGTCCCCGTCAGAGCGCTCAGGTAATGCACAGTGGGGTCCGTCCACAGATGAGTGCCCAATGACAGATGCTCCATTTTAACTTTTCTAATTTGGCTTCAGCACAGAGGCAGGAAGTGGAGCTGCCATGTCCTCTTTCCCCCACCATCCCTCACCTGGGACCCCCACCAGTCCCCCCCCCCTCAAAAAAAAAAGAAAAAAAAAAAGGTGCCAGCTTCAATCTCCACCTTTTCATTTGACTGAGCCGCTCCCCTCAGGCCCACAAAGCCTCCCAACAGGAGCAGTGTGATTCTCACGGTGCTGATCCGTCTTTAACTGTGTAAATGAGCAGGGATTGACCTGCCTCTGCTTTGTGTTATGTGGAGACTTGTTAATGTGACCGCATTGTGCTGACAGAGACCTGACCTTGAGATATGAGGAGAGTAAGTTGGCAGAAAAAACACTTTTTTTTTACATGTTTGAGTTAATAGTAGTAGTGGCTATATTTATATTTTATAATTATTTAACCTCATCAGAAATAAATGTGTGAAAAAATCAATACATATATGAGAACATTATTGTTTTTTGTTGATGAATGTGGCTTAACATTACTGCTAAATATTTATAATTCATAATTATACTATATATTTATTCTGCTGGATTTTCTCCCTGTCTAACACCACAAAATGCCTCTGCCAAAGAGGAGAGTTAGAACTTATAAAAAGTCAAATTCATTTCTCATTAAAAACAGAGTCCCGTTAGTATCTTGTGCTTTTCACATTGTTGTATCCACACTGGAGCTCATACATGTGTGCAGCAGACCTGAGCCAGGCTGATGTCCACATGTCACTGAGTGTCTGGCTCGTTTCCAGATCCACTGATGAATGAATGGATGTGGCTGAAGCAGAGGAGCAGTGAGGCGCACTGGGGAGGCTACACCATGACTTCAATAAGGATGCACTACCGGGAGGAAAAATAAATTATTCCAAAATATGACAAAGTAGCATTATTATTTGAACAGATCATAAAAGTCTTGCATGGGTGGATTAACAGAATAAATTAATTTTCCTTCACCAGTGCAGTTTTGTCTCTCCATGGTGGACACATATCAGAACTTAAAGCGGTGCATGTGTATAATTTGGTGGCTACATTATTCAAAAAGCACAAAACAGTTTAGCTGAACAAGTTAATTCAGAATATTTTAAGCCATTCAGAATGGCTTAAAAATATTTTTAAATTATTTTTAAGCCATTATCTATTATCTTGTTTTATTGCATGTTACCATTTTCCTGTTGTTCTTGAACTGTGCGTTGCAACACTGGAATTTCCCCACTGTGGGACTAATAAAGGCATATCTTATCTTATCTTATATCTTATACTCTACACTTTCAGTCTTGAGAGAAATATTTTTATCTTCTTAAAGGTGCATTAAGTAACTTTTCTGCTGGACAGTAGAGCACCTGCTCACTATGTTATTGTTTTGCCTGGAATGTTTCACAAGTATTTAAACGTCTGCATCTCCTGGAGACAAGCAGGTGATGCCACCAGGCCAGGTTACAGGTCAGATCTGTGGAGACGCGAAGCCACTCACATTACAAATACAGGTTTTTCATGGTATTTTTGAGTAATATAACACCTGGACTTTAATAAATGCAATTTAGATAAGTTAATGACATGAAACAAGTGGGTAGTGGACCTCCTACTAGAAACAGTATTAATATTTTAACTTTTATGCTTCAGCGCTACTATCATTTTTGCTACTGCTTTGGTGGAGAATCTCTGAAGCCACAGTACAAATGGTTCATTGTCTGCAGGCAGTGTGGTTCATATGAGACGGATTATAACAATAACAACAATTTGAATGGCTACACATGGATTATGAATGAACATGAGTTTATTTTACCTAAGTTAGTCCACATCGAAACAAGACAATGTGATTCACAACAGGCACCAATTCATCTCAAATGAAGATGAAACTGCTCTCAAAGCTTTCTACACTTTTGGTCAGTCTTATCATGTAAAAATCTATTTTTGCATGAAATGAAATATGTCCAAGATTTTACAAGGTTTTCACTCACACATTCTAGACTCTTAACGCCGTTTAGGATCGTCCCTTTCTTCTCACACAAAGCCTCACCATATTGGAGTAGAGATAAAGATGAAGAAGAGCAGAAGGCAGAGGTTGAGGACATGAGTACATTTCTTGT
The DNA here is from genome assembly GCA_029959045.1 of Taenioides sp. WSHXM2023. Taxonomy (NCBI): domain Eukaryota; kingdom Metazoa; phylum Chordata; class Actinopteri; order Gobiiformes; family Gobiidae; genus Taenioides; species Taenioides sp. WSHXM2023. The sequence continues at coordinate 16,940,412 of CM057099.1, forward strand.
TGGAGGACTCTCAAAAGGCTGTATCAAAGGCGCCTTCCTTCCGCCCATAAATACCAGTGCAGTGAATGTATCTACAGATCTGCTCCACACATGAGGGCCGTGGTCATCGCTCTAACTCAACGTAAGAGAAAATACAACCACGCTATATGTCTCATGCTTATGTCATATAAGATGAGTTTTATTGCAACAAGACAAAGCCTGTGTTCATCGGATAAGGCCCCACATGTACCACTCCAAACATGCTATGTGGAGATGGGCAAAAACACAGGGACAGACTCGTAAATCATTCATAAGTCTACTTGGAAGAGGTACGTTTTCTTTGTGGTATTGGGTTTGTATGGCTACTGGCCAGGATTTATCAATGCAAGTATTAGGTGGGTACCTCCTGAATCATGGCAGGACATAGGCATGTTTAGAACTATAGCAGTGGCTCTCAAACTGCTCACACAAGTACAATATGAGTTAAGATTTGGCTTTTTGATTCAAACCAATTCTGTAATAGGACTATTAAAGGTCTAACACTATAGGGTAAAAAGGACTACACCTTTGCAATAGTTCTAACTAAGAACTCAGCCAAAGTTGAATAAAATGTGGATAAAATATTCACTAAGCAAATATTAAAACTTGCAAACCACAATGTGACACACCACATCTTGAGAACCACTTCTATACAATCAATACTATACCATATACTCCTAAATGAAAAGACAAAGGATAAAACTCAGTTTTAGCAGAAAGAAATAGTATGCAATTAATATTTTAGTTTGTTCATGTTTGTTATAAAATGGAACATTTTTGCGATGACAAATTCCCTGATTAGGACTAATATGTGGTAAGGCCATAGCAATTTGAGGTATTTTTGATGGGGACACGAATGCTTATGCTGATTTGTGGGAAGGGGTTGTCTGTGCAAATCAAAAGTTGAATCAACACAGGAAAAATGAATTTGACTATAGTGAGAATGCTAAATGTAAGATACCTTGGAATTGAATTGAATGTTTTATCCTATTTCTTTTTAAAACAACAAATACTACTTATAGGGTGGGTACTTTTTTGTCCATACATTTTGCTATGATGGTTTTGGAGGAGAGGAGAGACTTCAGGGAAGAGTTCTTTCCATCAGAAATGTAGAAAAGTAGGACTTCTGCCAGGGAGTTGAGCTTTGAAAGTGAAACGTAAGACTGGCAGATCACAGGGGCCAAAGAAAAATGATATTGTGCTCGTTACGACTCCTCTGGTCCGCTCCTTTGTTGTGGGGGCTTCTGCTTTTAACTGGAACCAGCCCTGGATGTCCCTCCTGCATACACTGCACTCAGACACAGTCATTCTCAATCACTGCAGCTAAAGCATAGTGACAGCTTGTTAAGGCCCATGCCACATTCAGAATCCAAGGATTTGGTTGAGTGGAGGAAGCGCAGTCATTGGGAGCAGGTGGACTGTGAGGACCCCAAAAGACGCACTAACTGGACCCAGTGGAAAGAAGAAGAGCTTACCACATCCTTCTTACACAAGAACCTGTCAGCACAAGGCCATTCACACTGCCTCATCTCCCGAGACTAGTTTTTTGTAAATCTGATAATTTTATTCAGCAAAAATGCCAGAAAGAAGAATATCTTTCCAGGTCATGTCAGTTTTATTTAAAGTGTGCAGTCATGGTTGCATAAATAAAGTCATTAATCACTGGATCTGACAAGGGTGTCTTCACAGCTGTCCCCGTAACTTACAACAACCGAGAAGGGTCTTTTTACAGGTCACATATCTTCAACCAATAGCATCAGATCATGAGAACCATAAACACAAAATTTAAACACTTTATGTTAGAATACAATTTTGCATTCTGTCATTCCCAGTCACACCCTCACCCACAGCTTATCTAATAATTCTGAGCTATGGCAGCATCACAAGATTCTCGGCCTGTGATATTTTACAATGTTTTTTTTTCTTAAACGGTCTCTTGCCCCAACTGGGAGTATGACATCACACTGAATCTGGAAGCCACCACAAATAAGAATATGAGTTTTGCATCCATAACCTTCGATGTTGCCAAACCATAATACCAAAGCCTCAGCCCTTAAAATAACTGTGGTCTCTATATTATAGAAGTCATATATCTGAAATGAGAGTCAGTTCTCTAGGACAACATAATTATTAAACCTCTGCAGTGCCAACTTCTGATAATGTCTTTAGACTTGTCATGATATAGGACTTGAGTTTCCACATAGTTTACATTTTAACCATCAGTGCATATTTGCTCTACGTCATATTATAAATCTAGGGTCAGTTCTTTATGCTGGTCAGCTTTCTGTTAGATACCTCCCATCTCTGCCCATGCCAAGAAAAGGCAAAGGAGTTAGAATACCTCTTTGCTGGATAAAACACAAAATATATCACAATTAGTCTACAATAGGCCTGTCGCAATATTTACAATATCGACTTATCGCTCAGTAAGCTGGAACAAAGTATTTTGGGGATCAGTATTTATCCTGGGTACTTTTTCTTTACAATATTGAGGAGATTTTAATCATTTTAATGTAATATGATAGGATTTGAGCTGCAGAGGCTAGAATAAATAACTGCTATGGCTAATTATCATTTCATTCTGCATTTTATTTGTTGCAGCTTATACTTTGGAATGATATGGTCTCTTTAAAAAATGGGTTTACTGGGATTATCTTGCCCTTGTCAGTGGCATAAAGTAGTTTCAATATTATCGTTTATCACAGGCATGATATATCTGTAACAATATATCGTGCCTCAAAATGTGTCACCGTGACAGGCCTACTCTACAGTACTGGACAAAGAAGTATTTGATGAAGCTTGTTCTTTTTTTAACTGATTGGAATTTACATTGTATATAATATATTTCCATGTTTCTATTCTTAGACCTTCACATTTCTCATGGTTCCCTCTCTTTGATAACCCTGTCAAATCCATTACAGCCAGACCTGAGTGAACCCTGTAGTGTGATGCATTTAAAACAAACCAGACCTTGACTGACAGACAGCGCCTTGACCTGAACTTCAGATTATCTAATAAAACTGAGGTCGGCCCATTAAATCCCATATGACTTTGTTCTCTGAAGTCAAATCTCAACTTTGTCTCTCTCCAGCTCTAGCAGAAAAGCTTAAATTCTTGAGCCAAAGGAGGGGAGAAATCATTATTTAGGTTGCGATGGATGCTTCCATGTGCACGTACAGTTGTGAAAAGAATGCAGTAATGCCAGGACAAGTTAAGGTCAGCAGATGTAAAAGAACAAGTAATTTAATACTAAATATGCATTTTACTGTACTGGTGGTGTCCTTTATACATCCTTTAAGACCAATTTTTCATAGTGATTTGCATAATTTGTTCAAGTTGGAAGATGAGCCTTGGAGAAACCCAGTGGGAGATGTTGTCAGAGCAGATTTAGTTTTTTCTAGTGACTGATTGGAGCTGAAAAGACCAAAATGAGCCCTAGGACTATGGTAGAAGACTATGTAGGATGAGACTTTGAGCTGGGAGAGTTATTATGTTGTTTTTACATCCAATACGATGTCTTAGTCCCCAAAAGAAGTCTTCACCCCAGTAAACGGGTTCACGCAGCAGAGCAAGAGGAATATTGAAAAATGTTTACAACTTCAAAAGATCTGTGTTTTATGTGAAAAATGATTCAGCCTTCTGGAAGAAATGGAAAAATGACAATAGTAAATATACTAACAGTAATTCCACATTTGTGCCCACACTTCACTTGGACGATTATCAAAGGCTATAGCGCAAAATGCCTCTGTGTTTTATTGAATCGTAATCACTGGTGCTGTTACAAAGCTCAATCTGACATGCTACAGAGACAGCAAATCCAACCACTCTTACATTCAGACTATGGTATGTCATCAACAACTAATATTTTATTAACCCTATGATGTCACTATTTCTATACACTATTACATCTTTCTAACAGACTGGTGAATGTGCATTGGAATAGATAGGTAGGTAGGTAGGTAGGTAGATAAATGTCTGCAGTGTTTTTCGCTTGCAGCTATGAACTAATGCCACTGATCTTGGATTGCAATACATTTTAATGGCCATATCTGTTCTTTTACCAAACCTATAAAAATGACATCAATGACAGTGACGCCATTTATGTGCTTTGAAGTTGAATTATATGGTCTCTCAGCCACTTTATATGCACAGTCTTTTAGTTATTTAGTACTTCAATTCTTCTAACATACATTTTTATTTAACAGCAGGCTTTTGTTGACCTCTCTGTGTGGCAAAGCTCAAATGCGTAAAACCTGATTATTCAATTGTATTTATAGTTGAAACTGCATGTGTGGATTTGCAAGGCATGTCAGCAGATTGTCTTATATTTAGTCTGATAATAAAGCCAGCAGAGACAGAGAGATATTTTCACTGTAGCACAATAATAATACTTCCACAATTCAACCCACATGTAGCATAGCATATTGGTCTGCAGCCCCGGGCCACTGCTCCACTCGCCGTCATGTGGAAGAGGTTTTCCACTCAGTTGTAAAGTCCAACAAACCTCAATACAGTTACCCTGAAGCTACATTCTACACTGTGATATCGAGCACCCAAGCCAGATTCGGATTAACACAATTTGCACCTTCTATATACGGAGGTCCAGTCTGTCACGTTTGACCTCCAACTCGACCTTCACACCTGAAATCAAACAATCAAATCCAGTTACAAAGAAAGACGGACAGCTCTTTAAAAAGCAAGGATTAGTTACATTTGTGAAATTTAATAATGCAATCAAGCGTGAGAGAATCTAATTTAACTTGTGTTTTGAAATGGTCTGACAACTTTCCTGGGCGTTTTGTTTCATCCGTGGTGAGCTGAAACAGTGCAGTATTCATCGCATATACTCACACACATCCTGCCAATGGATCCATAAATTACAGACAGGGACCAAAACATAACAAGCAGGCCATTTCAAAGGTCCAAGCATCTAGGTTTTATATGAGAAAGCCTTGACAACACCTGTCAGGGAAAGTTTGACATTTGACCATTTCTGTTGTTGTGAGAGCTCCATAATTATCTCATTTAGATTATTAACTTAAGTGGTGTGTGAAAACTGATCTGTGAGCAAAGCAGGTAAATGGGTTTTGGTTAGAAAAAAATAGATTTGAACATATGTATCATTTTCATTTAATAAAACTGACAGTGGCTGCCCTTTAAAAGAAAGAGAAAAAAAAATATGACTTTTTAATTTATTTTTTAATTATTATTATTTTGGGGCAAAATATTGAAAATCTATCAATAATCAATAAAAAAAAAAAATCAGCAAGCTCATTTATATCACAGGCACCAATATCTTAATGGATGGCGCTCTTTGTATTAAAAATATTCCTGTGCTGGGACAGGGAAAGGGCAAAGGTCAAGCTGAGGTGAGATTGCCTTTTTATTATTTAAGGAAGCAGGGGGTGTTTGTGGCTCAAAAACAATTGACCTGAGTGAGCTTTCAGTGTTTTGGCACAAAAAGAGGCCCAGAGTGCTGACAGAGGAGCAGGGGAGGCGGAGCATCCTGTGTGGGGAAGGGGCAGTGTAGTGGAGGGGGGTGAAACTGAGAAAACATCATCATCATCATCATCATCTACGGGTTGAACACATAAAGGTAAGACAATGCACTCAAATGGACTGGCACATGTGTTTTCTACCTGAATTTATAAGCAGATAATCATAACAGATGGGAAAAATATGAATATTTTATAGCGTTAGCCACTTACAACTATACAACCCAAATTCTAGAAACTCAAGTGGACAATGTAGCACTCAGCTGCCATTCACCCTCTCTAAATGACTGACAGTGGAGGCAGACACAGACCATATACATCACTTTACTGACAAATATGCTACACAAATCATAGATAGTATAAAGGTAAGAATAATAGGAATAATGATAATAACTATCAGTTACATTTACTTGAGTAACTTTTTAAAAGGAATTTTACTTTTTAGAGTACTTTTCTAGCAGCACAATTTTACTCCTACTTGAGTAGCCTAATATTTTTATTGAAATAACAGAACTTTTGAGCTACTTGAGTAAAAGTTTGGGTTAGTGTGAGTAAGTCTACAAGTGACAAAAGGTTTATGTTGAAAAATTGATTTGAATATTTGTGTTTCTTGAACTGCTCTTTCAAATATAGCCTAATGTATTTTTTTCAAATTTTTGTTTATCATTTGAAAATACCAGATTTTGTCCATTATTTTGTCCTTCAAATCACATTAACTTCTAATTATAAACCAGATATTATGTCCCAACAGTTACTCTACTACTAGTAGTAGTTTTCCCAAATTTTTTTTTTTACCTTATGTATTTTTTTGGATCACCATTTTGTGGTCAAGGCGTAAATTATTATATGTTTTAAAGTGCTATAGAGGGCTGTTACCATGATTGTCCTAATGAATTTATTATTTAGGCATCCTGTTTATTATGCTGCAGTTTTATATATATATATTTATATGGACGAACCATGGAGGTATGAACCTAAGCGTGAGTGACAGGAGGTGCAGAAATGAATGGTGCTGCACTGCCCTCAAGTGGTCACGCGTGGCTCTTGTCAAAAATGACCAGGATAATCACAACAATGTGTTACTGCCGCGGTTAAACTCCACAGAAGAAGAATGCGTTGCAGTTATGCATAGTAGGCTCCTGTGCAGTCTTCATTAGCCTATAACATGTAGCCTGTCTTCTTGGGTCAGAGTCTCACCGCGTTTAAAGGTATGCAATATGCTTTTAATTTGTTTTCAGGTTATGACAGAGCTGAAGATGAGCATTTGCACATGTAACCGGTAAGTTTAGCACTTAGCACTTAACAGAAACTGTATTATTAACCCCTGTGTCTGAGTATTTTTTACGGTTGTGAGGTTACACATTGATCATCTTGGAGGAAACTCACCCGACGCAACAAACTGTCACCACGCGCAGGACAGTTTGTTCACCCAAAGAGCACGCGACCATAGGCACACGACACAAGTGAGCAGGGTCCGTATGAGCAGCAGCAGCAGCAGCAGCAGCAGCAGCAGCACTGTGGCTAAAGATCCATGGGCTAAATCCATGTAGTTATTACCCCCAATTTACACCAGAGCATAAGCGCAGCAGCAGAGCACGCGAGCAGCACACGCGCAGGCATCACTTTCCATTTTAACCGGTTGGACCATTTACACCAGCAGCGTCATACGCGCGTCCAGTAGGCGTCATTAAGATAAGATAAGATAAGATAAGATAAGATAAGATAAGATAAGATAAGATAAGATAAGATATGCCTTTATTAGTCCCACAGTGGGGAAATTCCAGGGTTGCAACGCACAGTTCAAGAACAGCAGGAAAATGGAACATGCAATAAAACAAGATAATAGATAATGGCTAAAAAAATAATAATTTAGAAATAGACTTAAAGATAGACTCTAATGTAACACACTATTGGTGGAGCAAAAATATAAAATACCAAAAAACTATTATGTACAATAAAAGTAACTTCAGTGTATTATGTTATTTACAGTAATATGACTATGTTTATGTACAGACAGGATAAATATCAGTAAGTGACATAAGTGAATTGTATCCCGCTACACGCTGCTCAGATTAGGTCTCCAGGCTTTTTACCAGGGGCAAGAAATGGGCACGCGATGTCAAAATAAACTTCCGATGCTCTTTCAAAATACGTTCTCTAAAACCACTACAGTCACGTAAACACCGTGAGTCATATCAGGAGCTCAGGGAATGACTCGTGATGGACTATGGAAAGTTTACAGCCGTGGAGGATAAATATAAAACACTTCATGACATCAGACAGCAATTTTACAAGAACAACTTCTGAAGGAAAAGGAGCGTGGTGCAGACAACCAAGGTGAAATGGTGAGTAGCTTCATCAATGCTGTACGGCTTGTTATCGCTGCAAAGCATCATCTCTCTTGTTGCCAACTTTAGTTTTGTGATTTAAAACATAATTCATCCAGTCAACAAAGAATACATAAGCAATGTAAAAAGTTTAGTGTTTAAACATGAGAATACACAGGCTGGAGTCACAGGAGCAGCTCTGTTTCCTCTGGTGTAAATTGAAGCTTTTAAAAGTACGCGCGTGCGCAGCTCTGCCTACGTTACGCGTCGCTGACGCTCCTGGTGTAAATTCCGGGTAAGGCGTAGCTGTGAAGTAGGCGAAACTTTTATCCATACTGACCTGTCCTTGAGTAAAAAGTGGTCTCGTCACCCATACAAACTGGTTGGTTGTTTGTTTTGTTATTATATAAAAGGTTTAAGTATTTAAAATGTAACCTTAAATGTACAAAAAGGCTATACTACGTTCTGTAAATGTGTAAGCCTATGCCCCATGTAAATACAGTGATATGGACTACAGTTCCCTGCTGCCTCAGTGGACTCAGTACATTTCAGCTTGTGGACACACAAAGAGCAGAGCTTATTCCAGGGTCAGACACAGTGTTTTCAGAGGTACTGTCAATGTTTGATTGACTCAACCACAGTCAGGCTACTCAAGGTTTTCCTTTAACACTTCATAAGGCCTGCCCAGACTGGATGTCCATGCATAGCTATGTTGCCATGTTGTTTGTAAATTGTTTTGGGCTGAGAATCTGATTTAGGATGTATTTAATTTGAACTTAAAAGCAATATAGAGCTTGTTTGACATTGAACAACTTTTGAAACATTTCCCGGTTGTTGGTAAGTCTTGATTTTGTGTGATTTGTATTTATTCCAACAGTTTGCTGTTGTTGTCACCGACGAATATTAAAATATAACAGAGTGTGTGCGGATAAAATCACAAAACTACTATCTGTGTAATTAGGCAGATTATAAACTAACTAAATTGTGAAAATGTAATAATTTAATAATGACTTTTATATTATGGAAAGAGAGGGTGGTCGCTGTGTTGAGATGTCGATGGTCTGCTTGACTGATTTTGAAGAGTACGCCAAGGAGCACCTGTCCAAGGCCACCTGGGATTATTACGCAGCCGGAGCAGACGAATGCTGCACCAGAGATGACAATGTGCTGGCATACAAAAGGTAGTATAAACAGATTTGTTTTATTATATTATGTATTTTTTTTTTTTACTCTTTGCATCAGAATCCAGCTGAGACCTCGAATCCTGCGGGATGTTTCCGTCTGTGACACTCGGACCACAGTCCAGGGCACAGAGATCAGTTTTCCTGTTGGCATCGCACCAACAGCCTTTCACTGCTTGGCCTGGCACGAAGGAGAGGTGGCTACAGCTCGAGGTAGGCACCAGTAACTAAATAATACATACTTTCAAGTAGGCCTCTCACGATAAAAAAAAATTGAAGTAGGATATATTGCTGAAGTAAATAACGATAATATTGAAACCAAACTATAAAGCAGAATTATCCTCCCAAAAACTATTCTAAATTGTAAGTGTAATTGTAAAAAAAACACACAAAAAAACCCAGAATGCAACACTTAAGTAGTTAGTTTGTATCTATTATGAGTCATAGAAGCTCATAATTCAAACCTCTACAGAGCTCAAATCTCACCGTAGTACAGAAAAAAGAACCAAATTTACTCATTAGTGGAAAGAAAAAGTCCCCACGATAAATAATGATCCCCCAAAATGATTTTGCCATCTGTCAATATAGTATTTATCATGACAGGCCTACTTTCAAGTGAAGTTAATTTAGTTGAAACGATGTTGTGATCTCTCCGTCAGCCACAGAAGCACTGAACACCTGCTACATTACCAGCACTTACTCCACCTGTTCAGTGGAGGAGATTGTGGCTGCGGCCCCAAACGGCTACCGCTGGTTCCAGCTCTATGTGTACCGAGACCGGAAACTGTCCGAACACATTGTGCAGCGCGCGGAGGGCCTTGGGTACAAGGCCTTGGTCCTCACTGTAGATGTGCCCTACACCGGCAAACGCAGGAACGACATTCGCAATCAGTTCAAACTCCCACCTCACCTCAAGGTCAAGAACTTTGATGGAGTCTTTCAGGTAAATGTTTTCATCTTATGGTCTCATTTAAATAGGGTTGCAAAGGGGCTGAAAATTTCCCATGGAACCTTTAGCTCAGAAATTTTGAGAAAAAAAAATGTTTTAAAACATGATTGATGATTTTTGCATAATTTTTCCAAAATGTTCTTTCCTAGAACCATGTCATACGTATTTCAACGGCATGTTTGTATATATAATCCCCACCCCACTCATTCAATGATACAATGAGGACCTACTAACCTTGTAAAACTAAACAAAACCGTATCTGTCAAGATAGATGCTTTGCAGTGTGTCTGAAGCTTGTCATGTAAATTCTGTAGTGCTTCTGTTATGCTTGACTAGTCACCAAACAGTTTGTTTTGAGTGTAACCCTAAATGGTGACGTGTACTCTCAGTTAAGGCCGTCCTTAATCAGTTTGAGGATGCTTGAGACACACCTGAAGCACAAATATAACTAACCCATGCTGCAAGCAGCAGTAGTCAAGGAGCAGCACCAAAAGAGTTTAAGGGCAAAACAGCACTGTACACAGCACGGGGTTGACAGATTTCTTTCTCAAAATGGTATTTTGTGTAAGAGGAATATAGACACTTTGTGGAACAAGCCTAATCCCTTTAAATGCCTTACTGGTTGACCTGGACGCCTAAAGCTTCCTCATCAAGCATTAGGGGTCACATTTGACAATGACAACTTTTTTTAAGCTATTGCTTTCTCAATTGTGATTGTAAAAGTACGGATATTTAAGTTTATTTGCATATATTAAGGTCTTTATGCTACCGTACATCACTCCTCCTGAAAAGACAACCTTTAGAAGGATTAATTCCCATTAATTCCTGTTAATTCCAAATTATTCTCAGTAATTGTTCAACTTTTTCCAACTTGGAAAATTCTCACAATTTTCAAACCTACATTTAAATCAGGAACATAATATATGAATATCTGCTTTTTCTCTTGTTTCCAACACTACATTCTATTTAATATTATGTGTTATTGTGCAGTGACTAATATTGTGAGTGAGTAATATTTGGGCTTTCCTAGTATCGCCAGTTCATAAAAAGAACCATTTTTAGTCAACACAAGGACCACACCAGGTCTAAAATAAGGCTGCTGAAGCAATGTGTAGTCCTAACTATGATCTATCCCAAAACGAGGATGAAAATGTAGATAAAATAGAATCAGAATAAGTTTTATTGCCATTGTCAGTAAACAAAATTCACAAAACTAGGAAGTTGCTCAGCCTATTTGATACTTGCTCTGTGTCAAATAGGCCGCTCATGATAATTACTATCGTACTATTACTATTAATATCATATCAGCTTGGGGGGGTCAATATTTATCGTGTGTACTTTATCTTTGTACTACTGGGAAATGTTTGGCAATGCGATAAGATTTAAGATGTTAAAGGTTGAATTAAAAACTTCTATGACTCATTACAGATGCAAACTAGTACTAAAGTGTTTCATTCTGCTATTTATTTATTGCATTTTTTTTACAGTATTGCACATTTAGAATAGTTTTTTGTGGTATAGATCTGCTTTTGGATGTTTGTGTCAGTGGCATAAATTAATTTCAATATTATCGTTTACCATTTATATTTACTTCAGCAATATATATATTAAAAATTTGTTACCGTGACATGCCTAGTATCAGATATCATTAAACTGTTCCATAATGTGCAGTTGCTGTCACATCTTGTTTTACCTGATATTCTAAGCAAACTGAGGAGTACGGGGTCCCACCTGACACACTGGACCCCTCCATCTGCTGGAAGGACGTGCAGTGGCTCCAGTCCATCACTCGCCTGCCCATCATCATCAAAGGTATCCTGACCAAAGAGGACGCTGAGCTGGCTGTGGAGCACGGGGTCCAGGGCATCATCGTGTCCAACCACGGGGGGAGACAGCTGGACGGGGGACCTGCCTCGGTAAAAATCATTTCATAAACTGTGATTAAGGTACTTGGCTGCACAATATACTGCAAATGTTTTACTATTACCACTCGTCTTATGACTGATTTATGACCAAATTAAACAGAAATTCTAAGTTTTAAATTTAGGTGTGTTTAGGAATTAAAGGTCCTATATTACACAAAATTTACTCGTTTGAGTTTTTAGCCATATTGGAATGTTGTTACCTCATCAAAAACATACCTGGAGTTGTGTTTTGTTTCATTCACACGTTTGAGTAATCCTTTATTATTAGCCTGTCTACACCAGCTCAAAATGCTCTGTTCCACCTTGTGATGTCATTAAGTGGTAGTGTTGAGTTAGTTCAGTAGATATTGGCAATTCCAGGGCTGAAATTATCCAAATGATTCTAGTGAAGGTGTGTGGAGTTCAAAAATACAGTGGAGTGTTTTCTGTTTGAGAAAAGCCTAAATATGCAGGGTTTGTGTGTGAATGAAACAAAACGTCACTCCATGTTTTTGATGAGGAATTGTAACATAGATCAGAAAATTGTATGCTGTTTTCTGATCTGATTTAATGTATGAATGTCAGATTTGTTTCAGATTAGTTCAAGTTTTACCAGTGAGTGCAAGCCTTGTACTGTTGTTGCCATACAAAAATCTTGATTTTTATACCAAGGAAAAGTCTCAATACTCAATGCTAAATTTGAAACCACAATGAAAAACAAAAAGACACTTTTTTGGGCAAATCAATGTAATTTTCGCTTTTTTATATTACTAATCTACTAATATAGATCAAAACTATTCTAAAACTATTCAGGTAAGGTCCTATTTTGGATTGTATGTATTGACATTTATTCAGATGAGTATCTAGTTTTGATAGTAGTTTTAGTTTTGATTAGTAGATTTCTTTTTACAACCCTAAAGCCAAATTAATCAATATTATTATTATTAGGCTTTATGGACAGCACCATTAAACACGGAATGGGGAATAAAATAAGAGTAAAGTAGAGACTTTGAATACATGAGACTGGGTGGGAGCTCAGACACATTAATACATAATTTATACAATGAAGCAATTAAGTTATAGTACTATTAAAAATACATATGTTTTTTGTGTTCTGTTTTCCATTCCCACCACAGATTGATGCTTTAACAGAGATCGTGGACACAGTGCGGGGCAGGATTGAAGTGTATGTGGACGGGGGTATCAGGACCGGCAGTGATGTCCTCAAGGCTCTAGCTTTAGGAGCCAAGTGTGTGTTCATCGGACGTCCAGCTATTTGGGGTCTAGCTTACAAGGTACAAAACTGATGCAATGTTATTTGGCATAAAATCTATTCTGCCAATTTTTTTTTAGTTGGAGGTCATGAAGAAAGTGGATAGTTGTTGTTGGAAGGTTCAAAACTTTAAATTTTTTTTATCATACTGTGGATCATTCAAGGCAAAGCAATAGTATTTTCATGAGACAAACCCTGCACCAGAAAACTGACATAGTGCAACGTCATTTTAGGGTGAAGACGGAGTGAGAGAAGTTCTACAAATCTTAAATGATGAGTTTCGCCTGTCTATGGCACTATCAGGTAAATACATGCAATTGTTTGTTTGCAGTATATTTGAGGTATTTGTTTAAATTATGTTTTAAATATTTCCTTAGGTTGCAGGAACGTGGCTGAAATAAGCAGGGGCCTCATTCAGTGTTCTAAACTGTAATGCACCAGCAGGGGGCAGCACCATGTCAGAAAACAGGCCTCCTGACACTAAAGAAAGATGTAAACAGGACATGAGTACAAAAAAACTCCCAAAACATTCTAATCAGACTTCCTTTGTGTGAAAGATATGACCTACATTAGACTCATTCACATGCAAAAGTCTCAAAACTGAGCTAGGACACATAAATGGTAGAAGTACAAATTGTGATTGTAATGGAGAGCCCTTAACTCTAAATCTCCTTGGATCTATCTGGAAAAATGCAGTTCTTGACACAGTACTGGTTTTTATGATTAAATAAAAGCGTGCTCAAATGATAAAATATATCTTAAATTTTATTTCATTGCTATATAAAATCAGATATGTTACTCATCACACAAGACTAATCATATGATTCAATGATTGTAATATTAGGCACATTAAAAATAGTAACTGACACATAGAACTTATATAGAGCAGTTTAGTTACCGTGTTATTTAGTGTAAGTTGTGTTTCATATATGGTGCAGTAAGGAGAAGTAGCACAGGAAGTGACTGAGGTCTCGGTTTGAAGGCGTAAAAACGGTGGTCATTGTTGGCGCATAGACTAGAAGCCGTGTGCATCGTGCAGAAGAAGTTTCTTCTCAATTTCTGTTTTTCTCTGAGTTTGTTTGTGGTTGACGGTCAGGCTGGAGTCCAGTCTAGGGTCTGGCCTGTTTGGGAGGCTCTCAATCAGGTAAGTCCCTTCAGCTGCAGGTAAAATGCATACGTATGTTCAAACTGGGAAAACACCATACCAGTAATTTTCAAAATGTATAGGACAGGTGCACATTGAGCCCTATTTACTAGAAAAATGTCACTGATTCTTCCGTTGAATTCAGTTAAGTATCCTTACTTTGTTGGAGCTCACATTATCCAAATGAAGTACAATTATTTTAGTGTTAAGTTAAATAGTTGGAAGACATTTTTCCTGAAGTGATACTTGATGTAAAAAGTTTGCCCTCAGCTTATCTCCATGGAGATGTGATTGCTTTGCCTTGAATGTTACATATGGCATAGTATGGGGGTGTGACTTTTTGACGGTAAGAATGCAGCATGTTTTTCAAGATATTTTAGAGCAATGAAAAAAAAATCCCTTGTGGATAAAGTTTGTCTAGAAACTCCTGTAACTGAACACTGTACTTCATGCTATACTGTGGAAAATTCAAAGTAAACCAACAACATCTCCATAGAATCAAGCAGACAGCAGACTCCCAACCAGAAAAGTTACACAGTGCACCTTTTTAAATAGCAAGCTGAACAATAAATCTACTGAAAACTGTGCAGGGATGGTGATGATGTGCTCCTCCAAGGTTTTTATGCGAGTCAGAGTGACTCACTTCTTCTGGTCAATGTCTTACAACATTAAGACAATTCAGGCTAAAGCAAAATCATGAGTTTTGTGTGGGTGCTGTCAAATATTCACTGACAGTTGAAGAAACAGAAAAGTATATAAGAAATCTAAGTTTAAAAAAGGGAAGTTATCTAAATATAACATTATTATCAGTTTGGCAGTCCTATAGTAGAAATGTTCAGATAAGATTTTGCACCCATGAGACGCTATGATGACGCTCCATTTCATCATTCTGTGTATCAATTATATTTTTCCATATGATAACTAATGTTTTCATTTAGGAGGTCATCCCGGCGCAATAGCAGCCCTCAACCCAGAGAGGCCGTTGATGCTAGGTAAGGTTCTGTCCCACTACTACACACGCAAAATGTATGAATTTGCGAACAGTTCACTTTCTTTTTGGCAGTTGTTTTTGCTCATGACACTTTCATATGACTAGAAAGTAGTTCACAAAAAATACTTCCTCATTTTCTTTCCTCCAATCATTCATACAATAAACTGTGTATGCTATTTATATTTAATGACTTTTATTAATATTAAATTTCTAACTTTATTTTTTAAGAATCTGTAATAGACAGCAAAATTTCTGTTTGTGTTTGTTTATAGAGCGAATGGTGATGATGGTGGTGGAGGAGGGCTCAGAGGCAGGCTGTCCCGAATGGGCAGCAGACACCGGGACAATCCGCGAGCTCAGGCCCAACCAGAGAGACCAGCTGCTCCACCTGAGCCGCCTGTGCAACAAGGTGTGTGGTTCCGTACATACTGTATAGAGTGACTTAAAGGTCTTGCTGGTGTATTATCTTATTTTTTTATGTTCTATGGTGGATGTCTGTTTATGTTTATGTTGCTGTGTTGTCTTGTCTTTGTGTTAAAGCATGCAACCCCCTGTCCCAAGACAAATTTCTCCCACCGGAGACAATAAAGGATTATCTTGCCTTATTTTATCTCATCTTATCTGATGGAGGGTCTGCCACCTGCTTGTCTCCATGGAGATTTGTTTTGTTTTAGCCTGAAATGTTCTACAGAATGGCATTATACTTATTTATCTTTATGGTGACAAGCAGGTAAAGTAGGTCAAGTTACAGGTCAGATCTGTGGAGACAATCCTGTTCGCACTAAGAATGCTTTTCCGGATAGTGTTTTTTTTTTTTTTTTTTTTTTTTTTTTTAACAATTAAAACAACCATAGATAAATAAATACAAGTTAAATGTCATACTGTGGAACATACCTAGCAAAGCAATAACATCTCTATGGAGACAAGCAGATGATGAAACCCCCAACAGAAAATTAACATAGAGCACCTTAAATAATATACGCAGCATAACTTGTGAAAATGGGCATGACAAAATATTTAATAGGTTTTGTGTGTTGTTTGGTTTCAGAGGTCAGACCCTCTTATCCTGCTCCTGCTCCCCCTCCCACCCCTCTGCCTCCACCTTTATCAACTTTACCCAAACGGCCTGATAAATCCACCAAACCCAAACTTCCTCCAAGGCCACTGTCCAAAGTCTTCATGAGCAAAGAACATGAGTCAGATGTATTGCAGGTACTGAAAAATTTACCATTTATGGCAACCCTTTTTATATATAACTCTTAATATCTGTTTTTCCAAAGGGTCTGGATTCATTCCGGGCCAGTGACGTCCTCTGTGATGTGGTACTGATTCCTGGAGACAGTAATGAAAAATTCCCAGTTCACAGAGTTATCATGGCTTCGTCCAGTGACTACTTCAAGGCCATGTTCACAGGTGGGAATGCAGAAGGGCAGACAAACTGTGTGTCTTCTTTAATTGAGAATACTTAACAAGTATTATATATTTATTATAATATACCACAAGTCTCCTAAAGTAGTTGGTATTTACATGAAATGTGGAAGTTGATGTATAAAGCAGTTAGCTTGTCAATCACAGACGAAGCAGCAAGAGAGCAGCACTTTTGCCATAGCAATAAACATTTCAGGTCTTCATATTCTATCTTTTGAATGGTAAGAAGTACTCTAAATGGCAGCTGTAAACAGGAAGCTGAAACCCATGCATGCTTTTTCTGCTGGAGCCAAGCATTTTTTACATTACATTGATTTAAATATTTATTTTCTCCAATAGATTATAAAATATATTTGTATTTGTAAAAGTATGTTTGTGTAGTTTACTGTTTTGGAAGTACAATAATTGGAACGCTTTGACTTTCACATCCACAATGACAGGGCTCAAAAGATCTACTATAAGTATTTGAATATTGCTGAGTTTGCATATAGGTTATAAGACATTGTTTGACCTTCCCCATTGCCTTTGTATTATCTCTGTTCCAGGAGGCATGAGGGAGCAGGAGATGACGGAGATTAAGCTGCTTGGAGTCACTAAGCTGGGTTTGAGAAACATCATAGACTTCATTTACACATCCAAAGTCAGTCTGGACATGGGCAACCTCCAGGACACACTGGAAGCAGCAAACTTTCTGCAGGTTATCCCTGTTCTGCGATTCTGCAATCAGCTCCTCTGCAGTGAGGTGAGAGGGAGAACTATACCAATGACAATACTCTAAAGGGGCACTATGAAACTTTTCTGGTTGAGGGTCTGCCACCTGCTTGCCTCCATGGAGATGTTTTAGTTTTAGCCTGAATTGGCAGAATGGCATTATACTTATTTGTCTCCATGGTGACAAGCAGGTGACACTAGGATGACAGAGATTAAGCTGCATGGAGTGTGCTGGATTGGATTTCTTAATGGTACTTACTACACAATTAATATTGTAGTGCCAAATAGTTAGAGGTAGGAAACATATTCAGATTGTTGTAGTACTTACTGCAAAAAACGATTTCTACCACCAGTGTTATACTATTATTGCAATCCTTATTACAAAAGTGCTTGTTTGTATCCAGTGAAGATTTTTTAAAATTTATATTTAACATGATTTCTATGCAGGTGACTATTGAAAACTGTGTTGAAGTAGAGCATATTGCTACAGACTTGAATCTTGAGGATGTTCAAACTAACATAGGTGAGTTGAATTTAGAATTTCAAATTCAAAATTTTGAGAGAAAAAGGCTTTAAACAGATACTATATATATATATATATATATATATATATATATATATATATATATATATATAAAAACCCATAAATCCTATATGTGGATTTATAGATGCTATGCTAGTTTCAGCATTGTTACCGTTCGGATATTGATTTTGTTTTCTTTATGACAAGTATTTATGTTTCCTCTTGACTTGAACTAAAAATACACAGTGTTTTTCTAACGTGATGAAGTGCATGATTGTGTGTCCTTGCAGGGGAGTTTGTGAGCCAGAACCTCCCGTCCTTGATGGAGTCTGGCCTTCACCTGCAGCTGTCGGCCACCACCATGGCCAAAGCCCTGGCCAGTAACGCTCTGAAGGGCTTCTCTGAGATGGAGCTCTACCAAATCGCCAAAGAGTGGCTGGACCATGACCCCTCGAACCGCCACTCTTCTGTCTACACTCTGATGAAGCACATTCGCTTCCCTCTAATTAGCCCCAGCGACCTCATACACATTTCACAGGCCGAGGTGGGTAGAGCTGTAAAAGCTTTCACTCAGTGTAGCTCAAAATTAGTCAGGTGAATGGTGAGTAAGTAAATTAAGGAACTTCTCAAAACTGACTACAGTAGTTAGACATGTCTGTATTTTTGCTTAAAGATCAAGTAAAACATGTATGTATTTCAAGTCAATTATATGGGTTATAGCGATGTACTTACCCCATTCAGCACAATGTAATATCATCTAATAAACATATAACTTAACACCTCTAACCATTACTAATATGTTGTTACATAGTTGCTACTTCCAAAATCATATTCCTCAATAAGAAGAAAAAGTTATTCAAATTATAAAAAAGTGAATGCAAAATTTCAACTTAAAGGTGCACTATGTAACTTTGTAACTCTCTATCTCCGATGGAGAGGCGAGCCCACTCATAGTCAGGATGTGATGAATAAATACCTCTAATTGATTAGTAGCAAGATAGATACTGTAACCTTTAAAGAAAAGCATCTCTATGGGGACACGCAGGTGGTGGACCTTCTACCAGAAAAGTTACATAGTGCACTTTTAAGTGAAAGTAGTATTGTTAGAAAAAATAAATGTCTGTTATTCATGTTATTAGTTAGTAAAATGTAACTGAAAAGTCAAGTACTAATTTCTTCCCAACATGTGCCAACAGGAAGGTGGAGGGGACTCTCTGATGCGCACTGATGCAGCCTGTGTGAACCTGCTGCTGGAGGCCAGTAACTACCAAATGATGCCGTACCTGCAGCCAGCCCTGCAGACCGAGAGGACCCAGATCAGATCTGACTCCACCCACATCCTGGCTTTGGGCGGAGTCATGAGGCAGCAGCTAGTGGTCAGTCGTGAGCTCAGACTGTACGATGAGAAGACCGGACATTGGAGAGCGCTCAAACCCATGGAGTCCCCCCGATACCAGCATGGAGTGGCCCTGCTCGGGGGGTTTCTGTTCATCGTTGGAGGTTTGAAAATATTATAAAACATAACATATAAAACACTAAGTGCAATTGTTGATTCATCAGTATTACAGCATTAAAGATATGAATCTGCTAAATCCTCCAACTAAGGTTTTCATGATTAAGCCTAGTGTAAGATCTTGACATGGTCTCAGGCGCTGTAGTGTTCACTACAGGGAAGTGTACCTTAACTATTTTTCAGGGATAAGAATGTAATCAAAAAACTGTAATACAATACATTGAGAAAAGTTATTAACAGTAAGTTATTATACAGTTAATATCTTGATGCTTTGAGATATGACTACCTCTACTGCCACAGCTTATAATCACTCATAGAAATCCCATAGAAAATGATGTTTTCTTCACAAATTCCAATTTTTTTTATATGTTTGACCATAAAGCATATATGTTTATATCATTCCCATCAGGGTTTTAAACAATAATTTAAAAGCATTTTTTTGTCTTTAGGGCAGAGTACATATGACACAAAGGGTAAAACTGCTATCGACAGTGCATACCGCTATGACCCACGGTTTAACAAGTGGCTGCAGATTGCTTCACTCAATGAGAAGAGGACCTTCTTCCATCTGAGCGCTCTCAAAGGGAAACTGTACGCAGTGGGGGGACGAAATGCTACAGGAGAGATTGGTAAGTAATGCTTTTAAATCTTTTCTTCTGCAGAATAAGGAACATCTCAGTATTATGTGATCATTTGTTTTTTTAGACAGTGTTGAATGCTACAACCTGAAGAAAAACGAGTGGACTTTTGTGACCAACATGATGGAGCCACATTATGGACACGCAGGGACCGTCCATGGAGATCTCATGTATATCTCAGGTACAGAGCAACAGAAAACCTAAAGGATCAGTACAGCTTTTTGCCATAGTCCATGAAATCAATAATAGTTACCAAAAAAGAAAAAACTTTACAAGAGAGAGATACATGATCCATTCTAGTAACAACAAACATGGCAGTTTTGGAGTAAAAAAGGAAGAAAAAAACACAGTGGACTGAGAAACAGTGCAGATTTATGCAGAATCAACTAGCAAAGCACTAAACTGTTGTTTATGTTATGTTATTTATCTCCCTTTCTGGATTCAAACAGAATGTAGAAGGGACTGACTGGGTCATGAAGTTCTATTTGAACATAATTCATTTAATATAGCACTTCTGTATTCAAAATGCAGGCCTGGTATATTTCAAACCACTTCCTGGTTGCAGAAAAACCTCATCTCACTCTCAGGCTGTCTCTCAGCCGCCTTGGACAGGAAATATATTCATGGGCCTCAGTCACATGAAGAAAAGAGTCAGTTTCTCATGTATCAGTGAGAGTCATAAAGTACAAAAGGTTATGGTCTGTGGGACTTTGAGCACTCCCCCACACAGTTTAGTTTCATTTAGTTAACTGTCCAGTATAGTACAGAGAAATGTTAAAGCAGACCTATTAGGCAAAATCTTTTCAGAACTTTTAACCTTGTTACAGTTGTTTTCCCTTCTCATTTACCATCTCAAAGTTATTTGGGGTGATTTGTGCATGTTTGAGCAACACGCTAGTGTGATCTGCAGCTATCCATCGAAGGTGCTAACAGCTTCACGGGTCTTTGTTGTGATGACATTTAAGGCATCCATCTGCTACCTCAGTTTTCTAATGCTGAAGTCTGCTGATTTGTTTCTTTTATCAAGTTGTTTTAAATTAATGTTGTGATGTAAAATGTGCAAATTATTACATAATGATCCAAGGATGTCATAGATCATAACTATATAGCAGATGTCAACTATGTAGAAAGATATACATAATGTAATATTTGTGGTGGATGGTCCCTCACCTGCTTGTCTCCTTTGAGATGTTTTGCCCAGAATGTTTCATAGTATTGAATTAAACTAATCAAGCTCCATGCATATAAGCTTGGAGCCCCACCAGGCCAAGTTATATCTGTGGATAGGTGACCCAGCCCAAAGTAAGAATGCATGTTTTCAGGGTAGTTTTAAGTAATAAAACCACATGTAATTGAATTAGTGCAAAAGAGATGTGTTGAATGCCATACTGTGGAACATTACAGGGAAAGAAATTTCCATGAAGACAAGCATGCAGCAGACCCACCAGAAAAGTTACGTAGTGCACATTTTACGATATCATTTATTTTGTAGGTGGCATCACTCGTGACACATTTCAAAAGGAGCTCTGGAGTTACGACCCTGTGTCGGATTCGTGGACCCAGAGGGCGGATATGATTGATCTGCGTGGCCTTCACTGCATGTGCACTGTGGGGGATCGGCTCTATGTGATGGGAGGAAACCACTTCAGGGGCTGTAGCGACTATGACGACATCCTGAGCTGTGAATACTACAGTCCTGCTACAGACCAGTGGACTGTGGTCGCGCCCATGCCCCGCGGACAGAGTGACGTCGGGGTGACTGTGTTTAATGGACAGGTGTATGTGGTGGGGGGGTATTCCTGGAACAGCCGCTGCATGGTAGATATAGTGCAGAGGTACGATCCTGAAAAAGACGTTTGGGACAGGGTTTTTAATGTGCTGGAGCCACTGGGGGGCATCAGGGCATGTACGATGACTGTGCACCTGCCAGAGGGGTCAGTGGACGAGGTGGAGATACAAGAGGGTCCACTGCAAGCATCATGCAGCTGATGGAGCACATATGGGGGTATTTGAAGCTAGGAGTGGGCAATATTGATAAAATTAATATATTGATGTAACGATAATCATATTATATTTTTGTTATCCATCAGAAATGTGCTCAAAACTTGGTTGGGGTTCAAGTATCGCACAAATGTGAACACAAACACAAAATTGTAACAGAAATGTGCAGAAATGTCACTTTCTACACATGGGTTTCAGAGTGGTGAACAATTAGGACTGTTGCCATAGCAATTAATAATTTACAAAAGAAGAATTTACAAAATAGTATATATTTGAAATTGAAAAAAGTCATGAAAATACAGAAAGCTGAAACTAATGAATACCCTTTTGGAAGATGACAATGCAAATGCAGGTTTTTTATGGCCCCCAAACAATTACTTTGACATTAGACAGTGTTAGGCACCTCTGTGTGAAACTATTGTCTGAATGTGTCAGCCACAGCTAAATGAAGTCAAACAGGAAGTGTGTGGGCTTGGCAGGTGCAAAGACACACTCTGCAGCTGTGCACAAATGTAAATCTTTAACCCTGCATCCCAGAAACGCAATATGTAGGTAATGGTCACCCTATGTTTTTGTCTTTTTACTGAGAAAAGATGACAATGAGCTAAGAAATTTCCCTGTGAGAAATTGGTCAAATTGTGTTTGTGCTTGATAGTAGATCAGATATTAGATATGGATCTTTATTCTCTCTGTCTTTTCTCTTATCTTTGTAAAGCATTCTGTGAGAACAGAGAATGCCACAAGATGTTTAAAACTGACTAAAAGTGCACTGTAAAATGTGTGTAATAATAGTATTATTATTAGTAGTACTACAGTACTGTGGTGGTCAAAGAATGACATTTTTGATTTTCTGGAGACAACTTGTATATATATATATAAATAAATTCAAATAAATATATAAATTAATATTAATGTCTTGTTATGTCTATTCATTTATTCAACACTTTTTAAAAGATTTGCTCTATTAGTCATACAGCCTTGAGATTTCAACCTTCAAACTTAGGATAAAACCAAGGACTACAGACTGAAAGACCAAAAAGTTATGAAAACAACATTCTAACTAAGTTTCGAATTGCATTACAGCACCCAGAAAACGAGTAAGAGCAACAACAGTTAAAGTTTTCAAAATGCTTAACAGAGATGGTTTTATTTGAGGGAATACAGTGGAAAACACTCCCATCATGGCTTTTATTCAGCCTTGTCCATATTTCATGAGTGGGAGGTATAAAATTAACTAAATTATGTTTTGAAGGATTGAAGGGTCCGACCATATCGAAATAGCTGGAAAGAGGTTCAGGATAGTGCCTGCAATAAGAATAAACTGTCCACATAATTTCCATTAAATGTGTTCCAAAGAATGGCTGTATAAAAACTTATTAGCGTAGCAAATTATGAGCACATCTTGTACTTCTTTTCAAGCATTACTGTTATTCTCAACCCTTAACAAGCTCACTGTGTACCTATTAAATTAAAAACAGTTCAGACAATTAGCAACAATATTTCTCAATATTTCTCCCTAACCTTGGGGTATAAAATTTTCCAGAGCTTGTTTTGTCAGGATTAAAAAGCACCACATTCCTGCTTCACGTGGCAAAGTCCAACCCACCTTCCCTCATTGCCTTGGCACGTTATTGGTTTTTGTCAGTTTTTTTCTCCTTTTGGCGTTACAAAAACTGTAGGGCTAAAGATGAAAGACCAGAACTTGCTGTCATTTGGGACAGAACACATTCAAGATAGAAGATTTGAGAGGAAAGTAGAATATTGGACTGTCTGCTATGGCTTTGAATGGTGATGTGTGTGTGGTGACAGGGGCTTGTGGATTTCTGGGCAGAAGACTGACCCGGCTGCTGCTGGAGGAAGAGAGCCTGAGTGAAATCAGACTGATCGACAGACAAATCAAACTGGAAGATGTTCAGATTTTTAATGGTATTTGTATTATGTATTTTCACATATTTAGACTTTTGATGCATTTTCATGAAAACAGATTGTAAAAATGCTGAAGATTATTTTTTTATGCTTATATTTAAAGGTGCATTGTGTAACTTTTCTGGTGGAGGGTCCATCAAATGCTTTTCTCCATGGAGATGTTATTGCTTTGTCTGGAATGTTTCACAGAATGGTATTAATCCTTTCTATCTTCATGGAGACCATACCAGACCAAGATACAAGTCAGATCTGTGGACAGGCAGCCCCACTCAGTCATAATGTCTGTTTTTCTAGGTATTTCTGAGCGATAAAACAACCTGTAATTGAATAAATTTAAGGTAGAGCAGTTTAATGTCATACTGTGGAACATTCCAGGCAGAGCAATGACATCTCCATAGAAACAAGCAGCCAACGGACCCTCCACCCGAAAAGTTACACAAAGTACCTTTAAGGGCTTATGTTCCTTTTATGAAATATAACACTTCTTTAATTTGAGGAGTTTGATACAAGCCTTGGTTGAATACTGCCAATATCTTTACTATTGTGCCAGGATAGCCTAAAATCTGGCAAAGGCTACATGATTTAATGCTTCTCATTAGCTTTTTCTTTTTTCCTTTTTCTTTTATCCTTTTTTTTTTGCCTGCACAGACTGTATCTTGTCTTTGTTTTGTCAGACTGCAGAGGGGACACTCGGGTGCGTGCCTATGAGGGAGACATTCGGGACAGCGCCTTTCTGAGACGAGCCTGTCGAGGGGCGTCCATTGTCTTCCATGTGGCCTCCATCATTGACGTCAGAGGACTGGTGGAGTTCAGTGAGTTGTATGGAGTCAATGTCAAAGGTAAACACCAAACACTATACCACTGTTTACCACTGTACACGGTATTTAAAAGAAAAAAAAAAGTTAAAAAATGTTTTAAAATGTTTATTCAGAAATAAAAAATGATTACGGTAATTTATATTTTAATCCAGGTACCCAACTGCTTCTGGAAGCTTGTATTGAGGAGAACGTGTCCTCCTTTATCTACACCAGCACTATAGAGGTCATGGGCCCAAACCCTAGTGGTGAGCCCATCTATAACGGGACAGAGGAAACACAGTACGAATGCTCCCTCAAGTTTCCCTACAGTAAAACCAAGAAGGACGCAGAAGAGAGGACACTACGGGCCAATGGTGAGCTACTGCCCGATGGGACCCGGCTGGCCACATGCGCCCTTCGACCCATGTACATTTACGGAGAAGGGTGCCGTTTCCTCTTGGGGCATATGGCAGATGGGGTACGCAACAAAAACGTCCTGTATCGTATGTCCTTACAAGAAGCAAAGGTGAACCCTGTCTATGTAGGAAATGTAGCCGTAGCTCATCTTCAAGCAGCACGCAGCCTAAAAGATCCCAAGAAACGAAATATTACAGGGGGGAGGTTTTATTTCGTATCAGATGACACGCCTCCAGTCAGTTACTCAGACTTTAACCATGTGATGATGTCCCCTCTGGGCTTCCATATCCAGGACAAGCTGCCATTGCCCCTGGGTTTGCTGTATGTGCTGTGTTTTCTTTTGGAATGGGTCTGTGCAATACTGCGTCCTTTCATTCACCTAGTCCCACCACTGAACCGACAGCTGCTCACAATGTTAAACACACCCTTCACTTTCTCCTATAAGAGGGCGCAGGTCGAGCTGGGATATGCCCCCCGGTACAGCTGGCAAGAAGCACGCAAAGGCACTATAGAGTGGCTCGCTGATCAGCTACCAGCAATTAGAGAGAAATTAGAAACATGATTATTTTCTTCCTCTGCATGTACTGTAATCATAAAACCTTGGTATGACATAATATTGAATACTAGCCCAAAGGTTTTTTTTCTTATAAAGTACATTTTAAGTAGTCAAAGTTTTGAAAATTATATGTTTAACTGTAAATGGAACTGATTGTTTATTATGTTGTTAATTAAAAAAGAAAATCCCAACTACTGTATTGATTGTTCCTATGATTTACAATATCAGCATGTTTTATGAATTTACAATTAACTCTATTATCTCTTTGACTGAACACTCTTTTTTTTCTGAAAAGCCATTTT
Organism: Taenioides sp. WSHXM2023; assembly: GCA_029959045.1. Lineage (NCBI taxonomy): Eukaryota > Metazoa > Chordata > Actinopteri > Gobiiformes > Gobiidae > Taenioides > Taenioides sp. WSHXM2023. The sequence goes on from CM057099.1 coordinate 16,966,506, forward strand.
GAACAATCAGAAAGTGAGGCATTCTAATTAGCTGGTTTAATGTACAGATATCATTCTGTTGCTAAAGAAGTTACCACTTCACACATGAATGTACACTGGAGGAAATAAGTATTTGATCCCTTGCTGATTTTGTAAGTTTGCCTACTGACAAAGAAATTAACAGTCTATAATTTTAATGGTAGGTTTATTTTAACAATGAGAGATACAATATCAAAAAGAAAATCCTGAAAATCACATTATAGAAAATATATTAACTGATTTGCATTTCATTGAGTGAAATAAGTATTTGAACCCTTTCGCCAAAAAAGACTTAGTACTTGGTGGCAAAACCTTGTTTGCAGCACAGAGGTCAGACGTTTCTTGTAGTTGATGACCAGGTTTGCGCACATGTCAGAAGGAATTTTGGGCCACTCTTCTTTGCAGATCATCTCTAAATCACTGAGGTTTTGTGGGTGTCGGATGACAACTCGGAGCTTCAGATCCCTCCATAGGTTTTCTATAGGGTTAAGGTCTGGAGACTGGCTGGGCCAATCCATGACCTTAATGTGCTTCTTCTTGAGCCACTCCTTCGTTGCCTTTGCTGTATGTTTTGGGTCATTGTCATGTTGGAAGACCCATCCATGACCCATTTTCAGTTTCCTGGCAGAGGGAAGGAGGTTGTCACTCAGGATTTTAACGGTACATGGCTCCGTCCATCCTCCTGCTGACGCGGTGAAGTTGTCCTGTGCACTTGGCAGAAAAACACCCTGCAGGATTTTAATCCATTGCGGTGAAGTGTTACCAATAGTTTTCTTAGTGACTGTGGTCCCAGCTGCCTTGAGATCATTGAGTAGCTCCTCCCGTGTAGTTCTAGGCTGATTTCTCTCTGTTCTCATGATCAATGAACAAGGTGAGATCTTGTGTGGAGCCCCAGACTGAGGTCGATCGATGGTCATTTTGTATTTGTTAAATTTTTGAACAAGTCGCACCAACAGTTGTCTCCTTAACACCAGCTTCTTGCTTATGGTTTTGTAGCCCATTCCAGCCATATGCAGGTCTACAGTCTTGTCCCTGACATCCTTTGGAGAGTTTGGAGTCTGACTGACTGATTCTGTGGGCAGGTGTCTTTTATACAGGTGACTAGTTAAAATAGGAGTCTTTAATTCAGGTGGTCTGTGGGAGCCAGAACTCTTAATGTTTGGTAGGGGATCAAATACTTATTTCACACAAAGAAATGCAAATCAATTTATATATTTTCTATAATGTGATTTTCTGGGTTTTCTTTTTGATATTCTGTCTCTCAGTGTTAAAATAAACCTACCATCAAAATTATAGACTGTTCATTTCTTTGTGAGTGGGCAAACCCACAAAATCAGCAAGGGGTCAAATACTTATTTCCTCCACTGTATTACATAAGAGCCCTGATAATGGAAAAATCATTCAGGTTTAATCAATAGTTATTGATGTTCCCAGACACAACAGTATGCTCAACTGTATCCTCACTGAACACTGAACCACACACAGAGCTGTGGCTTAGGCCAGAGTCCAGCCTTTCCAAACAAACAGCTATTGACCACCACCAGGGTCATGGATCCACAACAGAAACAGAGCGAAGAGTAAAGACAGCAGCTGTACATACATCCAACCGCAAAGCAAAGCTGAACTATGGAGAGGTCTACAGTGTCCTCTGGTTCTGTGCCCTTATTTTAGGGTTCAAACTCTGTTCTTCTGCACCATTCTGGAGTGATAAGCCTGAAGAAAAGCTGCCTGGAAACTCTACGCTCAGTCGTTTTTACTGAAGAAATGTTCTGGGGATACACCGTCACTGCTCTCCTCTGTGCACAGGCCTTGCACATCATGTCAGAAGTGCTTGGTAAGTTAAACATGGGTCTTGTTTGTCCAGTGATAAGCTGCTATATAAGCTACTACAGGCTTTATACTTTACTTGACATATTAACTACAATATTTAGGCTAGTCCAGTGTTTTGTTGGATACAATGTACGCTCAAGCAATCAATGCTACAGAATAAGGCAAATACTTATTATGATGCCATCTGACAACCTTCGAACAGTTACAGTAACATGTGCCTCCACCTCTGAATCTTCCTCTCTCACAGCAAACTAGCTTCACATCTTCTTTCATTTCCTAAATCTCCTGTTTGGTTTTGCATATGATAGATAGCCTATTCATGGTTTTCTATAAATACATACTTCTACATGTTACTTATACAATACAGGAATAAGCAACCAGTTCTTACATAGTTCAACACCGACCTTTCCAGTCATAATGCAGGGACAGTTTCCACAGAAGGAACAGATTTTTTTTGTAGTTTAAACCTTCATGTAACAAAATAAGGTGTTGTCATTTATTTTTTTATAAATCTAATCATAACCATTGTGCAATTTAGACAAGTTTTGGCCCTTGTTAACAGTATGGTTGTTAGATAACCATATTGCCTCTACGAATGCCATTTCTGATGCCCATGTCCAAGTAAAATTATAAACTTCACCAAAATGAAAAGATTTTAAGTAAAATCTAATTTATATAATTTTGTTAACAATGTTTCAGCGAAATTAGTAGTCTAACCAAGTCATATGGACTTTATTTCCATCAGCCCTCATTTGAAACAATAGAACCTTGACATCTTTAGCTGCTATTTTCCAGCTATTTCCATCACCAGCTCCAGTCTAATGTCTCTTGCACATGTTTTCTTTCATTATGCAACACAGTTATTATAATTAATCATTATTTGGTTGGTAGATGTGGGTGAACTACAGGAAGATACTGGTTGTGCAGATCTCACCAACACCACATGGCAGCAGTACAGACAAAGGGCCAAGGTGCAGGTCCGGTATCTGCTACTGACAAGGAACAACCAGGAATGTGCTCAAGCATTCAGCCAGCAGTCCCTCTCAAAAACACAGCTTCCACCTTACTTCAACACCTCCCTGATGTCAAAGGTCATTGTCCATGGATACAGGTGAGAAGCTGGGATTGAACTGATGAATAACTTCAGATAGCTAGTTGTATGAGATATGTACAATTGATTTATCATTCAATATATGAAAGCTGGAACATTAATTTTGAGGGGTCAATATGTATCACTACTGAAAAATGTGTGAATATTTTTTTGCCTTTATGCCTTCATTACAGATGCAAACTAAGTTTAAAGTCTTTCGTTCTGCTATTTATTTATTGCAGCTTTATTGAATGTATTTGAAGGTATTTTAACTACCTTCAATCTTATCTTATCTTATTTTATTGAGGGTATTTCTGACTTTATAAGATCAATTAACAATCCGCCCCACTGGCATATTATTCTCATTTTCTTATTTCAACTAAATGCTGAAACAAGTCAGACATTTCATGCTTTGAGTGCCTTGAAGGTAGAAAAGAGTTATTTAAAAAATGACCATTAACCATGAAGTTATCTGTAGATTATTTTCTTAACTAAATTAAAACTAGTAATGACTACTCAATGAATTAATTTTGACTTTCACTTTTTGTAGTGAACTTTATCTAAATATCTTGTTAACTGTGTGCAGGGCTAGGGGCAGTAAGCCATCTTGGGTGATGGACTTGGCTCAGGTGGTGCTCAGAGCAGAGGATGTGAATGTCTTGATTGTGGACTGGGTCTATGGAGCGTCCTTCGCTTATAACCTGGTGGTCCAGAGCTACAAAGAGGTGGCTCTGCAGATCTCAGTCCTCATCAACCAACTACAGGTTTGGAAAGCTAAGATGTGTTGTGTATACTTACAGTATTAGTCAAGACTCACTGATGCCATAAAGAGTGCTGTTTTTGACAGAAACAAGGAAGTAAGCTGGAGTCGTTTCACTTCATAGGGATAAGTCTGGGAGCACACGTGTCTGGTTTTGTGGGAACTCTGTTTGAGGGAAAGATTGGACGAATCACAGGTGAGCCGGTGTCCACAACAGCATGTACTTGATAAGATACATGATCTTTAAAATGAACAAGAAATACAACCAGGATGAAGCAGGCAGCATCCTTTCTCTTAGTTGATCTAACTTACATTTAGGAAGAAGTATTGTATAGTTCAACAATGTTATGTCCTTAAAGGTGTCATATCTCCATAGCAAGCTGTTTTTTTCTAAATAAATATCCTATAATCCAATGCATGCTTAATAAATTTGTTTAATGCACTGATGTGGAGAATTCTAGACAAGCAGGTGGGGAACCCTCCACCAGAAAAGTTCATGTGAATTAATCAAACCACTTCCAGAAGCTTAGATTGTATTTATAAACACCTGCATTATCTGTGTGGAGTCTATTGTCCGAAACAAAAGTGCAGACAATGGCCGCTTGTTCTTGTGTGTGTGTGTGTGTGTGTGTGTGTGTGTGTGTGCGTGTGTGTGTGTGTGTGTGTGTGTGTGTGTGTGTGTGTGTGTGTGTGCCCTCTCAGTGCAGAACAGTTCAAAGCTCTATAGCTGTGAGATAAGAGTCACTCTGGAGCTGTGAGGAGACACTGTCCTCATGTCCCTGAACACATCATCCATCACAATGCACCACTGTTGTATGCTTTGATCGTTCAGTGTGAGGAGGGCAGAAATCTTTATTTATATCCAAAGTCAAAAACATTTAGCAAACAATAGCCAATATGATACAGGCCTAATTATTGACCAGAACAACGTATCAGTTTACATTTTAAAAGCCTGTCCAACCAAGACTTATGTTTAGAATAGCAAGCTGCAAATGAAAACTATATTGCAGAAATTGCATGTATTGATTAACATGACATAATTTCTTGTATTGTACTGTGACATTACAGCTCTAGATCCAGCTGGTCCCATGTTCAAAAGAGCGGACACGTATGATCGACTGGACCCATCAGATGCCAAGTTTGTTGATGTCATTCACACTGACTCGGACTGTGAGGCTTTTACCAATATTTACCACAACCTTATGTCAAGTTACACAAATAGCCTAAGCAAGATCTTTATCATTTTAGTAGAAATAAATCTTAGGTTGAGTAGAGGTACTTGTACTAGTCTAAATTTAATCACTTCAGTTTTGTTAACTCAGTTTGCCTTTACTAATTTGGCTTTGTGTGTGTGTGTGTGTGTGTGTGTGTGTGTGTGTGTGTGTGTGTGTGTGTGTGTGTGTGTGTGTGTGTGTGTGTGTAGATTTTGGCATCTCCATCCCGGTCGGTCACGTTGACTTCTTTCTGAACGGAGGTAATGACCAGACTGGATGTGCCCGCTCAAGATTTGATTCTAGTAAGTTCTAAATATTTAATAGTTCACAAACAAAAAGTAGTACAAGAAATGTTTTGATAAGACTTTAATCCGCGGTATGTTTAGTGTACGGCTATGTGATCTGTGACCACATGAGGGCGCTGTACGTCTACTTGAGCGCACTGAACGGCTCGTGCGCACTGACTGCTCTACCCTGCACCAGTTACGAGGACTTCCTGATGGGCCAGTGTGTGGACTGCAATGTGTTCAAGGGAACATGTCCATCTATCGGTGACTTACGTTAAATATATATAGCCTATAAAACAGAGCATGACAACAACTTTTTAAGGGCTTCTGCCACGAAGGCTTTAAAAATAGGCAATTTGGAATAGATGTAATCTTGGCTGATGGGCTTAATAAACAATCGTAAAAACATCACAAAAGATAATGGCTCGTATATATGGCAGTATATGCTTGAAAGCTGTCAAAGTGCTACAGTAGGCCATTTATTTACTGTACTCAAGGTCAAGGTCAAATTTGTTTATATAGACAATTTACAACAACCAGCGCTACTCAAAGTGCTTCACGTCAGAGAGGCTTAGAATAAATAAATACTATGTAAACACTAGTACAAACTATTAAGATAAAGTGTATTTTTACCATTCGGTGGAGGTAAGCATATGTGGGGTTTTTTTATCTGTGCAAACGGCCTATACCATCTTCAAATACTGTCTCACACTCTTACACAGTGTAAGAGTGTCTTGCCCAAGAACACAACTGAATCAAACTACAAACTTTATGGTTATAAGATGACCACTGCAAGTCAAGAATCAACTGCAAAATGATCATTTGTAGTCATATGGAGGGCTCTGGTCAGCCTCTCCTGGCAGTCGTTTATCAGTTTAGAGTACATGAACATGTGATCAATGTACTCCATTGATGTACACCTACAGGTTATCAAAAGACATGATGTAAAGCCCACTTAACAACTTCTGTGTCACAGGTTTAAAAGAAAACAGCGGCCTCACAGTATTGCCAGTTCCCAAAGAGCAGAAAGTGTTTTTAATAACAACTTCATCTGCACCTTTTTGTGGTGAGTACATTTATCAACTGGTCAGTTTTTTCTGACAGTCCATTTTCCCATTACATTCTGTTTCCTGTCCCATGAGACAGTCCACAGAGTCCAAGGAGTAAAGGATAATAACCACTCAAGTTGAGTACATCAATTTTCAAAAGACATCATAGTTCCAAGTAATCCAAGTAATTTTCCTTGTGGATCAGTAAAGTCTGTCTAAGTCTAAGTCTAAGTTACATACAAAATAAGGGAATTATTCCAAGGCTATAGATATAGAAACTATTTACAAATAAAGTTACTGAGTATTGGTTAACATGATAAAATTATTTTGTTGTTTGTCTTAGAGTCTTTATTCAACATAACAACAAACAATCATTAAAATAGTCAATAATTATTTTTTTAATAGTCGATAAGTCACAGTTATTTTGAGTAATCGTTGCAGCCCCAGCAAAAAAGTACATTTGTTCCTTCACATTATGTTAAAAAAAAAATAAAATCTATCTTCTGTGCAGCTCATCACATTCTGGTGGAGCTGGAGGTTGTTTCTTTGGACAAAAGTGCTGAGATGGAATTAACTCTGTTAAAAGGAAACCAAAAAGTGGAGAAGAGGCTTAGACTGTAAGTATTAAACAAATTGCCCCATTATTACTATTTGACCTACTGTATATCCAGAAGTGGGTAGAGCAGCCAACATTCTTACTTAAGTAAAAGTAACATTGAGTAACAGTGTGCATGTAAAATGTATTTAAAATCTGGTTTATTATTTTTGAGTTAATGGACAGACATTTAAATAATGCACATATTCTGGTATTTCCAAAGAATAAACACAAATGTATTTCTGACACTAAGTTATAAGACACACAAAGCATTTAATATTGTCAACAAGAAGCTTTTGTGACTGTAGAGTCTCTCAAAGTGGGAAGAGTCAGAGTAACCAAAACTTTTAGTCTGTAAAAAGTAAAAATGTAAAATGTATTGAATAGAAGCTAAAGTGTGATGTCAGAAAATTACTCTGAAAAGTACAATTTCTTCAGAAAGTCAAAAAGTAGCTGAGGATTACCCACCTCGGTCTAGATCTCATGGACAACAACTCCATGAGTAATTGTCATAAAATATGTTATTAGTCTTTTTCCAAAGTCACTTTCTATGGAGTAACTGTCAAAGTCTGGCTGGATCCATGTCCTTATCCCACAGAGAGCACAGCAGGTTTTTCTCACAGAAAAGAGTGAGTGTGCACTTTCTGTTCTGAGAGCAGAGTGGAGCTGGAGCCAGGTGCAGGACAGTGTGTGTGTGTGTGTGTGTGTGTGTGTGTGTGTGTGTGTGTGTGTGTGTGTGTGGACTGGGCCATGTGAGGTGAGGAGACATAATAATAATAATAATAATAATAGAGATGCAGTTATTTGAAGGCAGTTTTAAACAGGTGAGATGATTCTTTGTGCTCTTAAGGGCAACACCAGTAAACAACGCAGGAAGCGGAATATACAGTATAAAGCTCAGTTTGCTTAGCTTGACTTTTTGTGAATAATAAAACAATTAATTGTTTTATTATTATTAGTTTGTTAGATGAAATTACAGCTGTACAGGTTATAGATATATCATAAATTTTGTGCACACTATACCAACTTTGTTTATAAAGCACTTTAAAAACTTTACAGCTGGCCAAAGCGCTGTGCACAGACATAGAATAGACAAAGACAGTCATTGCATACCTTTTCTGGCTGGGTGTTCCCACCTGCCAGAGGTTATTACACTACCTTGAATAATCCGTAGTATGACATTAAACATGCTATCTAGCATTTATTTCATAGTAATAGTAACTGCGCAGCAATATACTACCTCAAAAAAACATCCATTCTTACTGTGGTTGCCTCTCCACAGATCTGATCTGTAACCTGGCCTGATGTTATCACCTGCTTGTCTCCTTGCTTGCTACAGAGACAAGGTGGTGTACCTGCACCAGAAAAGTTACGCAGTGCACCTTTAAACCCTACTTGCCACACGTAGCTTTAACATATTTTTGTGTGTTTGCAGTCAAACAGATAAAACAGTGTACAGGACAGTGCTGGCTCATCAGGCTCCTCTCTGTGAGATTGAGTCCATCACACTGAGAAACACTGGAACGCGCTTTTATCGACAAACAGATGTTCATGTTCGATCTGTGTGCCTGCTGCAGCTACCCAGGTAACTTTCCACAGACTCTTTAAAAGTTTGAAAACAAAAGCATTTCACAATCTGGAATGGAGGCAGCTGGAGGCAACATAAACATATAATTATGAATATCTGTGGGAGTCAAAACTAAAGTGGAACATAATGTGATTCCCATTGAGGAACATTGCGATCAACCACAGAATATCACAAAATGGGAAAAATCAAGGTTAGGAAAATTAAAACCACTCTGATACATGTGATAACTTTAGTATAACTATATTTGTATTATATCTTATTTATTTAATATGCGATTATGATAGACATTTAGAATTTTAATGAAGGCCAAATCCTGGACAAGATAGATACTTCAGAAATGTTGACCCTACATGTAATTACATTTCATGTAATCTGCCAATATACTACACACTTTCACACACATAACACATTTTCATTATAAGTCACACTTTCAGAATGTATTATGGTCTGCTTCATTTTTCCTTCAGTTGCCTCTGAAATGTGAACATTCTGATGACATTAAAGGGTCTATAGACTTAACAATACTCCCCCCACTAGCCCTGTTTATCTTTATATGAACTGAATCTCATTTATGGTTTGACAAACTAAACATGTCCCAGAAATATACAAGGCGTGCACGGGTATTTGTCCATTACGTGCATTCAAGCAGTTGAGGTACAGCAGCTGCAGGTTTCATTTGTTCATAGCTTTGGAAAGAACAACTGCGCATTATATTTTAAGAGACACTAAAATAGTTGTATAGTGTACCTTGTTATAACTCAGGTCACATAAAATGTAACATATGACAAATTATGATAGTGTCCAAATGTTTTTTCATATCTGCGAAATAAAGAAAGATAATATCCACTATCATCCTATTCTTATGATAATTTCCATTTGATAATATTTTCAATGGCACTTCTGCCTCTAAACAGCAGAGTAGTCGGGTTGATTTTTTCCAGATTGTACTTCGTCTAAAACCATAATTTCTTGCCTCGGTTTCAGCCACGCACAATATCTTATTCCTGACAACTGTACAGTAGTAGTTTATGAATTATTAATACTATGTAATAATGTAAAAAAATGTGTTTATTCTAGACGAGAGACGCCTCTTTGTGTGAACAAATTTGATGTTTGTCGTGGAGCTCCCTGGTCACATGACTTTATACAGGTCTGTAACTGAAATGAAAAAAACTAAAGAGTGAAAACTATGTTGAAAACTAAAGTTGTTCAGTGGTATAAATATATATTTACAACTTAGTGTCCATTAACAGAACAATGCTACTTGTTCATTTTGCACTAACTTGTTTTGTAAGTAATGAAAATGTGGGTACTAGCTAATGTTCTTTAAGATAAATTATTTATCAAATTATTACAGCTTGTGTTACTATTAGCCTGTTTATATGTTTCCTAACTTACTAACTTATTGTTGAACTTATTTAAGATAATACTTAATAACAGGACTAAAACTGCCATTATCAGTGTGTCTTTTGGAAATAGGACATTGTACCAATGTTACATAGCATTATATATTGGCTGTTTACTTGAACATCTAAATCATATTTGTTATTATGTGACTTTTTGTACAGTATAAAGACCAATGTATTGTACTCCAAGAACTTTATTGAGAAATTTTGGCCCCTTTAAAAACATCTATCCAGAACACACATTTCTGTTCTATCAGTAATAATTCACACAATTCACAGTGTACAGGCTGTTTTTCACATAAAAATGTGAACACAAGGTATCAGAATTCCCTTCTTTGCAGACTGACAATATTACAAAAGGGAAGGACAGATGATACTGGCACTGGTGCTTCCAAACAACATGCTCTGAGGTTTCATAAAAATCAAACTAAGTATATACGTATAATCAGTTTTTGTACTGATGGCAATTGATGACAGTTGTTAAATACTAATATAAAAGTTTTGTGTAGTGAATAAAAACATAAAGGAGCGTAACAGACAAGGCAGAACTTGGTCTATATAAAATTACAGAGAAGAACCCCATGTTATTATTTGCTTAATTAAAAAGAGGCGAGTGAAAAGTACATAGTAGTTTTAGCCTCTCCCAGTGAATCAAAAAGCAGTCAGTGCATTTTGTGGACAGTGTATGAACATAACAGTGTTTCCAGGACAATCACAGTTTGGGGGTCTCAGTTGGAGCCAGTGGAGCTCGGCCCCTCAGGAATCGAGGAGGTGTGGGGTCTTCAATGTCTTCGTCTGTGAAACAAAAATAAAGAAACAAAAAAAAGGTCTTAGCACCTTTGCATAGGATAACTGAAAGTATTTTATCAGAAGACGTCTTCCAAATCCATAATTATTTTTTAATCAATACATTTGGATATGTAACTTCCTTTTTCTGGAAAGTGTTACTCTGTACATGAATTGGTCAAGATTATCTTGCATATACAGTGTATGATATGATTATCTTTCAGGATGGTATCCGTGAATTAAAAAAAATGTTATGGCCATAATTCCTGGGTTTACAGTGTTTATGCACAATTTCACAGAATAGCTGGTAGACTCATGAATCTGTCACCAGTGTAATATCCACCTTGTAGTAATACCTTACTCTGGTTTTACCAATCTGAGATACGAGCCCAAACCCTTCACTGCTGCTCTTTGAGTCCATAAAATGTGATACTCTGCACCTGTGACTGAGTGAGGGCACCAATGGGCGAGGGACAGATCAGCGTGCATTGGCAAGCACAGGGGGGCACCCAGGATTACGAGCATGGCACTGAATTTATTTGGACATCCTTAACATTACAATCTCTAATCCTGATTGGATAAAGGCACAGCTGCTGCAGCCACTCACCCAGTGCTCTCAGTACATCCACAGCCACAGCTGAACTAAATACCTCTTTGCTGCTAAATGTTTATACATTTCACAAGAATGTTTCGACTTGTGAACTAAATTTACCACTGCTGCTACTGTACCAGAGACGCCAGGCTTTAGAGGCTAAAGCAGAGCAGCAGCTCTAATCTTTGACTATGAACATAGGTAATAATTCAAATCTTTATTGAACCATAGTAGTAGAACCCTGTAGAACCCTCGCTGCTGCCACTACAGGGATTTGATTCATTGTCACTACAGCTATACAGTAGCCAAAAGGAGAACAAACACCTGTAATTATGCATAGTATAGTTTTAGAAAATGTCTCTAGGTCACTTGGGCTGAGTGATGGTCAGTTCACATGTATAATGCAGTCAGAATTAAATTTTATTGAATTAATTTAAGTTCCGTTATCTATTATCTTTGTTCTTTTTGGATAGCCAACCATTAGACAGTTTTCTTGTTTTGTTTGTGGTGGATGTTGAAATGACCATCATCCAGGCCAGTCAAGTCTTAAGAGATTAGTAAGTGCAGTGTAGGCGCTGCATGCACCCTCACCCTCCTGAGCCCAGGTGCGGTACTTACATGTGTTTTAAGAGGTGACCCTGTGTGTTAGCTCCTGCCCCTCTACCTCAAATACTCCCTCTCACTGCCATAGTCCATTAAGGAGCCTGCCACATCAGCAAAGTCCTCCAGGACCAGGCTGGTGGAGTCCTCACCCGAGGGCAGCTCTGGATCCCAGCGGTCACTCATGGGGGGCTTCTCTGGACCTCTCCAGTGGTCAGGCTGGGACAGGTCAGACGGCTGGTACTCTGGAGCTGGGTCTTCTCCTTTAGGATCTTTTATTAGACCGCCATCACTCCCACTGCCTCCCTCACTGCCCTGTGATGATGGGGCAAGGACGTGGTAGAGGCTGGGCAGACGGATGTCCAGGAGCACACCACTCTTGATGTACAGCTTGTTGTTGAGGTTATACAGCTTCTCTGCAATGTCATAGCCCAACATGACAGCAAATAGACGTGCAATGTAGCGCTCTTTAGACATGAGCAGGTAAAGGCGACGGCGACGCCATGTGATGTAACGAGAGTCCTCCTCTGCTGTCAGGGTCACCTGGAGAAGAGAGTTTAAAAATAGTTAAATGGTTACTTTAAAAGTTATAAGGTTCACCTGGTTCACCATTATTTATCAATTTATACAGACAGGAGAAAACAAATCAAAAGGACTGATTCATTTAGTGCTGGTTGACCATGTTTTTTCTCTTTGTCAAAAGACTCAAAGCATTTGATTCAGAACACAAAGTAGTAACAGAATAGCTTTACATACAGCATAAATATCATTATCCAAGCCAAAGAACACAATCCAAGTGATCCTTTATTCTAAGTAAATATTCAGACAATATGTGAAGTTGACAGTGCAGTCAGCATTTGGATTTGTACCTGGAACTTTCCTTCTTCATTTGGTCGGAGTGATTCCCACTCTGGAGAGTCTAGATACTGGTGGCGGTGGATGTAGTGCAGGAACTGTCCCTCCAAAGAGACATTGATTCTGAAAGAAACCGACAAAACAAACACAATGATTAGGACACACTTTACCTAATCCATTTGATCTGTCAATATTGGGCAGACAAATGCATTTTGGCTTGGCTTACATCAGTCTCCAGTGTTACAGTTGTTGAACTACAAACAGTGATATTACTTTGTTACTGGTTTGTTTGTTACAGAGTCAGAGTGGTCTTAGCGTGAGAACATTTAGGAAGACACAACTAGTGTCACAGAAGCAAAGTTATGAGCAGCAGCTGATTATGGCTGTGTGTCACAGACAGAAATACTTTGTTTACAACAGTACACTAGACCCATGGCTCCAACTCAAATCCCACAATGTTTGGATAAAGACAAGCTTCCTGTACAAGTCATAAATAGAACCATTTTCCAAATATAAAACAGGAAGTGTGTGTGTGTCATGTGTATGTGTATCCTGGACAAAAATCTGAAATTGTATTAAGAACAGTGGGATAACAATAGTTGAAAGATATCAGTCTGAATTTTCAGAACTGCATTTAGTTTACAGTGTGCCTTGTGCAAACACAGTGCCCACCTGCCAGACAGTAAGAACGACAGTTGGTCTATGGGGGTCTTGCCTTCCACAGCATACGTTTCTCCGGCTTTAAGCTCCACTACTTTGTTTTCAAAGGCACCAGCGATCTGTTTGAACACATGCACTGGGACCCCCAGGGGAAGGTACACAGCCTGGTACAGGGAGGTGAGCTCCTCACTGGGCAACCCCTCCTGGTGCAGACGGAACAAAAGGTGACAGATCTGAACCAGGCACACAAACAGCAGCAGACCGTTCCAGCTCAACACATCCAGGCCGCACATGGTCATCCAGCCCCAGAGGGTGAGGCAGAGGAAGGCTGGGCTCAGAAAACCAAAGATGAAGAGGCAGCCATAGGCCCCACTACCCCCCATGTAGCCCAGGAACAAGATGGTGTTACCCAGTTGGTAGAGGGCCCCTTCTGTGTTATTGGTCCATCCATTGCACATAGGGGCATACAACAAGTGGTCCTCCAGGGTAGAGTTCTCAGAATCCATATTCTTCAAAGAACTAGGCAGAAAAGATACAAAATAATAATCATCCACTGACTGTTATGTCTGCAATTCCCCCTGCTGCAGCTGACAATATCAGCAAACAAATATTTGATCCAGGAGAAAAACAACTCTTCAATGTGAAGAAATCCTCTCAGCTCTGTCTGAAACACAGCTGGAATAGCTTCATAGGTCTTCTCTCACTATGTGTCCCGCTTGTCCCCTCTGCTTTGTGAGCCTGTTCAGTTTTTCCCGATCACCCCCGTCTGGCCTGCAGTCCACAACTAACAGCTGGAAGAGTAGGGGTAAGGGACGGGGGCGTCAGTAGGGCCCTACAAGGATAACCATGTTTGGAATTGAAACCCAAGGAGGACAGAGCGGTGGACAGAAAGCAGGCCTGCACTTAACATAACACAGAGAGACAGAGGGAGAGAGGAAACAAGGGACCTGACAAATATGTCACAGAGCCTCACTGTCACATAAAAACACAGAATAAAACAGTTCTAAAACAGTGCTCCATTCACACGGTCTTCAAGAGCTGAGCCCACACTGAAGTGTCATTGGATATTTAGGGCCACTGCAGTGACAGGGAGCACTCTGCAGGTCAGGTTTCATGTTAAGCTCCTTGACTTGACTCTCCATGCAAAGTCAGCACAATGTATTTCAGATGGAAACTAGTATTTATTATTGTAACAGCTCAGAAAATAATCTTATGTATCTTGCAATTCATCCAGTCAATGCATTACCTATTGCACCTGTCTGGCTGGCCAGGTGTGTCCAAACTGTATTATACAGTTAGACACAGTCACAGTAACTAATTTGAATAACTTTACCTGTTTTATTTGGACCACTTGGTTGTTTTGTCCATATTTTATAAATATGCCTATCTAAGCCTTTATCTGTTTTTACATATATTTTAATCATTATTATTTGTTACATGTCTGTTACAAGCTTTCACCATAACTTCCCATTTTGCTCACTCACACCGACAATGGCAAAGCTTTGCTAATTCTTAGGATAGTATATTGATCACTATCACTGAAGACATTTAAGTGATGATATACAAATGTTATAGCAAACTGAATGATTATTTGTTTTGTCTGAATAATATAATTACAGTCGTTTGGATTTTTCCTTAACTTTACCTCAAAAGAGCAAATGCCTGGAACTTATCAGCAATTTACAATCAATAACCATTATATATTGACTTCACTTTTACTGACCTACAATTTATTAACAGTGGCTTAATTGTTTGTCAAAATTTTTACAAACACCCAAAGCGTCAATGCAGTGTTCTGCCAACAACACTTCAGCAGCACATAAGAATGCAGATATGTTGAGTATTGACTTCAGTGGGGAGTTTATTTTGGGCTTATGTGCATACCACAGAGCAACTGGACAACTTCCACACAGCTTTCTGCAGATTTAACTCTTAAGAAATATGCTTCATTGTTCTGAATCTAAGCGATTTGATAGAAACCAAATTATGACATCAGTACACAGTCTCTTAAATAGAACATTTTATTCACACAGCACTGTTCCATATGCATAGTCTTTCGCATAAAAAAAATCAAGAAAAATATGAGGAGTCTCTGAAGTGTCACATTTCCCTTTTATTAGGGTCATAAATAAGACCAGGAGTCAATAGTACACAGCAGGCATCAAGACACATGTGCACTGAAAGACAAATCAAAATCCATGGTTACAGTTAGTTTTTGAAATTATTATTAGCATTTTCAAATATACATTTATTCACACATTTTATATTGGCACTTTTGCATTCCTATACTAAACACAACACGTTAGAGAGTAACTTGAAACTATATAACATAGCTCTGAGCATGTTTCTAACACAGGCTACGCCCCCTCTCATCACCACTCCCTCTCCCATCTCACTTTGGTTACATGATGTTCCAATTCACCAGAAAAACCCATTATAAAATGCATGTGTAGAAATGCCATGTGTATGTTTTAAATAATAATTTGTCCATTTAAAGTTGGGAAAATTGCACATTGTCATATTTTTATAATAGCAGATAGATAGACACAGAAAGATAACACTTCATCCCTGCTTTCACAACAGAGAATTGACACTTACCACACACACATAGATGAATTATATTTTGAAGCCCAACGCTCTCATGCACTCTTTATGGGCCTCTATGAGCTGTGTGCAGTTTTCCTCTCCCTTCTCAATAATGCTGCAGAAACAAGATTACAACACAATGAAAAACTGGGTCTTTCTCGAAACTGATCTAACAAAATCTTGGCTCAAACTTACCAAGCGTCCCTGACTTTCTTCGTTTCTGGACAAGCACAACATGGTTTCAGTGGCTTTTTCTCCTCTACCACGGGCTCCGCACTGGCAGCAGAAAGCGATGACATCTTTGCAGCAACTAAGAATCAAACAAATAGCACATAACTGATGTGACAAGACAATATCACGTAACAGTTCATGTATCAAATAAATCTTATTCGACACCGTAGGAGTAAACTGCATGGGATCGACATGCTGTTAGCTTTTAGCCATTAGCTTCTTAGTTTCACTTAAGGCCTGAAGGACAGATGCTTAATTGCTTACAATCTCAGATGCCAATTTTAATCATCGATATTTTATTTTATATTATATTAAATTTAGTCATGGTGAAGCTCGATAATCCTATGCCAAAGTCAGTTAACGAATAGGCTAGTTGCTAAACCTCGAACATGTTTTGCCTGTTGTGTTCATGAAAAATACAATACATTTTTCGTATGATGTTTAATTATTTAATTATGATTAAATAATTAAAATAACTTACGGATAAAGCCACTAAACACGCTCACTGGGAACACTTCACCTTCAAAACGAAACCAACGCTCTACTTCGTCTCACATGTGTGTAGGTTACGCAAGGTCACGTGGGAACAACAGAGCATTCTGGGAAATGTAGTTTTGGTCTGGAACATACGCACAAATAAATAGTCGCACTAGCAAGTAGACATGTGGTGGGGAGACGCCGCAAATTACCAACTAATAAAGGTAAAATCGATACATTAACATAATACTAGATCTTATGTCCCACTGCAGAACAATTTTATTGGGGTAAAATATGTAGAGATACTGTACTGTAGAGACAGTATACCAAATATGAGCCAAAGATCTACTTGACATTAAATTGTTAATGTCAGATATGGCAAACCTTGATGGTGCACATGGAGAGGAGAAATAAAATACCAACGGGTCTGGGTTTTTATATGACAAAGTTAACTAATATGTAGGCAACACCCATAGATGGTAGATAGTTTCCACTTTTCTTGTGCGTCAGTGCAGGAAAACCGTGCGTAAGCAGTATCAAAGAACCATATGGCCAGCTGTGTGCTAGATAATGAGCAAATAAGCAATTTTGTATTCGTATGTAGAAAGCACTAGCATCTCTATGTGCAACACTCAGCTGCTCCTTGGACTATTTAAACCCCAGTTTCTTTATAAAGGTTAGATCTAGCAGCCTATACATTTATCTTGTCTAACTCTCATGGGACATTGGGACGTACGTATGCCCCCTGCAGGGAGAACAGCATAGGACAGTCCAATTAAAATATGTAAATACCCAGGATAAGGCTTTTTAAGTCTTTTCTGCGCTCTAGTGTCAAAATCTAGCAGTACAACAATAAGTCTAGCAATAATAGGATTGGCAACAAAAAAAAGTTCAGTGTTTACTGACAGGGAACGTTGTAATCTTTAAGGGGTTTTTTTTGTTGTTTTTTTTTTTTGCAATAAATGTTTGAAGCTATCCGTAGCCTATAGTTGGACTACACTGAGGTAGAATATTTCACATTTGATATTTCAAAATAAAAAAATAACATGAGTCTTATAAAAATGTGTGCCATGTATTAGATGCATCACCTACACTAATCTGCCAGAGATTACCCACTGCCATGACCTCAAATCTAATCCCACTGTGGTCCTACTTTCTAATGTCATTTCTGTATTTCAGATAACTGAAACTTTTTCCAGACATCTTACAAGGAAAAGTTATAGAGAATTTGATTACTTTTTAAAGAGACATCTGGTGAAAAGGTGGTAAATATAAACAACAACAGTGTGTCTTACTGTCTGGCGACTCATGTACAGCATCAGGTAACACAGTACAGTGTTTAATTACATTCGTGCACAAGAGTCCCAGTCTGCAGCAGATGCCACGTGCACATGACTGTGAATGTGATGGTCACAACAACACTGAAATTATCCAGTTTCTTTCAGTGAATTACTGATATTACACATTTCCCATAGATTTACAAGGTTACTCACAATTTTAAGACATGTTTAAATTATAGCTACTATTACTATTTTTTTTTTTTTTTGTTTGTTTTGGAGATGCGTTTATCAAGATGGCAGGATTGTTTCACACTCAAACCTTGTTTACAAAAGAGTCAAATGTTTTTGGAGTTTATGAGTAATTTTGTAAATCTTGAAAAAGATTTTTTTAATGACTTGATTCGCTAGCACACAATTGACAAAAAATAAATAAATAAATAAAAAAACTAATGATCAGGTTATGTATCCTCTTTTGACACACACATCCCCAAGATTAATATGAGCTGGACCTTTGCCTCTTTGACATGGCATGATTCATGTGGGATGGGATTCAGATGCTGAATAGTTGATGAGCTAGGACAAAAAGAATAGAATGGTAGGGATGGGGCGGGGGCAGAAACAGAGAGAGAGGCAAGGGGGAAGAGGAGAGGATGGAGAGGGGGAGGAGAGAGAGGAGAAAGGCGGGCATCTTTTCAGCTCAGATGCAGATCCTATAAGCCCTTTGGTTTACTGGCTTGATGGAAAATTACCTTGTGACCAAAAGGGGGAGGTCGGGAGGACTAGTAGAAAGTCATAGTCAGTCGCCACTCATCCTGAGAAGTACTCGGGGTAGCAGGGACGCGGGATGGCCCGGGAGGATGGCAGATCGCAGGACGTCCCGCTCGTTCGTGGACAGGCTCAGAGGTCCTACGCCCGCTTTCTCTATGGCAACCTGTGGCTGGCGGGCACTGCTCCTGCCCCAGCTAAACCGCCAGTCCTTGTATGTCTACGGCAGTGAGATTGCAGTGGAGAAGGAGTGCATGAGGCAACTGCAGAGTGGGGTCTTTGTCATCCACCCCTTCAGCCTTATGAGGTACAGTCCATGCACTTTTATTTTGACTTCTACTGTGTGTGTCTAATAAAACCAGGCCACTGTAGTGCTGAGCAAGCAACTTTGTTTCCATAACTTTTTGTTGACGTATTTTCATCCTTCACTGTTCCTATTTTATTTCTATTCATCTTTTGTATTGTTATGGATACTTGTTCTTTTGCCCTTTTTAATTGCTCTCATTTCTTGCAACCAATATGAATGTACAAGCCATACTATAAATAGAGAAAAACAATACTTAAAAGTAAAAACATGATAATCAATAAGTACATCCAAATTTATCTTCATGTCTCAAATGTAAAAGTCACTTTAGGACATTACTGATGAGGAAAACCATCTGCCTTTAAATTAAATGTGTGATATAGCTATAACTGGTTTGTAACGTGAGTGGACGGCGTGAAAACAGAGAACAAATGAAACAATTGGGAGAGTTATTTGAGCCAGGACATTCAACCCCATCTAAAGAGATTTGCAGTTACAGTATCTCATTTAGTTTGCATAAATAGTCTTGACTTACAGCCCACGGTCCAACGAGTTCCCAAAGAAGATTTTGTTCTGGACTGAAAAACAATATGTAAAAAATACAGTTTAAGGACAAAAAAGACAACAAATTAAACTATCTGTCTGTCTTTTTAGGAGTTACTACATTATGGGTATGATGGCGATCACCTTCTTGAACTTGATCGGCATTCCCATGGAGATAGCGTTCCTGGACAGAAACAGCGGACTGGCTTGGGAAGGCTTTAACGTCTTTTCGGACACGCTATTCCTCATCGATGTGGCTTTGAACTTCCGCATGGGAATCATCCGTGACGATGCAGAGGTGACAGCCTGCATTCTCATACACAATCTGGGCCACTGTAATCTGCAGACAAACACATACAATCCAGCCATGCCCCATCTGCAACCTACATCTAACATCATAGGCAGGATTAATGACCCCTTCCCTCTCCCCCTCGATTTCCAGACATAGGGAAAATATTGGCACCTGCTGTTGATTTGGTAACAGGAATTATTGTAATACACTCACACATCTACTCCAATTATGGGCTCTATATCCGGCTTGTTTTTATCTGTTTTGGCTGTGGGATTTATCAAGCCAATCACAAATGGCCCATCTGTGAATTTGATCCTCAGCATTACTAACCTGTATTTATTTATGATATTTAGTTACACAATTATTCCCTACAGTACGAGGAAAACAGTTCAGATGTCCATGTGCAGCTCAAAATGCCAGAAAATATCATGTACTAATGATAAGCTTCAATCACTGACTTGTTTCAGTGTATTGTGCTCCCCCAAGGCAATTTTCCACAATATATCATACTGAGAAATGCTCATTATTTTAATTCTGACAAGTCCTAGTTCCTCTACTGTCTATGTCTACCCTGTACAGTGCAGTTAAATGGACCCAGTATAACCCATGTATATAGTAGCCTAAGTTAAAACTGAGACAAATATTTCACAAATGATTTACCTTTTTATCAAAGCATGAATTAATTTACCATGACTGACACATTTAATTTTACACAAATATCCAACTTAGTCTAGTTTTTTGACTGGAAATGTTATTACTTTAGCACAGCCTATTCAGTGTCTTACTCTGCCTGTTCTACACTGTACTTCTTTTACAGGAAGTTGTTTTGGATTTAAAAGAGATCCGACTGAGCTACCTGAGGACGTGGTTCATTCCTGACGTGATAGCAGCGTTCCCAATCGGATACATACTTCTGTTTGCGGTAATATTAATCTCAAAGAAGAAACCACGCTGGCATAGTTATATTTAGACAAAGCAATAAAAATAATACATTTGTGGACTCTTACAGTGAAGTAAACAAAAAAGCCAATTTAAAGTTTTCTTATGCTCCTGTGCTGCTGCTACTGCACTTTTTTAGCTAATTATCGAGCATATGTTAATTTTACATTTCAAGCATAAATTACAGAAATTGGAAAAGGTCAAACGTTTACCGTGCTAACTAATAAGCACATTACATCGGTCGCATGGATATACCTTTTACTTTACATTTTTGTTTATGTTGAATTGTTTATAACATGTTGAAGTGAAACATGAATAAGTAAATACTTCATACAATTCGCTTACATTGCTCCTTTTGCCTTTTAGCTGTTAAATTCTTTCCAATGCTTTATTATTAATGCACAGCTATTATTGTCGTGTCAGCTTTGTAGTCTAAGCCCATCTTTTGTTTTCACAGTAACAGTTCTAGACTCAACAACTACTATGCCTTTACCCGTGTTATATTGTATGGTTTTCTCTCATCACAAATTTCCTTAAAGGAGCACTGTGTAACTTTTTAGTTGGGGGGTCCGTCACCTGCTTGTTTCTATGGATATGTCATTGCTGTACCAGGAATGTTCCACAGTGTGACATTAAACAGCTCTACCTTAGATTTATTCAATTACAGGTGGTATTGTCCTTCTAGAGAGGTCAGCACATTTCTTTTTCACCTGTTCCCTATCAGAAGTCAGACCTTTTT
Source organism: Taenioides sp. WSHXM2023 (assembly GCA_029959045.1). NCBI lineage: Eukaryota > Metazoa > Chordata > Actinopteri > Gobiiformes > Gobiidae > Taenioides > Taenioides sp. WSHXM2023. Next base: position 16,987,992 of record CM057099.1, read on the forward strand.
TCTTTTCTCACTTTCTTGTTGTTCAAACTTGGACTCTATATATGTGTTTCTAGGACCTTCACTACCAAAATGATGACAACCCCTCCAAAGCCAACAAGATGATGAGGATCCTGATGTTTGTCCGCATCCTGAGCCTCATACGTTTGGCCCGAGTTTCTCGATTGGTTCGCTTTTTCAATGAAGTGGAGAAAGTAAGTCTAAGTTTGAAGATCACGTCTGAAATTCAATCAACCTTTCTCCTATGTGATACATTACAGTCTCCAGTAACACATTTGACCCTGAGCCTTAAACCAATGTCATTCTACGTTACTGAATACTACTTTATAGATTTTTGAGCTGTAACATTGACTTTAAAGTGGTAGTGTTCATTATACTGCTTTGTCTATTTTCATACCATAGCCTATTTATATCACATCAGATAAATACAAAAGAGCAGCTATGGTCAAAGTTCAAACCCTTCAGGGAATTTTCCAGCCTTTTGAATCCGTAACAGATGGTAAGATATTCAATCTTATGTCAGATCCTCCGGTTTCCATGCGGTCTGCCTCTCTTAGTGGTTATGTCAAATATTAATTCATTTATAAAAGATAATTCAAAATCTTCTGAAATTTTGCAGGTCTCTAATGCAAATCTGGAGGTGGTGAGACTGTTTTTCAAAATCCTGTCCCTGTTCATGATGATTTTCCTGTTGTGTCACTGGAACGGCTGCATCCAATACTTTGTGCCCATGCTCGAGGAGTTTCCTGCAGACTGCTGGGTCAGACAAGAAAACCTCATGGTAACTTTATTTGTCCCTGTACAAATAAAAGCATACAATACCATACAAAACAGGAAAACACTTACCTATTTCAAACACAGATGTCAAGATCATTTTAATTCTTATTATTTTAATTAATGATAAGTACTAAAAAATCAGTTTGAAAAGTAAAATGAAAACAGCTTTTTATGTGGCTGATTAGGTCACATTAACTTATCATGACATCCCTATTTCAAATTGTTGTGTTTCATATTGTGTAGTGGTAGAAAGATAAAACATTATTATCCTATTACACAGACATGACATGTAGTATTTTTAAAATGAATACATGTTGTGAGTTTGAATTTTATTGAACTGGGACTTTATTTTGTCCTTTTTGCTCAGGATTACTCACATAATCTTCAATTGATTTCAAAGGTAGACATGTAGTTTGTACACTCAAGACATTTCAAAACATCACTCCTGAATGAATAAGGCATTACATGAAAATTACGCAGGTTAATTACTTTCCCAACTTACTTTGGTCCTTTTATGCCTTTTAGAATCCACTGTTAAATTAAAGCTCTAATGTAAACTTAAATGAACTTTATGGATTCATAAAAGTTACGTCAATAAAAGTATATTTTCTTATCTTGCAGAACGCCACAGTGCTGGCAAAATACTCGTGGGGCATATTCCGTGCTTTGTCCCAGATGATTGCATTGTCCTATGGCTCTATGGACGCTCCTACAAGTGAGAACTATTGACTGATACATCCTGTGTACTGACTATCGTGTAACATTGGGACGTATAGACGGACACGCTGCTGTTGTGGTCTTGTGTTTCACAGACTATGTGGAGATGTGGATCGTCATGGTGAGCATGGTATCCGGGTGTCTCATGTACACCGTGCTTGTGGCCAACACTACAGCTATGATCGCCAATGTCGACCCCGCTGCAAAAGAGTACAAGAGCAAGGTCTGTATAGGTGACACTTCAGAGGCAAACACAGCTTAGAGCCAAACAATGTGTAATTATGTTATAATGAATGTCCTCTTGAACCAGGGAAGAATAATTATTTCATGTTAATGACAACTGAGGTCGTTAGTCTCATTATGTCACATAAAACTGCAGACTCAGGCTTAAGTTATTCAAAGTTTGAAAAATGCTGCAAATTGGGTTTTCCATTAGAGTAAAAAATGTTTGGTGCCAAATGTTCAAAATTTCCATAGAGATAAAAGAATTCCTGATTTGAAGGATTTTGTGATGGCATTTCCTCATTCAAAAGATATACTATTTACATTTTAATTGCTATTTGCTATGGCGACTGAGGATGAATATGTTGCTTTTAGACTCTGGAATTTGAGGGTGTCATAATTTTAGATGGAGGACACAGGCCTATAACTTATTTATTAGGGAATGTGTCTTATTAATGTTATGGTTTAAAGTACTTTCAACTGACAACAAACACCATTGGAGTTGAATAATGGCACCACTTTTTGAAGCTACTGTGAAAATATTTTGTAAACGGTTTGTTTATTTATACTGATAGGGAAGACATTACACTTTGTGCCAGTTTAAATTTGATGTGGATAGGCCCAGTAATTACAGTGATATTAACTGGCTGCTAAACAGAAGTCTGACCTGTCCTCCAGATTAGTAGTTACCAACCTTTTACTGTCCCTCAAAACGTTGTCTCAGACTTTTGAGTACCACTTATATCGCATAACAATGTTTTTTTTTTTTTTTACCATTGTACCCAATAACAACTATTTTTATTGTATTTATTTCAAAATTACCCTGTACAGAATCGTTATTAAGCATGTACAGTAAGAACATTTTAGATTAAAACACTGTTCAGTTCCATCTTTCTTTTAAATCTGAAATAATTTCAAGCACCCCCTGTCAAGTGCTCATGTACCTCCAGGGGTCCCCGTACCCCTGATTGGGAGACACGGCTCCAGATCAGTCTTAAACTATAGGGATTCTAGTACGATGTAACGGCACATGAATGTATCCTAATAAAATTGTTGTATTGTTTCAGATGAGTCGACTGGAGCACTACATGGCATTTATGAAACTACCTCCTGAACTGCAGCTTCGTATAACTAACTATTATCAAGCTCGATACGGAGGAAAGTGGTTTGACGAGAAGGAAGTCATGAACACTGTGTCCTCAGCTCTCAAAGAGGTACTGCTATGCTTATATCATGTTACATGTTATGTTATAAATCCTTCATCAACTTTCATATTCTTGAGAAAGTATGAATCAATGGTACAAGCAAATACTATAAATGAATACAATGTAGATTTTCTAACATTAGTTATTATTCACGTGGATTTTCAAGGAATGTATTGACTGCTTCTCTCCATGGAGATGATATTACTTTGGCATTAAACTTATCTGTCATTTTTACGGGTATTTGTATCACAAAAAATAATTCTTACTACAAATGGGTTCGCCTCTCCACAGATCTGATGTGTTACTTAACCTGGTGGTGCCAGGTCATATAGATAATGCCAAAAATACTGTGAAACATTCCAGGAAAAGCAATCATTTCTTAATGGAGAGAAGCAAGTGCCAGATTCTTTAACTACAACAACAACTAATCAAGTATTAAGTTTAAAACTATTCTGCCCTGCTTTGATTAAGTTTTGTTTCTGTTTCAGCAAATCATGGCAGTGATGTGCAGTACTCTGCTGAGGAAAGTGCCAATGTTTCAAAACAGACACGAGAACTTCATAAACGCTCTAGTGGTGAGACTGGAGTATTGCATTTTCCAGGAGGGGGACGCCATAGTGCGAGAGAACGTCCCTGGAGACCAGATGTACTTCATAGACCATGGTCAGGTTTTGGTGGAGGCCGATTCTTATGAGAGGGAGCTCTGTGATGGGGACTTCTTTGGAGGTGAGTTTTATTCTACTTTACCATTTCCTCCTGTGAATGCTGTTTGACACCTCATGCTATTTACAAGTTATGTACTCTCATTAGAGGTGAGATTTGATGTATTGCTAATTTAAATCTGGAGCAAAGAGTTCCCATACTGTAGGTCAATACCGGGGTGAAAAACAAGTATCGTAACCACTTGTCGACCATGTGGGACTTGTGGTTATAACCTTTGCAACCTGACCCACCTGCTGTTACACAATGTGATGCTAGTCCGCACTCCCTTAGACAGCCTTTTAGCAACAATTACTTAATTTATCACATTAATCGAAGTATAGTGTTGCACACTAGAATACATCAAGAGGAAGGAAGATCTAAAAAAAAAGGTCCTAGACTTTATACTAAATGTATTAGGAGAGTTGTTCATTCCTTAAAGTATCATCATCAACAACAAAAAAAAGTAATTTGAACCACTGCCATGGCAGAAATCTCTTTCCAAGGGCTTATTTAATTTTTAGACTTGAAGTGGATTCAAATCTTCTGTTTTAAGCCAAGCATGACTCTCTCCAAAAATCTTTTTAAGTCAAAGATGATTACATTTTGGATTACTTGTTGGGTCTCAGCCAGCTGGTCTCATTAATGTTTCCCCTGTGCTTCCTCAGAGTCGTGTGTTTTGACCAGAGGCAAACATCTTGTCACGGCGAGGGCGCTCACTGACTGCCGATGCTTCACTCTGTCCTGGGATGATTTCCAAGAAGTGCTGAGGACCTTCCCAGATGTCAAAAAGGACATAGAGAAACATTTTGTCAATTCAGATGGTGGACTTGTCTAACATAGAAGCACCAATTCTGCTTTGAATGGATATGCTTTTTATATGATTTTACAGGGCTTTTGGACAATAATTCAGCTCACTAGAAAAAAATATATTATTTTGCGAATGATATGGACTATTTATTTTTATTATAATAGCTATGAATTATTTATCTGCAGCGAGTTCTATAACCAACATTAAACAGGACTTTGGTTCATTTACTTATTTGTGTCCAGGATGTTATACCTGCATGATCTCAGAAATTACACAAAGTAAAAATAGGGGGTTCACTTAAGTTTTACTCATGGTTTTACTCCATAACATTCAAGTGGGTAATTTTACATTACATTTATATTTCACCCAAACACACAGACAGTGCCTGAAGCCAGCCGATGTTTGTACTCGTACAGATAATATGAGGCAGGAGGGAAGTTGCACTTCATTTCCATTCGTCCAGGGACGACATGGACTGCTACACCAGAGCCCAGCCCCTCCTGCAGCTTCTGAAGCATGCGCGAGGCCAGGTACCTGCGGGCCCGGCCTGGATCCTCCTCTATGGCAGCGTACACCTCCGGAGGGGGGTTGGGGATCTTCCACTCCAGGTCCACGATGAGCTGGTGAATGCGGCTCTTGTCAAGAGAGGTGGGAGCCTCTCTGTAACATGCGACCACATGAGGCACTGGGGGCTCAGAGGCCACTGACAGGAACTGACTGAGCTCTTTTTCCTCTGGAGTCTCCTCAGTTTGGTCCTGACTCTCCCCCTCCCCCTTTGTCTCTTCCCCCGTTTCCTTCCCCTCCTCCTCCAGGGGGGTGAAGGCCGGGTGCAGCATCACGGCCCAGTGTAGCCAGTCGTAGTTCTTCTCCAGAGCTTTGAGGATGGAGGCTGCAGCCACATCAGGAGCCGCGCGGTCCTGCACCGCCTGCTCCAGCTGCTCTCGCACATCCAATTCAGCCTGCTCCAGGAAGTAGCCCAAACACCGGCCTCCAGAAGTCTTCATCTTCCTGTAGAGGGCGCCCATGCGCTCAGTCCAGGTCTTCATCATCAGGGCCTGGTCTCTTCCTGTCATAGAGGCCTGTGTGAGGAGACAAAGGAGCCCTGTGCCCAGCACAAAGTTAACCTGTGAGGAGAGAGGCGCAGCAGAGATCAATACAACAGAAAATGGGTGAGCACTGAAAACATGAACGAGTTTTACAAAATGAATGAATGATTGTAGTTTTTTTTTTTTTTTTTACTTTTTATTATCCCTACAGGGATAATAAAAATCCCTAAAGTACTATTGCATTTCACCCATCCTTTTAGGAGCAATGGGCAGCACATGGGGCGCAGTTGGCGGAAATGACATTCAAATTGTTCTTAGGCAAACAATATACACTTTGGCTTAAATACTATCACCACTTCTGTGTTTACACAGATAAGATAAGTCCTCAAGGTGGTACAAATATGTCTGTGTCAAGAACATTTGAATATAATAAATGTCAGTTTTCATTTTGACATTTGTTCAATGCTGTATAACAAACTATTTTTTTTATTGTTGGTGTAATTGTGATAATTGGCCATGTACATCTTTCTATGTTGTCCTCACTCACCTGATTTGTCCTTCTTCCAACTGTAATAAGGAAACAGGGGATTTGCAAACTCAGCATAGCAGAGACAGAACAAGGTCACTGTGTTGCTGAATTAAAATTCCAGTTTATTTCCATACTCACAAGACAGATGCAGCCCATTTGGTTACCTCTGTGTTTTCAGCACATTCATCTTGGTCGTCCAGGGACTAAAAATCTAATTCTGTATACAGCTGTGCTTCAGCCCTCTCAGGGGAGATTAGGTTTGTTCTTACAGATTCTTTTGATTTATTTTTCTTGTTTTTATTTATAAATATAATTTTAAGTGACACATTCACATTTGATTTTAAACTGAATAGATAGATTGAACAGAAAGTTCATGATCACTGAGATATCCTATATAACCTATGACATAAGGCAGATATTTTCTCGTTCATCCAATGACGCAGAAAGGTGAAATGCCTTGCCCAAGGACAAAACAGTTGTATACATGGGTTAGAGAGGGCATTTAACATTTGTGTTTTTGAGCAACCCACTGTATACCTTCATGGTGATAGGTAAGTTTAATACCATACTGTGCAAAACAATAAACAGGTACCCTAAACCAAAAAGGTTAGTGTACCTTTTAAGTCAATTAATAATATCTACATAAAAAGCATTAAAGAGTCTTATAGCTCAGCCCAAAATACATTTTACTTCCCAGACTAACCTTTACACAGAACTGTGTGAGCTCCCAGCGCTTGGGTTTGCGACTCAGAATGAGCTCATCCAGCAGAGGGGCCCGCTCGGTCAGAGGGGACATTCCCATCAGGCGGTGGTACAGCGCTGTGAGCTGCCTCTCTAAATGATAGTCTTTAACAAACTGAAGAAACACTTCTGTCTCTTTCTTAGTGAAGTCTGATTGGGCCCGCACCTGATGGAAGAAGGGATCCAGCAGGAACATAATAAAGTATAAATTACAGCTTGAATGTGCCAGCATAATAAATAAAGTTTATTTAATCAAACACTTTTTTTACAAACATAATATCTTTACCGCTGTAGTGAGCTGGTTATAGACCACAGCCAGGTCGTCCTCCAGGCAGTGCACCTCTCTGTTGCCCAACAGACCCTGCTCTGAAGCACTCAGCTCCTGGTCTAAGTGCTCCAGGTTCTTTTTGACCGTCTCAGTCTCCTCTGCTGAAGCACTGCCATCCAGATAGGAGCAGATGCCCTGGACCAGAGCCCTGGGGAAAATATGTTAGTTTCATATTGTTACATTAATAATAATTGATATGTATTTACTTTTTAAACTTACTTCACATTCTGCATGTAGCCCGCTGGCTCCAAAACCTTTCCAAACATAGTGATGGGTAAAGAGGCACGCATATAGACTAGACATAGACACAGAAAACAATAAGAAAACAATAGATTAAAGTAGGTTGAAATGCAACAGACAAATAGCCCATAATATGATGTATGTGTTACCAGTTACTCACCTCAAATGTTCTGGCTGCAGGTGTGGACTGACCTTCAGTGTCCCTTATTTAAATCTCTTGTTATCAGATAAGAGGTCCATAGCAACGCAGACACACTTTACATAGAAATAGTTTTAAACTATAGGTCCATGTCTTGTACCTGGGTATATTTCATCTTACTGTACACTATATGTGTAGGCCTACAGGTAAGCATTCAATACCATTAACAAACATTAGCACTGAATAATTCTACTATTATAATCCTAATAATAAGAAGATATTCTCATTTTCAGTTTAGTTAAATATACAGATTTATAGAACACTTTATCAGAACCAAGAAACAATCATTTAAAACAGTATAAACAACCCAATATAATAATAAACATGGCGCAATTTTTAGTGGTACAGTATAAAATGACCTTGTTTATTAGACCGGTACACCAATCCAGACAGTGGCGCTGTTCTGTTCTTTGGTTAAGCAGAAGAAGCCGCCGATCAAAACCGGAAGAGGCGCCAAAATTCAAGCGAGCCAAAAAAGTAAACATGTTCTGTCCAGATAAACCTTTATAAAAATGGACCCGACATCTCAATTCTTTGCGAAGCTTCGTAAACTGGCAATAACTCTTGAAACAGAAACGACCAAACTTCATTCGGCCTTTGAAAATCGTAAAAGCGACGATGATGACAGCAGCGGTCAGTAAGACGAGTCTAGTGAAAAGCATCGTACATTATTCTCAGTAGTAATAATATGAAAGGATCGACTAAATGTTACCTTATTCTATTTCCTTGTTTTGGTTTTCAGAGAGTACAGCCAGGGGGGTGCGAGCTTACCATGAATTAAACTGCGAAGTTCTAAACGTCAAGGTAAATACAACTACATAACTAATAGAGCATGCATATTTTTTATTGAAAATTATGTAAATAATTGACAAGTCTTCTAACTCTACTGTAATTGTGATATTGTTTCCCTCATATACGCGTTATATACATGGTCTGTTGTGGCACAAAAAACATGTTTGTGTCTTTTTTTTATTTAATACAATTTAGAGAATATAAATGCCACTTATTGCCTCTACTATTCAAAATGGCTTTGATTAAATATAGTTACTTCTATATACGACAATACTACAAGCAACATTTGTTTACCAGTTTTGTGCTTTATATTTTTGTACATCCACTCACAGGGGCAGGTCCAGGATCATGTGGCACAGCAGAAAACAAATGTGGATGAAGTGAACCGCTTCATAAAAGACTGTGAAGTGAAGCAGCAGAAGCTCTGTGAAGACCTGAACAAGATCAAAGCTCACTGGGAAAAATATGGATACCAACCTCCTAAACAGGCTGAAACCACAAACCGTGAGTACTGTCTTCTGACACTTTCATCTTATCTATTCATTCTGTGGTTTAATGTAAAGTTTATCCCATGTTTGTTTTCATTTATTTCTGGCTGTTGTTGTCACAGAAATTTTACTTCATTCAGAAAGTTTGATTTCTTAAAACTGCTCACATGCAAGAGGCGCTAAGTAACATTTTAAACAATGGGAAGGAATTAAAATGAACGATTTTAAGGTTGTTGTGTTTGAAATTGGAAATTTTGTATCTTCACATCTCTACTTACGTACTCTACTTAACAAAATTTCTGTAAAGCAGCTTGAGGTAAAACTTCACTCTCTTTGTGATTTTATTTAGATGCCAGTGATCATTCGCCTAAAGAGGAGGCAGTTATAGAAGATGAAAACCAATTATCAGAGGAAATAGAGGGACATCAACCAGAGATTGAAGAAGAGCTGTCACCAGAGAAACCTACTGCTCCACCGGTCAACCCTATGCGTACCCCACAGCTTTCTGACTTTGGCCTGTCTGAAGCACAACTCAAGAGAGCTTTGGCTGGTGGAGAATGGTGCACCGATGTACCTCAGATGCCTGAAATGATCCTTCCCCATCCTGCATTAAACACACCGGCTCCTCCGGCAATGGCCCTCACACCCAAACGTACCCTGTGCATGGATGAGGAGGAACTGCTCACCCCACAGATGCACGACTTTGGCATCTCAGAGCACACCATGTGTTTTAACAATGACTTTACCATGGATCTGCGACTGAAGAGTTTTGAGAAAACTAAAAAGTAAAGCATTGACGTTCATAATACATTACACAGACATTTTCCTGGTAGACATAATACATTTGTGAATAATATGTTCTTTCACAGACAACAACAAAATCTCCTAGAGCCACCTGTTAATCCCCTGATTGAAAACATACAGGCTAATGGTATTAAATAAATCATTGTTTTTAATTTTATGGTAGAACTGTAGTTACTTTTATTATATTTTGGATTTTAACACAATTGTTTACCAGATATTCTTTGTTATACATGTAAATCAGTATTCATTGTAAAGACATTAAACACATGTATTTTGCTTCTGACAGACGATCTAGAATCGCCAGAGCCTCCTGTATTTTGTACTCCAGGATTAAAGATAAAAAAGACACATCCCACCACAGAATGCAGTTCTGAATTAGAATCTCCTAGCTGCCCAGCTATTCTGCCATCCACCCCTGAGGTCCCTGCTTTTCAAACTCCATATGTAAATCGCCTTCTCAGCACTAAAAAGGTTTGCATTAAAACTTTCTGTTCAAATCATTTTAGTATGAGGAAGTTGTCATCATGTCTAGGTCTTCATCATTCTTTCAGAGTGAGAGAAGGCCTGAACCAATTAAAATGGAAAGTGATGATGACAGCAAAGTGTTTAATGTCCCAACACCACCTCATGATGGAGGTGAAGCCTCCAAATGCAGCTGGGAGTACAATGTGCCACACTTACGGATTGAAGACATGATGGCTGATGAGATGCCAGCGATGCCAAACCTGGAGTCTAATTTGGGAAACTCTTTGCAAACTGTAAGTACAAAATAATGACACAGACAATGTAGTTTTGTATAATTAAATCTTATGTCTGTTGTGCACCACATGACTTAATTTCTTCTCTACATGTCACTTAACAGAGAAGTGCAAAGATGCAGAAAAAGGTATGCGGCCGGGAAAAGCCCATTGTCAGTGCGCTGGACCTGGATGGACCCACTCAAGAGTTTAACTTGGGAACACCGTATGTTAGAAGAGACTATGAGGAGCCGAGCACCCCTGAAATGCCCGACCTGAGTTCAGTGACACAGGACATATGTAAAGTAAGGCCTTATACACTGGATTTAAACATGCCTGAGAATATGTTAAAGGGATCCGCTTCTTGCTTTTCTCCATGGAGATTGATTGTTATTGATATGTCTAGAATATTTACAGTATTGCAATAACTTGTCTCTTATTCACGTATAAGTGCTTAAAAAAAATGTAATTCTTACTGGGAGTGGGGCCGCCTCTCCACAGATCTGACCTATAACATGGCCCATTGGTATCAGCTGTTTGTCTCTATGAAATAGAAAAGTTTAATGACATATTCTGAAACATTGGCAAACCAATAACATGAGACATGGAGATGAGTAAGTGGTGCTGACCTTCCACCAGAAAAGTTACATAATGCATCTTTAATACTAATATGTACACTGTGTTTGTAGCTTGTCTCTCAAACACATATTAGGAAATCAGCCATTGTTGTCAAGAAACCACAAGAAAAAGAAAACACCAGGTAAAAAGCTCAAATACTGTTGTTTCAAATATTTTATGTATTCACCCTCGTAACTGTCTCTGTAGTCCTCCCCGAAGATTTGACACACTGGCGTCGGTATCGGAGCAGGAGTTTCACAGTTTACCCGGTTACCTGAGGCAGATGACTTTGAGCAGTCTCAACCAGGCTGTGGACAACATCAACAGCTCCATAGCTATGTGTAAAGGTGAGCTACATATTGTTTAAGTATATATTTTTTATTATCTAAATGTTTAAAATTGATACACTTACACTTACTTACACTATGTGTGTGTATGTGTACACATATAATACAATATAATATAATATTTAAAACAACTGAACAAAACTGTAAGGTGCGTATTAACTAAATTAACATATATAAACACTTACACATTTAAACAGATGTGTTCAAACATATACAATATTCCTACTATTAACAATTATTTATTCTACATAAATTGATTACTTTTTGTAGACCAGTGGTATCGAAAATCAAAAATTACCTAAAATGTCTGCAGGGTTAAGTGTAGGGCTGATAAACAACGTCTGGGGGGAAGAAAAAAACAAAAACTACTCAAACTAGAAACTGAGAAAGTCTGACGACACCATAGCCACAATCCAATTACTGCAGCCGAAACATGAGATGAATCATTATTAAAACAAAAGTCCTAACTTAACCTAACTTAGTACTAATTGACATACAGCGTGTACTGGGTAAACAACTTTATGGAGAAAAGTGTTTTGAAACTACCAAAGGAGGATACGACTGTTAATTTCAAAGTGGTACAATGCGACATTGTAGAACTTCAATGTCTCTTCCGCTGCCAAACATCATTAAGACACAGTCGGTATTATCTTCAGTTAACGACTTGAACAGGATCAAATGGCGACAAAAAGCTTTTTTATCCAGAGGTTTTCTTTACTCCACAAGGATGTATTACACTTAACACTTACGTCTGAGAGGTAGTGTCAGACTTCTGGCATTAACAATGTACAGTTTCTAATTTACATATTGACAGATTTATAACACCCCTTTTTACTTGCCAAAGGAGTATAAAATAACCTTTTTCATCAGAATCAGAAGAATCAGAATCAGAAAAGCTTTTATTGCCATTGTCAGTGAACACAAATTCACAGACTAGGAACTTGCTTTGGTGATGAGGTGCAACATAGAATACTGAATAATAATAATAATAATAATAATAATAATAATAATAATAATAATAATAATAATAATAATAAAGTATCACTATTTAAAAATAAAGTAAGAGCATGCAAAAAAAAATTAAGATATATAATAAAAAATAAAAATAGTCTCGTATATACAGAAGCATCAGAACAACAGTGCAAACTGACAGTGCAAAAGATCAAGTGATGTGGCATGACTTATTTAAAGTGACTGGTGTTATAAATTATGATTAAAAAACAGTAAAACTGTGTCAAGTTATACTCTATAGGTGAGTAATAAAACAGTTTCCACACATTCACTCATTACTTGTAGATTTACCTGCGTAGACCCGATATGTGATAAAACACTCTATGGCCCTGCGAACACAAAGTATGGCTGATCTGATCATTTGATGTTTTTTGCTGCCCTCTACAGGAGAAAAGACGGAATTTCACATAGAGCAGCTGAAACAAATGATCAATTTTGGAGCAAAGACTCCTTTATTTATCGTTTGTCTAAGCGAACTCAAAAGACTGGACCATATCAAAGGAACCAGAAACAACTCTGTTTATAAACTAAAGACTCACAGCTGAAACACGCAGAGCTAACAATGGTTGTCTAAAATCTGTGTTTTGTTAGTAACTCAATGGGTTTATTATAATGTCCAATCAATTTTAAATAATTGCAAACAAAATAAACCACAACTGTAGCAACTTGGTGTGTGTGATAATAAATGTTTGTGGCTATAGTATCTTCCGGTTTACTGTTATTATATTGAATGAAAATGGCAGACCAGCTATGTTAAAGATCTGTTGACACTAGCCTGATAAATGAGTAGAATAAAAATGAGATTTCGACATACCAAGATGAAAAATTCTATATTCAGGCTTGAGTGATTAGTGTTAGGCCTAAGAGAGAGAATTTAATACAAGAATACCCAAGGAACGTTAAGGAAACATTTACTTGAAGGCATATATTAAATTATATGGAGAGGTACTTTAATGTAGCTATTGTGTTTTTAATGCAAATAAAAGTGGTAAGATTCTCTGCCCACACTCCAGGACAGTATGTGGCAGTAATGCACCTACTACTTGGATCCCACCGGCCCGTAAACGGAGGAAAAAGATATTAGCCTTTTAGCGGCTAGCACAAAATGTAAACAACATCCACAACAATGTGTGATAAAAACAAAGACGGGCCGGGATGTATTGTGGAGCAGCTGCTGCAAATCTCTTTTCTAAAAAGGCTTTTGCCAGATAAATTGATTATTGTTGCGAGAGGACGGCCAACTCCGGCGCTGACAAATTTAATACAAGATTCCAAAGTTACCGCCACAAGTGGAGCCTACACCAGACATTTCCAAACCACCACATATGAGAAATACCAGTGGCTAACAGGTTGTCCTAAGTTAAACAGACTGTTTTGCTGGCCGTGCATGTTGTTTTCTGTTGAGCAAGTTGTGTGGAACACAAAAGGATATGCTGATCTTGGAAACTTGTGTGGAAGCATGCTAAGGCACGAGCGCTCCCAAAACCACATCAGGAGCGTGATTTCCCTGAAAACCTTCGAAGGGACTCGTGCGGACACCCAGTTTAATAAGAAGGTGAAAATGTGCATTGAAAAGCACAATAAGAAAGTTAAAAATAACCGAGATGTGTTGCAGAGGATTATAAACATAGTCACAGTTATGGCATGTCAGGAGCATCTTCTTCAGGAACATTGTAAAGAAGAATCCGCTGAAGCAAAGCGTGGAAACTATATCGAACTAGTCAATCTGGTGAAGGAGTATGATGTCATTTTGGCTACACATCTGGAGAATTCTGTTTTTTCTGACCTTTCAAGTCACGTCCACAATAACCTTATTGATGCAGTGAGCATGGTGATGCAGGATGAGCTCAAATCTGAGATAAGCCAGGCACCATTCATCACCATTATGTTTGATAAAGCTACATATTTGTCCAGTTCTGCCAAACTATCTGCAGTGCTTCGATATGTTTCTAAAGAAGGACATTTGAATGAACGTTTTATTGGCTTTGCAAACGTGACTGAGGATTGCAGCGTTACAGCCTTATGTGAGCACCTCTGTACGTTTGTTGAGCAGTTTGAATGTGGAGCTAAACTTGTTGCACAGACTTACGATGGAGCTGCAGTTATGCCAGGAGAGCTCAGTGACCTGCAGGCCAGAGTAAAAGAGAAATATCCATGTGCCACCTTTGTGCACAGTTATGATCATGACTTAAATCTAGTGCTGTCCCAAGCTTGTGCCAAAAACAAACATTGCAACATTTTCTTTTCCACTTTAAATGGATTGGCGTCCTTTTTCAGTTCATCCACCAAAAGAACCACAGCCCTTGATGTCATTGTGCAGAGACGGTTTCCCAAGGCACCCCCTCCTCGCTGGAACCACACATCCGGGCTGGTCCAAACAGCACAGGAACATTACAGCTCCTTAGTGGAGCTTTTTAATAACATCATAAATGAGCCACACAAATGGGATTCTCCTTCTGTTCTTGTAGCTCGTGGCTTTCTCAGCAATTTAGAGGATGATAAATTCAGGTTTCTTTTGCAAGTATTTGCTGACATTTTCGCTCATACTGATGTTTTGTTCACTGTTTTACAATCCAAGTCAATGGACATTGTGCACTGTGTAACAGAAGTGAAGAGAGTCACAGAACACCTGGAGCTCAAAAAAGCAGAGTACCACGAAGGCTATGCTGCGTTTGCCACAGTGACAAACTCTGAAGAAAGCCCAGTTAAGAAGGCCAGGCTTTCTGTCAACAATGAAGAGGACTTTCAGAAGCTCTACACCGAAATCTTTGCCACAGTTTTGTCTCAGCTTGAAACAAGATTTGGATCACTGGGAAAACTGAAATTCCTAGAACTACTGAATGTGGCTAAATATTCTAAGTACATAAAAAACTTTCCTGAAACTTCTTTAGTTTTCCTGAAGGAAGCATATGGACAGTTCTTTGACCTTGTTCTTCTACGTTCTGAGCTTATAGTTTTGTATTCATCATCCAACATGGCCAAGAAAAATGTTGCTGAGCTAATGACTTACATAATTGACAATGGGATCCAAGAGGCCATGAAAGAAGTTTACAAACTTTGCAGCCTTTTTCTGACCATCCCATCTATAACAGTGGCAGGGGATAGAACATCATCTGCGCTGAAAAGAATCAAAACTTTCACTCGCACCAGTGTGGCTCAAGAACATATGTCAGCTCTGGGTTTATTGGCAATAGAACGAGACCTGTTAACACAACTCAAATCTGAGAGTACCTTCTACGATAAAGTGATTGAGCATTATGTGAAGAAAAATCACTGCAATGACTTGGTGTACAAGTAACACACAGGTCATGTTGAGACCAAATAAGAGAGTACTGTTCAAAATCTAACTTGTTAGTGTTCATGTAATTGTTTTCTACTTCAGTTGCATATTAAAGTTTGCCTTCTACTTTGCTTTAATTCATTTCCATAGTGGATTTTACCTTAAAATGTTGGCAGAAGTGACTATTACTTTATAATTTACAGACAGAAATGCCTTGTGTTTTGAGTCTTGATTATATTTATGGTTCAGAGTAACCATATGTTATTACTTGCTAATAAAGCAGTAAGTTTCAGTGTATTTTTATCTCGTTTGTGGGTGGTTTAGTCAGGACATACCTGCCTGGCTCTTCTAGATTACCCCCCAGCCGGATGAAAATGTGTTGTAAACGAGGCAATTACACAGAGCGCAAAGTCCCGCTTGATTCCATTAAATAAAGCATGATTATTATACTAATGTAAGGTCTGCTCGACACAGCAGCACAAAGCTCGGCTGTGTTTTGAGTGAGGTTAGTAGTTAGACTCGCTGATGCCATAGACGATCTGCGCCCCTGAGCTGCTGACGTTCGTCGGTCCCTCACGTGACCTTAGGAATGTTAACAATGCGGCGAGTGTCCAACTTTGTGCTGCATTTCTGATCCCGCTGCAGTCTGCGATAAAATGGAGGCTCATTTCAACTAATTTAAGCGATTTCCACGACTCCTCTGATCTCGTCGAGTTAGCCACGGTTCAGGTACAAACTTTGAGACCAGGCATCGGACGGAGTTTACCCCAGTTTCTGTGTTATTCCTGCTTCTTCTCTCACATGGTAAGTTGGGTATTACTTTTCCAGCGGAGGGGAGTGGTGGTGTAGCTCATTCGCACGGCTTGTTGCTGCGGAATAGGTCCGCTATGTTTGTTCGAGTAGAATACATGAAATTGAGAATAGTTTTAACAGTAGTGAAGGGTGTTTTTAAAGGGTTAAAAGTGTAAAAATGCCTTGGATCGCAGCCCTCACCACAGCCTGAGGTACAGCGGTGAAGGCCAAAGCACGTTAAAGCAGGGGTTTCCTGAGCTGTATGTGTTCAGGGGCTCCGTGCAGAGAACCTAGAACAGCCTTGTAATTACTATGGTATAACATGAACAATTACAGCTATAACTACCAATGATTTCAGAACGTATATTCCTTTTAATGTGTTTCCATAAATGTAGATTCTCAAATTCTGGGTATTGTTAATCCTTGTCACTTTGTGTGTATTGCATTGTACTTCTGTTTTCATTTCTATTCTTACTCTGTTACATACTAGTTGTTCTGTTCCACTGTAATCAGTAGCTATGTATGTGTTTGATATCACGTTGTATTGTGGTATTTAGAATATCCAATTGTCTGATAAACTTTAAAGAATATCTTATCTTCTATAATATATCTTGGCCACGTTCACTACATAGAAATGTTCTAATCTGCACCTAATACTTAATTCAAACAGTTTAAAGTGCAATTACTGCTGGTAGGTTAGAACTTACTACCTATCTTAAGTTCATATTTTATACCAGTTCATGCTATAGAACACTGTAATGGGGCACACTTGCTTTAATGAAAAATGTTTGTTATAATACAGAACTATAGTACAGTTCTTGTCTATAATGATTAATGAGCTCAAATGCAAAAATAAGATATATAGGGCCTGGCTCACCTAGTAGAGCTCCATCCGTAGGTGTCCTGGATCATTCAGACTCTAACTATGCTTCAGCTTTTCATCCTTGGTAGTAGTAATCTGTGCTGCCTTTATAAAACAATAATTGCATCATTAATGATAATAATAATGCATTAGACTTATATAGCTCTTTTTGGGGGTATTCAAAGACAGTGCATTACAGACAGTGCTTTACAGTGCATTATTCATTCACTCCATACTGGTGGTGGTAAGGTACTAATGTAGCCACAGCTGCCTTTGGGCAGAATGACAGAAGTGAGGCTGGTGATTTGTGCCAGCGGCCCCTCATATAACCCTTTCACTTTCTGAGCAGTACTTGAACGTCAGTCATGACACGCAAGCATGTTTTAGGACATTTTTGATGGAAATCCAAAATATAATTTGATTAGTCTTATTAAGAGGTTAAAAAAATACATAACAGATTAAATTTTGTCAGTGTCACTCTTCCTTTAATTCTACTAAAACATTATCATAAACATGTCATATGTTTTTGCTGGCTGCACGTTGGGACTTTTAATTTATTGTTTCCAGTTGTGAAAAGTCTTTAGTGCCGTGTTTCAGTGATGCTAGCCTGTTATGAGCTGTTTTTGGGGTTCACTTTCTCCACACACTGGGGACTGTTGTGCTTTGTTTACTCTGATACAGCGCTGCGTTGCCAGGTAAGGGGCCACAGCTGGATCCAATCGCGTCAAGCATCTGTCAGGGAAAAACGCAGGAACGACAAACACTGGGCTGCAAACACATGTGGCCAGATGTGTGGGGACTGGTGTCCACTGTAGCTTTCACTGTGGATACCAACATTAGACATTGTATATTAGATGTCATTTTTTGTCTTGGTCAGATTATTGAAATATTGATATTGTGAATGTTGTTTAGAGGATATGCAAAAATATTGTTTATAAAAGAAATATAACAAAAAGAGTGGATTAAACATAAACACAAACTTATGTTTTAAACTTCCACTAGTTCCACAAGTTTTTTTTTTTTTTTTAGGGTATATTTTACAAAATTATTTTGTGACAGTGCTACAGTTTTCTTGTTTGTTTAGAGGAAGTGTTTATGCAACACATTTGACATATTCACTGTTTTAATGATTAAAATAGGTATATTTCCTATTAACTTTGCACAGGTTGTGGTTTGATAAAAACTTTTAGTATAACAGCCATGATTTAGCTATTATTTTTTACTGAACTGTATTGAAACAGTTTTGAATATATTGTATCGAATCATGTTGAATCAAAAGCACACAGTCTCAAGATACATATTGTATCAAGGTAATGTATCGGCAACTTCTTAATGATACCCAGCCCTATTGTAAAGAATTACTTCTATAGGGAGTCAAGTGGTACTATGGTTTGTTGATCTGTCAGTCTGGTAGTAAGAGCATTGATTTGAATAACATTTTAAGTTAACACCAATCTACTATCTGGAAATAATGGTATTGGTAAGTGTATAATGCCACATTTCATACTAAAATGGCTTTCACTGTAGTTCATTATATATCTTTCTAATATATCGTTAGAAAGATATCCGTTATATGAAGCAGTTCTGTGTCACAAAATATCCTCAGCATGATTACCATCAGAACTAATCTATTTTCTTTGTCAATAAGTATCTCAGTATTTTGACTCCAAAGACTTTGTGCTGTTGTGGAAACAGTTTCATGTTTGTTTTTGTCTAAAATGTCTTGTGATTTCATGCACTTTCTCCATTTGTTGCATTTCGCACATTGGGTATTGTTATTCTACAGATTATATAGGTCAGAGGTCATGATCAGCTCAGTTTAGGGCATCTTTGTGTATAGTAGTATATCAAGAGTTTTATAATTACATAGGTGAGTGTTACAATATGTTGACTTGCGGATTGCATTTGCTGTCTCTTGTCAAAATGCATTGTTTTGTTGGACTAGCATGAGCAGAGGTGAAATTCAGAGGGGACTACATAGATAACAGTCCTTTGCTCACTGCAGCCACTTTTAAGATATGACTATAGCCACACACAGCAAAATGTTTAATACTTAATATCAATATGACCATAAAGACAGACAGTAACACTGCACTGTGAGATTTGGCTTGTGTTACATCCTTACTTCTGACCCCCAATTCCAATAAATGTTTTTTTCTGGTATATTTTGGTCAGTATGGGTCTTGTGATGCGTTGTTGCTGTGACTTTACTTGTAGTTACTTGTGGAATGGAATGTTATTCGTTGGACATGGCGCCTAAAGCATCACAGGAATGGAGTCGAGATCGCAGAGATGGTTCAACATTTATACACGCTGTGCCCCTCATGGTCCACTGTGGACCACATGGACATGGTTGCCATGCAGTTAATAGTACGAGTGTAATTATATCAGAGCGCTGTAATTACAGCTCAAGTATGCTTACGTGAAATGAAAACTAGAGTAATTTTTGTCAGAGGAGGTGGTTTATAGATTTGACATTGAACTTAGATCTGTTTCTATACAGGTGTAAGTAATGTGGTCATTTTGAATCTCATTGATGGACATTTGATTATCCCTGTGCCATTTCCAATATTAAATGGTATGTTTATCTTTATTCTACTGCGGTAAACAACCTGAATCTGATTATTATTGCCCAATCTTCACTCTATATGTTATAATGGCTTAACTTAATATGAATTGAAGTGCTTCCTATACTTGCCAGCAGCTACAGCTGTAGGAATCCATCTGAGATCGGTATGTAAAGTTTATGAGCCACTCAGTTGGACAGCATAGCTTTAGGGACAGAGGAGGGTGGGTCACTAATTTGGTCCAGACCAAAATATTTCAACAACTAATAGACACCAATAAATTGCAGCACAGATAGACAGGAATCTGTAGGGTACAACATATTGAAAATTAAAGCTACACCTTAAACAACTTAAATCAAACTTGTGTTGAGACAACAGAATTCTGTGTTATCCATCTTTCTGTTTCCTGACACTATATCTTTCACACTTCTCATATGTCACTTATTGTGTGTCTGCTGTATGTTAGCCCTGTGGCCTCACGTGAAGCCTATAACAGGAACATGTGCATTAATCCCATGCGTAGCTCAAATGCCGCTGTTATGTGAATAGATGTGAT
Organism: Taenioides sp. WSHXM2023; assembly: GCA_029959045.1. Taxonomy (NCBI): domain Eukaryota; kingdom Metazoa; phylum Chordata; class Actinopteri; order Gobiiformes; family Gobiidae; genus Taenioides; species Taenioides sp. WSHXM2023. Next base: position 17,008,357 of record CM057099.1, read on the forward strand.
AAGGAGGTGCTGTGGTGTAGGATGTCCAGTTGTGTAGAGCTGCATCAGGAAGTCTGGACGGAGCCGACCCTGAGCCGGAGTTTAGGGTGTTTACTGATGACCACGCAGCTCAACTATGCACTGACAGGGGCCAACTTGTGCAACCGCTGTTATGCACTAGGGGGTCGTGGGGGGAGTAACGTGTGTGTGTGTGTGTGTGTGTGTTTGTGTGTGTGCCATTCCTAGATGATGCATTAGGTGTGCAGCATATACTGTTGTGTCTAAAAATATGTCAGGGCTTACCTGGAAATAAGATTGTATCATATGATCTTGAATCTGTCGGACATTCAGCTTAACTAGAAATGTAGTTGTGTCACAGAGTGCATTATTTGGTTCTGATAACAGCCCAGCTGATTTGTGTCTCTTGTGCAGGCGCAGTTTGGCAGCATCATGGCTTGGCTCAGCGGTGCACTTGTGACTGGCTCCATTTCTTGGAATAAACTGGACCCAGAGCCGTGAACGACGAACTATGGAGAGACTACAGTTGACCTCAGCTTCTTCAAACACAACAGAAACAAACTAATAAGAGACTGATCCCGTGTGCAGTGATCTGCAGTGGCATTATTTATTTCAGTGTATAGTGTCTTCAGGAGCAGCCTGTAGAGTGTGACTAAGTCATTGCCTGTTTCAGCCTCTGAGGCCATGAGGCCCAAGACTTTCCCCGCTGCCCCGTACGTGGGCAACACTCGGCAGCGGCTGCAGGAGATAAAGGAGGGCCTGAAGCAGCCGGCCAAACTGGTGAGCCAGGCTCTGCACGGGGGCAGCTCTCGCTCTGAAGGCAGCAGGGCCTCTGATTCTAAGGGCAATAAAGACACAGGGAACAGGCAGCAGCAGCTCCGTCCACCACAGAAGTTCAACAACTACCAGAATGCCCTGAGGGAGATTCGCAAGTCCCTCATGCCCTTTGCCAACGAGTCTGGGGCCTCCTCCAGCTCAGGGCATCCCACAGGGGAGGTGAACAGGCAAATGCTGCAGGAGCTGGTTAACGCTGGCTGTGACCAGGTAAGACTAACACCACTGATATTGAAATAATATGTTTGTATTATACACTACTACCATATGTCTACACAAATACCACAAAGCTCCTCTTATTAATTGAGGGATAGTAGCATTGTACACTCGAATGAGACTAATGTACAGTAACTGGACTGGACATGTCTAGTTTTTATTATTAGAAGGGGCTGCATCTTATTCCCATTAAGATGCAGCCCCTTCTAATAATGCGGTTATGTAACAGGATTGAAATGTTGAAATATCAAGTGATTTCTCAATCAGTCCATTTGCATATTCATCTGAAGAACGTGAGCACAACGTCAGACATTTTTCCAGAAAGTGAAGGCAGAGGGGGTGGGACTTTTCAAAGAAGCATAACTGACATATTTGACCTTTGTCCTCAGATCGATGAGGAACAGCAAAGTCATGCGGATGCTCTTAATGCAAGACACACATATACACATACTCAAAATGATTACAAAAATACTACTAAAAAGAATGAAGTATACTAAACACGTATCATACCAATAAAAAGATCAATATTTTTGGTTTAATGTGCCTTTAGTGAAGTTTATTCTGGTACATGAGTGGTTAAGCAGCTCGCGGCCTGGCCCTGTGATGGAGCATGGCATGTTAAGAATGCTCTGCTGCTCAGACTAATGCAGTGAAGAAACTCTCTCTTCTCAGGAGTTATGAGGCTGCTCCTGTGGGGAGAGAAGCACTGCGGGCAAGTCGGTTTCAACTCACCACCACCAATGCCAAATAGCTCACAGAAAAGACCTCTGAAAATATGTCACACATTCTGAAAAATAAATGTGCACAGATGGCAACGTTTGGTTTATCTGATCCTATATTTTATACTTCGATATAAAATGGGGTTTATTTTGCGCTAAGATTTGGAGGATCGCTTTGTCCTAGTGCGTGTTTGGCAAATATTTCTAACTCAAGATGCCATTCATGAAACAGTTCACTCAAAAAAATCCTGACTCAAGTTGAAACAGCAACGTTTAACATTATGGCAATATAGATGATTTTCAAATAATGGTCCATGTATAACTGTAACAAGAAGCTTCAATTAATGATTCTTGCTGAGTAAATGGTAAGATGGACTAGAAGCGAAAATAGTAAAACTTTTTATTTGAACTTGAGCCATGTTATGGTTCCTTACTATAAGGAGCACATACTGTACGTCTTTGTGGTTTATGTTGGCTGTAAGTTAGAAGGCTCTGGCGACCAGTTGCCATGTGCGGCCGTCACCATTGTGAATAGACAAGAGCCATGGCGGCCAGGCCAGTGCAAACAGGAAGTGAACATTCAATGGCAACAGGGTGGAGCAGTTCCTCACCGTTCAGTCCAGTCGCCAGTCACTGTGTCGCCTCCTCCACCTTTTCAGTCGCATAGGAAAATCAGACATAATATACAGCTGCTATTATTGTTAATGATATTTCAAAAATGTATGACCTTTCAAAGTGGGGGATACAAATCCAGCCTCTTGTTTGTAGAATTAAAATGACACTAAAAGATTTAAACTTAGCCTAAATAAAACTTTTTTGTCTGTCAACCAGTTAAGTTTTTTTCAGGCCTCTGCCTGCCATTCAGAAGTAAATTCTAGATGTGGCTCGTTACATAATATTTTTTTAAAAGGAAATGTTTTGGAGGGGGTGTAAGGGAGGGGGGAGCTTGAGGGTGGCAATGGCATGCCACGCATTGAGATGACAAAGAAGCGCAAGGAGCAGAGCAGGGTGTGTTTAGCATTTTCTTCCCTCTGAAACCTTCTGCCATTACAGAATCTTTGTTGTACGAGGCATGTGTGACTTAGGACGCACAGATATAGTAAAGGTGCCTTAAAGAAAGTCTGTGATGTGAAGAATGTGCAATGTCAAGTGTGTAGTTTTGTTAATTTAATGTTTCAGTGTTGAAGCATAGTCCACACTTTAATGAGATACAAGAAACAATAAAACAGAGAGGTTTCTCCAGCTGAGCTTGTTGGATGATGGATGGACATCCCTCTTGGCATGTCCATCCATCGCTCTGCACTGGACTGTCCGCCATATGGCTCTCATTTGTAAGCTCTCATAGAGGAATGTGTTTGAGAAATGGCTCAAAGTCTCAGAGTCTTCCTTACAAACTTTATTTTTTTAAGTTTTAAAGTATTTGTAAGGTTAATATCTTTGACCATAATTGGGCAAACAAACTTGGCATATATTTTTGTTTGTAGTAGCACATACTGTTGAGCTTTGTGCACTTGTGATTATGTGTTTGGGATAACTCCATGGCTTGTGGCCTGTAACCATTATGACAAAAGTACAAGTGTGGCCTGCATATTTTCAAATGAGGAAAAGAAAGGCAGAGACTGTCAGATAGCTCAGATTCCTTCTTCCTGAGTGAAGGAATGTGAGCAACATCTGCCGCCATGACAGCTGGGTCACCACCAAGACCGTCCAAACCAGACACAGACAACAGCACAGGGCAATAAAGACGAGAAGGCATAGAGAATCACTCCCTAATGTGTAAATGTGGGACCTAAAGTTGTGACTGTACATCTAAAAATGATTGTAGGAGTTGTATTTGAACAATATTGTCGATGTAATTTTAAACACCTCATCATATAAGAGCTGACCTTGATTTGACAAGTACTTTATGGATTAGAATCAATTTAGTACTTGATTTGACAAGTACTTTAGTGGATTAGAATCATTTTAGTAACATTAGCCCTTTTGGAGACTTGTTTTATTGTTGAAAAAAATTAGAAAACATAAGTTGGTCTTGGCTCACAAAAATAGAGGAAAAGTTGAGGATATGGGAAATTCTGTACTAACATTTGGACTTAAGCAACCAAATGCTTTAAGTAAGTGTGGCCAGTGAGTTGTGTCAAAGCAACACATTTATTACAATAGTGAATACAATTTATTGTCAATGGCCAGCATAAAGAACATTTTTATGAAGAAATGTAAGTAATGCATTCAGTATGTGACGCAGTATAGATTTACCTCTGTACACACATATTTAAACACTGATTCTTTCAAACTGGTAGTTGACTACACTACATGTTGACTCCAACTCCATCTCAAAATACCCTGTAGTGCCACATTTACAAAATACAGCACTCTCCTTTTAACAGTGAGGAAATGGCTTGTGACATTACTGGGCAGCTCTGGCCGCCAGGACTCTGCTGGCTACGCAGGAATGTAACACACATCCACTCACAGGAAATGGAGTATAAACACTGTGTCGATGGGCGGATGGCTATTCTCTGACTTAGCTCTGTTTGTGTAAAAAAATAGGGAGAGTGTATTTGAAATAGAAATGTCTACGCAATTCACAAGTTACACCTATATGGTCACTGTGACAGCCACCAAACAACACATCAACTACAAGTATGTGGCCTTGGCATTTCCTGGCTTTGGGAACTGGGTGTACTGTACGCCTTAGTAGCAACATGCGCTGTCCCCTACATTTTAATCATTTAAGTCTTCAAACACTTTTGGTAATATTGTAGTTCCCATTCTTACAAAGGTCAGTTGTTTTTTTTCTGACTTGCTAGTTTTGAAGCTAAAAATATGCTTCTGACAGTGTCTCAAGTTCTAACTAAATCCCTAATTAGTAAAATTCTGTGTAGCTATGTATTCACAGCAGACGCATGTTGCCAAATTGGAAATACTAAAAACAGTGGTGTGGCCAGTAGGGGTGTCGGAGCAGACTCAATGGAGGCTCTGTGAGGGCTCGGGGATGAGATGTCTTTGGGGTGAGGTCATGAGCCATTTGTGGGGATTTCTTCACTGAGGTGTGGATCTATGAGAGGGACAGAGGGAGACAGACATACAGGCCATAGCATTAAACAACAAGTTTGTTTAGGCCAGTCACAATAACAAGTTTTAATTTATCATTGCAGAAAATATTATGATAAGTGATAATATTGAAACTATGGTAATTTGTCAACTGCCCTGAAGAAGCAGCTTGGAACTGAAGAAGCAGCTTGGATAAGATGCGAAACGTATTCAACCAAATAAACTTTTGTCCAGCTGACAAATTGAATTTCTCCTTTTGCCATGGATTCTACCTGGACGACTGAGGGATTCTACACAAATATTGAAACTATAATATTCCATTGACACAATAAGTCTAAAGGAGGCTAATCCCAGTAAACCATAAAGTAAATACAAAAAAAGCCATGAGTTGCAACAATTGAATAGCAGAATTAAGAATTTAATAAAGTGAATCACAGCTTTATATAGCTCAGATATCAGTTATTATGCTACAGAAAAGGTACGTACGATAAAAGATATTGTTCATTGTAACATTTATTGAACAATATATTGTTAATATAGTAATAATAATGACAGGTCTATGTATGTTTAGTTGATAGTTTATGCTATGCCTAATTAAAACTGGCTTTGTTTTACTACGTGATTAAAAATGCAAGTGACTAAAGGCTCTGATACTAGTTAGAAATTGTTAGATTTTTATATTATATGAACAGATGTGCTTTGAATTAAGGTGGGAAAGAATGATTGGCTTAGTTTCATAAAAAGCTTAAAGGAATGTTCAGTGTGTTTCCTCCTTCACATTTTTGCAGCAGTGTCTTAATCTTTACATTGCTCCTCAGCTTGGGAAGAGACACTGCCTAAAAGGTAAACCAGCATATTTCAGATAGTGACCTACATACTCTACCAGTGACACACCTGTGTTGAGTCCATAGCCACCCGGTCTGAATATGCTCCTCAGGGTGAAACAGGGAAGATCCAGTAAAAGTTCAAACACAAACACATGCTTGTTGTAAAAGGTGTATTGTAAAAACAAGTGGAATTGAAGGGTTGACTCCACTGAGTGTGTGATGATTGGTTCTGTTTTTGTTGGACAAACTATTTTATAAAACCATATATCCAGGAATATTTCCATGAAGATTTCAGTAACTATTTAAACACATTCTGTTTTTGTGCAGGAGATGGCAGTGCGAGCACTAAAGCAAACAGGAAGTCGAAATATTGAAGCTGCTCTGGAGTACATCAGTAAAATGGGTTATCTCGACCCCCGCAATGAACTCATCGTCCGAGTGATTAAACAGACTTCCCCAGGTAAATATAATGCTCATCAAAATTACCACTAACTATTTAAGTTGTGCATTTAAATCTTGACCATTATGTTCAACAACTTGATATTTTCTATCATTAGGAAAAGCTGGCATGCCAAACACTATGGACCACCGACCACTTGAGCCTTCAGGGGAAGCTGCCGCTATGCCCCCTTACCACCAGATGGGGGTACCACTGTACGACGGTGCAGCTGCATATGGTCCTGAAGGAGAAATGCCTAGAGCCTACATGGGCCCGGGCCCTGTCATGAATTACATGCTGCCTCCCTCTGGGGCAGGACAGGGCTCTGCCATGGGAAACCCAATGGGTCGCTCCCCAAACATGGGCAATTATCCCCCTGTGATGGCAGGCCAGAGTAACCCAGCCCCCAACATGTACCCACCAGGCGCTCCACAGAAGGGCTACCCTGGTGCTATGGAGCCCATGATGAGCTACAATGTCCCTGGCCAGCCGCTGCCTCCTGGAGGCCCAGGCACACACTTTGACTATGGCCATGGAAGACCACACATGATCGAGCCTGCCAGCTATGGGGTCAAAAGGACCCCTTCTTTCCAAAACAAGATGGCCTCTGCACCCATGGCTCCAGACCAGTACATGCAAGGTAAAGGCGCTATGGGGCAGAGTGTGCCAGGGGGCACTGCAGGAGGATATCCTGCCAACCTATACTTGTCCCACTCTCATCCTCGACAGGCCAGTCCAACCTCCCACCAAGTCCACATGATGTCCCGATCCCCGGGAGGTGCCATGGGGCCTGACTTCCCTGAACTACCCCAAGGTCTGATGACCCCGTCAAGAGCCAGCCTAAACTTGGACTTATACGAGCACCACTGGACTGGACCCCCAGGACCAGAGGGAACCCCCTCGGCCCGGCAGCCTCAGCCCCAGTGCCCTCCCTTTAGGGAAGTCCGTGTCCCGAGCAGAACCAACTCCTTCAATAATCGCTCTGCTGGTCCTGGGATCCGGCCCACTATGACTGCACAAGACCCTTCCCTTGGACCTCCAAACACTATCACTGCAGTGACCTCTCCTCCCATCCAGAAGCCGGTCAGCAGCATCCGAGTGATGAGGCCAGAACCCAAGACCGCTGTGGGCCCCTGCCACCCAGGCTGGATGACCACTCAAGGCCCTGACACCGACACACTGAGCTATGTCCCAGAAGAGTCGTACAGCCTGGAGCCTGCACAGGAGCCACGCTGCCCGCCCCCTCCTTACCCCAAAAATCTGCTCATAACTGGGGCAGCTGCAGAGGCCACAGCTGTGGAGGGGGCTTTGTGTGGCCCTCAGGACCCTGGGGCCAGGAGCTCACACAGCGGCAGCGGAGGCAGCATTAAAGAGGAGAGCCAGCAGGTGAAGGAGAAGACCAAGACGACAAAAGGAGAGAAGGCTGTGAAAGATAAGAAACAGATCCAGACGTCCCCCGTCCCTGTCAGGAAGAACGGGCGAGACGAGGAAAAGAGGGAGTCACGCATCAAATCCTACTCACCGTTTGCATTCAAGTTTTACATGGAGCAGCACATTGAGAATGTGATGAAAACTTACCAGCAAAAACTAACGAGACGACTGCAACTGGAGCAGGAGATGTCCAAGGTAAGCTGTCAAACTGATAATTTTGTTACTTTCTAACTGCTTATTTAAAAGTGACTTCCGTTCAGTTATTCTGAATGAGCTCAAGCCAATAGATTTGTAGACCTACTGTTCCTCACACAAGGAACCTGGAGTGTTTAATGTCCAGCCCAACATGGACGTTGATTTTCCACAGAAGTATAAATAAGTGTAAAAAGTGCTGGGCATGTGTGAGAGGCTGGTGCAACTGTCTAAATACCAAACATATACAGACTATGAAGAATGCTCAAAGAGATGGTGATGTGATGAGGGCATGGATGCCTGAGATACTTTGCTGTAATTTGTATGACTAATGGTTTACAGTGCAATTCTGATGACCCCAATATATCTTTTGCTTCATAGAAAAGGTCACAACAAAATGTTATGTATACTACTAAGGGGTAAATCTAACATATACATGTGCAACGGTGCATATAGTTACTAGGGATGCAATGATATTCGACATAATATCAAATCAAATCGTTGATACTCGATTCAGGATTCGATACACGTGTTTGATCTATATGCACGTGTCCCTCCATGCGCGCTGTGTTGTCATTTATTTTGGTCTGAAAGGAAAACTGTTATGCAGTGTCCTTCTCAGATGCAGTAAGAAAACAGCTCCATAGGGACATACAGCTGAAATATTCTAACAGTGGTGGAAAAGTCTATATTAAGAGTAGACTGGCTATATTATAAAATATAAAATAGCCTGAGAAAGCACTATTCTTATTTTCACTGAATAAAAATTCTAAACTGTGAATCATTGAACCAAATGAACTAAAACACTTCACATATAAACTACAACTTTACAACTTTTAGTTGTACTGTAATGTATTGTATGTAATATATGTAATATATGTAATGTTTCACTAACATCATAGTGTTATTATTATATTATACTCATTATCAGAAAAAATTACATGAGATTTTTTTTTGTGTCTTACGTATCGAAATCGAGTCTATATTGTGGCCTGTGTATCGAGATATGTATCAAATCGTGGGAAAACCATATCGTTGTATCACTAATAGTTACTGTATATGACATGCCAAGGTAACATTTCTATTAATGAATTAATTGAGGGAATCTTATGTAAACCATGTCCAAATGGGCTGGCCAGTGTTTGTAAATGTGATGAAAAGTTTACTACAAATACATTTGCATATCTGGCCTTATTTTCAACCCAAAGCTTTTTCATATTAATTTTTGTTTTATATACTTCTGTTTTTCCTTTCTAGGCTGGCCTTTCAGAAGCAGAGCAGGAGCAGATGAGGAAAATGTTAAATCAAAAAGAGTCCAACTACAACAGGCTACGACGTGCCAAAATGGACAAATCCATGTTTGTCAAAATCAAAACTCTGGGCATTGGTGCCTTTGGTGAAGTTTGTCTGACAAGAAAAGTGGACACTGGTGCACTGTACGCCATGAAAACACTGCGCAAGAAAGATGTCCTCAACCGCAACCAGGTGATGTACTGTAGATAGAAGTGTTGTTAAGATTTTGTTTTTATTATTCAAGTATTTACATTCCAATCTATCTTATTGCAGGTTGCTCATGTGAAAGCTGAGCGGGACATCCTAGCGGAGGCAGATAATGAGTGGGTGGTGCGCCTCTACTACTCCTTCCAGGACCGGGACAGCCTATACTTTGTCATGGACTACATCCCCGGAGGTGACATGATGAGCCTCCTGATCAGGATGGGGGTGTTTCCGGAAACGCTGGCTAGGTTCTATGTGGCCGAGCTGACACTGGCCATCGAGAGCGTTCACAAGATGGGCTTCATCCATAGAGACATTAAACCGGACAACATCCTCATCGACCTGGACGGACACATCAAACTGACAGACTTCGGCCTGTGCACAGGCTTCCGCTGGACACACAACTCCAAATATTACCAGAAAGGTCCAAAATACTATAAATAAATATTTCTGAATTAACAGACTACAAATCATAACTATAATGTTATCTCCACAGGAAGCCATGTTCGACAGGACAGTATGGAGCCCAGTGACTTTTGGGATGATGTGTCAAACTGTCGCTGTGGTGACCGGTTGATGACCCTGGAGCAGAGGGCAAACAGGCAGCACCAGCGCTGTCTCGCTCACTCACTGGTGGGAACACCCAACTACATCGCACCTGAAGTGCTGCTGCGTAAAGGTCGGTCTATGAACAAGATTGTGTGTATTTTTTGGCCAAGATATATATTCTTGAGTATTTGCTTGAGCAGACAAACAGTTTTAAGAATGCTTACCCCTTAATCTGCCTTGTGTGCAGGGTACACCCAGCTGTGTGACTGGTGGAGCGTGGGAGTGATCCTTTTTGAGATGCTTGTGGGACAGCCACCTTTCCTGGCCTCTACGCCTACTGAGACTCAGATTAAGGTTGGTGACCATGGAAAACATTAATACCACTTTGTACTGATTAAGTAGGACATGTAGTCTTCATGCACACACTTGTGATTATCCTGTATTCTGTATTTATCCTGTTTTAAGGTAAATTAACTCTTGTTGTATTTTCTGACTTGGCTTTAGGTTATTAACTGGGAGAGCACTCTACAAGTGCCTGCACAGGTCAAACTGAGCCCTGAGGCTGTGGACATCATTGGTCGTCTCTGCTGTTCTGCTGAGGACCGTTTGGGAGCCAATGGAGCAGGTGAAATCAAGAGTCACCCATTCTTCTCTCAGGTGGATTTCTCCAGCAACCTGCGCCAGCAGCCTGCGCCTTACAGACCAAAGATCGCCCATCCCATGGACACATCCAACTTTGACCCAGTAGAGGAGGAGGGGGGTCCCGGGGCGTGGAGCGACAGTGGAGACAGCACACGGACACTGGACCTGCTCTGCTCGCCCCAGGGCAAACACCCAGAACACGCTTTCTACGAGTTTACCTTTCGCAGGTTCTTTGATGACAATGGCTGTCCGTTCCGCTACCCAAAACCTCTGGACAATTATGTCCTGTCCGGAACCACCGGGACAAGCAGTCCGGAGCAGGTGGAAGAGCAGGAGGAAGAGGAGGATGAGGAGGAGGAGGGAGAGCAAGGGGAGGGCTGTGAGCCGGTCTATGTTTAAAGACAAACTGACAAGTGGTGTGTGAAACCCTTTTGGCGTCTGCACTGCCCGTGCCTGGCTGTTCAGTAATGGCACACTGGTTTAGAACAATACTCAACATAAATATGAGGTTTATCAGAATAACTATATGCTCTCAAACTTGGTCTATATCAGTATGCCATTCTGAACACAGCTGGATGTCCAGTTGCAGTAGTGACAATATGTTCTCTTGCGAAATCTACATTCAACCTCCTATTATTCAGGACCAAGAAACACTTTACTTTTTCTGCCAAGGGTGAAGCAGCCAGCTCATAGGGTGACAGTGTCAAAGAATGTAATGTCTAGATTTTCTGAGTGAAGTCAAGTCTAAAGGAGTCCCATTCCTTCCACCTTTAGTCCAGCAGATAACTGCCCTAAGGGGACTGTCTGACACATGAGCTGCTCCTGCTCAGGCTGTTTTACACTCAAATGTTGGACATCTCAATGTGAAGAGTGGAGTCAGTTTACCTTCGTTCACCACAGGAGGGAGTGAGTGTGCGGGCTGAATAGGTAACATGCCATTTTAAACAGCTGCTGCAAAATAAGCTACAATACACATGCACACTTATTTGTTTATCAGAAGTGCTTGTTCTCAGTTAAAAATTATGAAAAATATTGTGTTAGAGAGCATCTTTGAGTGACTCAGAGATCACACACATTTTATGAATAGTATTTTGAGCAAGACAATGATAGCTCTCAACAAGACAGAGCATTTATGTAGACATTTGTATACTATGACATTCACAGCCTGTTTAGCTGCCTGATGGCTTCAGTCCTCCGAAATAGGGATTTTAAACTGTGCCAACTTCAGTGTTAAGTGCCTTTCCCGTTGTCTCCCCTAAAGGGTGTTGTTACACAGTGAAAGCTGACTTCAAAACTTACATTAGAAAATACTGACAGATTTGAAGCACAATTTGGTGACGTTCAAACATGCATCTATTAAAATAACGTGTTCAAATTATCCATATGCTGATGTGGATAGAAAATGTAGCAATATGCATATGTTACTTAAAGTGCATAGAGTTTACATTTTTTCTGAAATAAAATAAAAATACAATTGCACAGTATTATCAGATACTGTAGTTCCTATGTAGTAACAAGTGGTCAACAAGATGTAATTTTGTGGCCTTTGACTGACTACTGCATGCGACTGAATTAAGAAGTATTTTAGAAAAGTAATTTAAATATTAAAACATCAGTACTTCTCATAAAAGTGAGTAAAAAATATTAACTGTTTTGTTGAAAAGATCTTTATGTATGTTTGGGATATTTCAACTGAGAATAAAATGGCACACACATATATATGCAGTTACAATCCAACAGTGACCGTAGTTTTATCTCATAGAATAACTTACCAACATGTGATGATAGTCTGACTATGTGCAATACAAAAACATTATACTAAACACTTAGTACTGAGACGTGCTCTGTACAAAAACAGTATATGGATATATGTTTATTTCCTTTCAATTACACTATGCTGCTTAATATTGTGTTGAATTGTTATTAATTACATTTTTGTTGATATTATTATTGCTACTACATGTTTGTGCTTTTATTTTGAAAGTGGTCTTGTGTGCTTGGCTTTTTGAAAGTAGTGAACCGTGTGCATTTTGGAGTGGAGTGTGTTGTGGTTTTCGTATGATGGCAATGGTGGACTCGCATGTGCACTCTGGCTGGTCCTGAGTGCACAAAATGAGCCTTAGAAAGAGACTAGTGTTGAGTGAGTGGAGCCAGCGGACTTTACAGAAACGCTTTCTTTTGTTACAAAACAACCACATTTACAAAGACACTATTAGTATCCAAAACACGTGTATATCTACAAATCGGTGCCATGGTGAAATATTGCTCACTGACAATCAGTAATTTTGAGTTTGTTTAGTTTGGTCAGTTCACACCAAAACGTTTTACAGTATTTTGAGGAGTTTTTGATACATTTGTTACTGAATTTGGTTTTGCCTGATGATGAAACAAAATGCCTTTGCAAAAGCGGCAGTATTTTACATATCTCTTCTGTCTTATACTGCAACTGAACAGTTATTTGACTAAGAGCCTCAAATAATATGGCTATTTTGTAGTTTATGTGGGCTAACATACAGTACATCTTTAATTGGAATGAGTTATAAGCAAAAAAAATTTTTTTTTCATTTGGCAGTGAAAAAAGTCAGTGTTTTCAGGTCTTAGGTCACTACAGTGATCCTCATTCTATCTTTGAGTAAAACATCTAGAAATGAAACACTCTTCCAGTGCCTTGAATGAGTTATAAATATTTATATTTCAAATATTTTCCAGATCCAAAGAGGACACAGCACCTTCACAGTTTATCTTCTGCTTGTTTACTTTGTCTTCTCTCGTGTTGTTGTTAGACATCTGTATGCCTCAGTTTCGTCAAAATGGACTCTGTGAAATAGCTTTAAAAGCAGAGCTCTCTGCGTCAAGTGCCACAAAGTGTTCAAGGTTCAAGAGCATTGACTGACGGTTTAGTTAGTTTTGATTTCCAATTTTCTTGATTTCATTTTGTATTTTTCCTGCAAAGCCTCTAGTTTTCTTTGATGCTCCTTAATGTACCATACAATCCTGTTACTTTTGAATTTATATTTATACATATTTTTGTATATCTTTTTTTCATTTCTTCTAGTGCAAATACTTTTGTCTGTGCAGTATTATAGACAATGTGATGTGGACAGCTCTCTTTTTTACTTTCTGAAAACAGAATTTGTAAAGATGCTTTCACAATCCTTGTGTGTAAAATGTATGTATAAATTAAATTAATCGGCCACAAGAGACTTGTATCGTACTATTTGAACAATCGCAATATCAGCACATCTTAAATAGGCTACACTATACTGACATTAGGCACTGTTAACTTCCCGTAAAAGTTTTATGATATTGCACCCTGTGTAATGTAGGCCCCTAAATATACATATAATGGGCCTGGCTGAGAAAGAGTCAGAATAGATTTAGAGTGAGAGGAGAAATAACGCATGCATTAAGTTTAATCAGTCTGATCATGTCATTTGATGACAAGAAATTATCAACAGCAAATGGAAAACATGGCACTTAACTGTATAGACCCAGACTACAGACTACAAAACCGCACCGGTGTCGCAGGTGGACGACACCGGGTGAGGGAGGCGTTCAGTGGGAGCGGATTATTTGGTCACTTTTCGTAACAGGCACAAGATGGAGCTCGTGAGTCATGAAGATAAACACGTTTTTATTTTTAATCAGTTTTTCATCCTCAGTTGTTGTCTTAGGTCTACACAAAATAGGCTACTTAACGACTAAAAAGCCTAATAGTATAATATTAGGCCTTTCATACAAGCCTATTGTACAGCACAACTGTGTTCTCTGTGTTGCTAAACCGAATGCATTAGTCTCATTGTTTCAAAGGCGTATTGTTTTATGTAGCATCGCCTATAGACGAATTGGCAACTGATTATTTGACAAGGCCTAAGCAGACATCTTGCATGCCAAAGGCCAAAAAGACAATTTCCTGTAGTCTGGATGATTACCCTAAAAAAGACCCATGGAGAAGATGTTCCCATCGTCTATAGGTATGCTTAGCCTGCACCAGTAGCCTAGTTAAGTTATGTCATTGCATTTCGCGGACCCTACACCCTCCTCTACCGTCACACACGGATCCACCTGTCGCTAGGTGTCCTCAATCAAAGCTCATGTCGTCATCGTGAGGTTACCGCTCCGCTGCGCGCTGCATCCGTGCGTAAGCCCCGCCTTCTCTGTCAGAAATCACTTTTCTAAGACGTTTATTCCCCATTTCTCTCTCACATGGGGCTCTGACACGTTTCGACGCTGGCTGCGGATCGAGTTTGACAATATGGGGATCTAAATTAATCCTGGGGTACACTGACGGGGGGGACCGGGCCATAACAAAAAGGGTCCGGTATTTTTGATTTTTTTGTGCATCTTCTTGTCCTCCGTCTCCTTTACCTCCGCTGTTGCTGCTGCCAGGCTTGAAGGGACCATGAGACAGCTCCAGCCATGGCGCGCTCTGATGCTGCTCGCGGCGCTGTGTCCAGTGGGACTGTCCGAGAAATACGGTAAGGTGCCAAAGATGGTTCGTCTCAACGCATCATTAATGTACTATTGTATTATTCCTCTGTACTTTGGCTCTTTTCCTAAATACGCATCATCCTTGGAACTGCAAAAATAGCCTCTCCAAGAAAACTGGCTTTCCCATTTACAATCATAGCCTATTACAGCCTATTGGATTGAAACACATGGCTCACGCCTAAAACCTAATCAATAAATATTACGATATGTTTCAGCCTAAAACATGAACAGAAGTAATTGGACCATTGACTTAGCTGAGTCTGGAGAAAGGAAGTGGGAGTTTTATCTCAAATTGACAAATGTTCAGGAGGGTTTGTTGCTTCTGGAAGAAAAAAAAAATCTAGTTCTATTGATTATTGATTTGTATTGGCTGCCAACAGGATAATGGCGGCTAATCCTTCAGTTTGTTTAATTAATGGAAAAAGTTTAACTGTAATAAAAGTTTTCAACATTTACCATGGTATCTGGTTTTAATGTATTTATTTATTTATTGTTTTTTATTTCTGCATCTAGCTTTTTGAAAATATACACGCCTATTTTCCTGACTCATTTTCATTTATTGTGCATGGTAAATAAATGATCTTATGATTGTGGAAGACATTGGATTCAATGTTATTTATTTTACCCTTGTGCTACCCGCATTTTCTATTTAGCCAGAATAGTGCACAATATTGGACACTTGTAGAAGTTTTTTCGTTGTAAAAATCTATGCAAAGTTGGCCTATAGCATGTTAAAAGCTGAAGATTTTCCGCATAGAAATGCAAGGGGAGAGTTGGCTCTATATGAGAAAATTATTTAAAGTAAAGACAAAGATCAAAATATTTATAACCCAAAGCTAGTATGTTCACCTAACTGAATAGGTTATCACATCTTTATAGTCTCCACAGCAGAATGTCCAGCACCCTGGACAGAAAAAAAAAAAAATGAAACATTTTGTGAATGTTTTCGGTCTATGCATATAATTGGTCACACAGTTATCTTTGTTTTCAAATGTCCAGTTGTCCATCTCTTTACATTGTGCCGACCCCTCTGTGGGCTGCAACTTCTTTTCCCTTCCCCCATTCCTTGTTGTCATGACAAACTCTATATGACAGTCTTCAAAAATACAAGGCTATTTGCATTGAAGAACATTAAATGAATGCCAAATAGCTCCATAAACAGCAGTGACGTCTTCACCAGTAATGAGTAAAACAGCTTGACTGCATACACATGTGATTGACAATTAGTAGATGCCTGTCGTAGCCCCCAGAGAAATGTATTGGCAGCTTTTTTGCACATTTTATGACGAATTAAATGACTGATAACTTGCTTGAACATGAACAGCTTTTTCCATACACAGTAAACAATGTACCTTATTAGTAATAAGCATATTGGCAGATACTAGCTGCTCTTCTTGGCTCAGCCTTCCACATTTATCTGTGTATCTTTAAAGTGGCAAAAGAGAACACATGCTTGTGCCCTAGTGGGTGAATTAGTTTGGATTCAGTGCACACAGAATGAAACAAATGATTGTAATAATAATGAATCACTATTATATAATAGGTTTTTGAATCACAGGGTCCTCTACAATTCAGTAGGATACATGGCTCCTGATACAGTAATATCAAAATTTGATGATTCGTGTGATAATGGAAAACACCAGTATTTCTCTGTTAAACCACTGCCTGCACAAGCACAATCATTTTGTAAAATCCACGCAAAAAACTCTCTGCATCGACATCGACACAGTAGCCCATGATATCGATAATGTATCACCAAGTTTAGTATCACAATATATCAATATTTTGTTATTTTAGCACACTTCTAATATGAAATCTATTGAACTAAATTTACGTGTGCTAGTATGAATTGTTTCTTTTCTGTATTCATGGTTCATCATTCCTTAAATTTAATGTATTTTGAAGTATATGTCTGGGTGTCATTGCAGTGCTGAAAAGAGGCCGATGGAGCGCTGCAATTTCAAATCCTGTGTGTGCAACCTGTGCATATGGTTTTTGACAATAAAGCTGATTTTGAACTTTTGAACTCTGAAAAGTTATAAAGCATGTGACTAATATGACACCCACTCATCCAGCCTGTGGATCTCTTCTTCAATACTTGCTTTCTCCAAACACTATGTATTTTTTTCCATTGGTTTTGTACTAGAGCTGAAGATGCATTTCCTATGTGCCCAAACAGAATAGTGCAGGCAGCTCTATCCCTGCATATTGTGCTTGGCCGCTATCTATAACCAGCCACCTGCTCCTTCCCACAGTACCTCTCAGGTCTTACTCACAAGCCCCCAAAAAAGAAACTACAGAAGAACCCAAAATATATATAGGTCATAGGTGATACAAATTACAGCATGTACCTAATTAATATGAAAAAGACTGAAAATTGATTGAATGACAAACAAAAGTATAATTTATTCATTTTTTAAATTATTCTGTATTGATTTTCATATTATACAAAAACAAGATCACAAAAGTGGGATTTGAACTAGAAGTAAGATTATGCTGTTTCACCATGTTGCATGGAACTATCTGAGACTTAAGTTGTGAACCAATAGTTTCTGATTGTAAGGAATAATTTATTATTTTTAAGAACGCATTGCTCCTACGTAATACCTGTAATTTGATAGGGGATGTCTGATGGTTGAAACCTAGTGACATGTAGGAGAATCTGGTTATGTAACAGGCAACAATGATATGTCAAGACTTGAAACTGTAAAAATAATAATAAATAAATAAATAAATAAATATTATTATTAGAAGTTAGTCTTGCAAATTTAATTAATTAAGGAATTTTGTTTATCAGTAATACAGTGATTAATGCCTCAAACTGCTTGGCTTTCTGTAATACTCAGAAATAAAGTATTTTAAGTGATTTTGTTGTAGTGAAATAGGAGTCTTTACATTATCTTATTGGTTCTTGTTTTTTTATAACTCATTGTTTATTTAATAATGTTGTAAAGATCCAACTTCCATTACCTATAAAAAGTTAATACACTTTATAATTTAATGTTTCAAAAAGCTATTGTTTTACGAACATGACAGAAATAACATTAAGATTTGAGTGCTTTTCAGACAGCGTTGTGTGGGTTGACTTTTATAACAGCAGCCAATAGGAGTACTTTTTTTTAACGCTACTGTATGAGCAAGGGCTAATTAGGATGACTAAGCGCAGTTAAGTGTACTTTTTGTTTCATTTGGTTTTCTAATGGGATCTGTTTCCATGGAAATAGAGGTGATAGATTGTACCTGTAACCTGTGTTTTTGTTCGCTCTCTCCAGGTTGCCTTTTTGAAAGAAAACTGTGCTCAAGGGAACAGTTCTGCTCACATGGTAAGTGTGAATATTGTACCTCTAAGGCACCTGTAGATTTCAGATATTTTACACCATACTTCAGAAGGCATCACAGAGACCTCACCTGGACTTTGCTTTGTTTTATATTGTCTGCAAACATCAACACTTGCACAGTTACAGGTCTCAGCACAGAATCACCTGTTTCTTATAATTAATACAGTCCCCCATGTTCCTTGTTATGTGCTATGCTTGAGATTTTTTTCAACTCATTAAAAAACACTTAGTCAATAAAAAAGTGCTTGGATGTTGTGTTTTACATGCTTGTATGTCTTTGCGCACACTCACAGATTGGATTATTAGATTAATACTTTTTAATAGTAAAAAGAA
The DNA here is from genome assembly GCA_029959045.1 of Taenioides sp. WSHXM2023. NCBI lineage: Eukaryota > Metazoa > Chordata > Actinopteri > Gobiiformes > Gobiidae > Taenioides > Taenioides sp. WSHXM2023. The sequence goes on from CM057099.1 coordinate 17,026,916, forward strand.
ATAAAAAATAAAACTACAGCGTTTAGGTTTAGTCTGTAATTAAAGCAATCTTATCTCTAATCATATACATGCTTTGAATCATAAAAGTCTTAGTCTTTACGCACACATTTACCAACAGATGCTTGAGAACCACTCCATTATTACACAGTTATTTGCTCTTTTCCTGAAACAGCACTTACACTCATCCACAGACATCCATATTTCCTATCCCTCCATTGCTCTCATTCCTCATCACCTGTTCCCTCTCTCCTCTACCTCCTCTCCTCTTCTCCTCCTCTTGGTCGAAGCCCCGCCCTGTCCCCCCGCTGTCTCCATGGTAACGCTGACATCATCGCGGTGAGGTCGACACCCCCACAGTTGTTGTGCTAATACAGTGATGAGTCACGGACACACACTTACGCACGTCTTTGGAAATTGCATTTACGCACACAGCCGCACGGAGCACATTGGTTGGAATATAAAATGAACCGCGTAGACATAGGGCATCATCATCATATACATTTGTGATATTTCCGGGTTAGTCCTTCGTGCAGTAACAAGACAGAGCATTGTATTTTTACCCAAATAATTGAAAAAAGTACTTCTAATAAGGCTGGGTTGCCTTGAGTTTCCTAGCCCGCAAGAGACAACAGAAAACACAGGAATAGAAAAACATGTCATTCTTTTGGGTCTTTATTAACTGAAGCATCCAAGCAGCACTCTACATAATTTATTCCCAGACTTCCAAAACCAGGCAAGTGTCAATCTACAAGGATTTTATCTGACATTTAAAAATGACAAGATCCAGTCATGCATACAAGACATGTTTTGCATAGTGATGTGAAGATGTTGGAGTTCTTTTTGTGAGTGACAGTTATAAATAAGGCAAGGAATGAGTACATCAGAAAGGACAGGTATTGTTATGTTTTACAGATTCTGTCAGAAAATACCTCATTAAAATGCTTTGGACTTAGGACATTTGCACATGCATGATAGGGCAGACTGATGGCTTTAAGATTAACAATTTACTGGAAAAATTGCTAACTTACGCAAGGTTTAGAATTAGAATTTTAGAACATGTTTGTAGAGGTCAAAACTACAGCATTAACAGGTTTGTTTATAAGACCTCGTGGTTCTTATTATTATTTTTCACAGATTATTGCATTCAAATGTAGATTCATTTGGTTCCTAATATATGACTTGAAGGATACTGTTTAAGCTGGCTCTGACTTTATTTCGCTTTTAAGGGTTGTAAAAGGTTAGATGAGGAAAGGCGAGGCAGATGTAGAGATGCCAGGTAATTGCATTATGTTGTTCTGAGATCCCATAACTTCTTTATCTTGTCATTTCGATCGGACATTAGAGCTGGTTAGTGCCCTGTCTGCACTGTGCTGCGAGGTCAGCTGCAGTCAGAGGAGATCCAGGACTTTTACTCCTGTTTGATCACATGACCTGGGTTCATGTTTTGTTTGTATCCCAGTGGTCAGACAGACACAAAGCACTAGCATCTCCTTTAGACGGGCTACAAAGAGGTATCTGGACATTACATAGAAATTTGACAGAATTATTAAAATTAACAGAGAGGTTTTTTATTGTGTTGAAATGTCTTAATAATGTACTTTAAATATTACTGCACATAATCCAGACATTTTTAAAATACTTTCTAGCAATTTAATAAATAAGTGTCCAAATGCAGGTTGTGTATGTTCACAGATGAATTCAATCACACATGATATATATACATACATATATATAGTTGACTGTTTCTAACTAATACATCAGAAATAGCATGCCAACTGCAGAGGATGAAGAAATAATAATGTTTACCAAACTGTCTCTATGTTATTGATGTATTGCCATAATATTCAGTCAGTTCTGCTCTATTTATATCTATTTGCAGTTGATAGATTGCTGTGTATCAAATTCCTCTCGTCGAGGGGTGCATTCCTCTGGCTCTGTAAAAAAGCCATTAACAGAAATAACCCTGGCTCCAAAAATAGCCCCAATCCAATCCCAGCATGCAGTGGTGCCGTCAAACCTCTCATCCTCCTTCACACCTCCTCTGTGTCATCACCACAAAGGGAATACCACGCAATATTTATACTTTACCAATACTAGTGTTTATGGTATCTGTACTCTTGGTTGTGTAATGTAAACTTTTTCCTCTCAACGCTTTTAAATGTATTCTGAGCTAATTGGTTAATTTTACGTGACAAAATACTGAGATATTTTTGAATGGCAACTAATCTGAATAAATATCACAAGGCAGAAAATGCTATGACAATATGGGACGTTAATAAAAACAATGCAATATCTGCATCATGTGATTAGGACAACTATACCCACAAGATACCTGTATAAGCTGAATTATTAGAATTATTTTTATTTCAAAATCCATACAAAATTGTTGGATAGAAAAAAGTTATCTCCATTAAATGCATGCTGCAATATTTTCAGATAAATATTATATAATATTATATTTTTGCATAAATAAGCAATGGACATGCTACATGTTGTAAAACACCTCACTATCAAGAAACAGTGAGATTGAAATAAACAAGATAAAAAGATAGTATTTTACTCCCAACATATTCAGAAGTAGCTTATCCCTTCAGACTATTTATAAAGCCAATTTAAATTATGATATCTGGCAGGACCCCTCTTAATGTCAAAATATGAGGCGGTTTATGTCACATTTGCAGCTGTGAGAAGGCGTAATCCGTAGTAATCGCTTTAGGATTGCATTTCACCACTTGACTGTAGCAGGTCGGCGACGGAGTCTGTTTTAGATTGAAGAAGTGTGGTGCTGAATGGCTGTGGTGACTCATCGGTGCACCAAACGAAACACGCTTCAAATCAAGTCACAAAGCTTTGTCATACTTTTACATTTCTGCATCCAGATTTCAGATGGTCAAAAATGTGGCTCATGGATTCTACCTCTCTTTGTGTGTTTGTTTTGGGGGTTTAAAACATTCTGTAGTTGATTTTCCCGCAAGAAAATGTAAATAATGCATTGTAGAGGTGGGGAATATATTGAATTATTGATTAAATTGTGAATGTTGTTTTGAAGATATGCAACATTTCAATATTGGATACAAGGGATATTTCTGTTCCTTTTGTCCTATAGTACACAAAATTGACTCTTGTGAGTTTAAAGCCATGTTATAATGTTGCCACCTCCTCAAAAATATACCTGGAGTTGTGGTTTGTTTCATTCACACATGTTTGAATAACCCTTTATTATTAGTCTGTCTCCAAGTTCAACATGCTCTTTTCCACCTTATGATGTCATGAAGTGGTAGTTTTCATATTAACAGCTACTTTTTAGCTTTTGTTCAATAGAGATGGGCAATTCCACTATTACCACATGACATCATAAGGTGGAGCAGAGTGTTTTCTGTTTGACAGATGAAATCAGCCTGAATATACAGGATTTGTGTGTCAAACGTGTGAATGAAACAAAACACAACACCAGGTATGTTTTTAATGAGGAAACAACATTATAACATTGATCAGAAAATAGAGCAGTATGTAGAGCAAAATTAAATTGTTTAATATGTAAAAAAATAAATAAATAAATAAAATGAATCGTATTGTTTGGCTAGTAGACATAACTGAATCTTGAAATTTGTGTAAAATATTGTGTTATTCATTTTGGCAAAATCACCCATCCCTTATTTGAATACTTTAATATTATTTCCTGTGTTTCCTAATTTAAAAAAAAAAAAAAGTATTTGAAATCCATCTGTAATTTGCCCCAGAAATACAACTTTGAAGTAGTTGATTTCCAGGGAAATTAATGTGTTATAAGTCTGTCATGTTTTAGAGAGTCTGTAACCTCTGTGTGCGTAGGACCAAACTATGACTCATGACTGCAGACCTTAGATATTCTGAAGCACAAAAGAACAGAGTATGAATTTAAAATCAGTTTCTTATTTTTTCAGATGGGCTGTTTGGCCAGTGTCGAACCTCAAAGCAGAACCTGGTTCAGTACCAGGTGTCTGTCCCTGTTTTGAAAAGGATGCAGGAGGTTCTCAAGCAGCTCATGCAACAAGGTAATGAGCGCTCGCTTTTTTTTTTCCCAACATCCATTCAAAATTGTTGGATAGAAAATACCTCCATTCTAAATGCATGCTGCAATATTTTAGTGAAATAATTTAGGGGTATATTGAGTGAGGAAAAAAAAAATCACCCATATAATATACTATATATACCCATTTTATACAAGTTTCAAATTCTAAGTTTATTTGGCCTGTGTCTCAATGATTATCTTATATATTTTTAAATAAAAGAACTGGACTAAGTGAGTATGACGTCACCCATAGCGCCACTCAAATGAACCTCACTGATGCTAGTGGCTCTATGTTATGAATAGGACTTTTTTAACATACAAAATATAGAAATAAAAACCCCAGGATCATGGACAGCAGGTTAATACGAACATTTTAAGACTAAAATGACGAGGCTCACAGCAGCAGTTACAGAGAGAGGGACCACAATATTCAATTTAAATGAATATATGTAAGTCAATGAGAGCCAGGGTCAGAAGGAGCTGGAAGAGCCCACATGTGAACTTCCTATTTGGAACGTGGCAGCTAGTGTGTTAGCTACATATTTCCATTTATATATACAATTTATGGGTAAAATACATGAACTCTTCTTTTTAATATTCTAACACTGATACATAATACTGTCTCCCATTCCCTTCTTTTAAAATGCCCCATGTCAATCAGTGGTCAGCCCCTCTCCTCGGTTCACCCCTCTGCCTGCGCTCTGCTCATTTTCCAGCATTTTGAAGCAGTAAGCCCTTAGCCCGCGACGTAGTTACTCTTTAACAATATTAACTTTGCTCGGTGATCATTTGGAGGGAGTTGAAGGGAAAATAGTCTGAATCACACAAACAATATAATTAAACCTCATTATTATTTTACATTTTGCTTGTGTCTTTTACAGGTCTGTCTTGGCAGGATGACCTCACACAATATATTTTATCCAAAGAACTGAAGAGAGTTCCTCACACAACACAAGCAGCAAAACCAAATTCATCCTCCTCCCAGCCATCATACCCCCAGTAAGTCAACTCAAAAAATAAGTATAAATGTCAGGAGGAGAGTAGAGGCCTATGTAACTCAGCAGGGGTGTTTTTAATGGACAATCCAAACAAAAAATCCACAAATGTTGAATATTGGTATTGCATTGGGTTCATTAACTCAATGATTCAAACCAGGGATTACACGAGGGGTACACAAGCACTTACCAGGGCAATGAATTGTATTTGAGTAAAAATGTCCTTTATAATGTTTTGGAAGATTTTGGACATCAATATATTGAAAAACATGAAAATATAATAGTAACTGATAATTTACTTATACCCAAGTTATCTTGAGAGAGCTCTCAAAATAAAAACTTCTGGGAACCACTGCATTAACTTACCATGTGTTTTCACTAAAACAACTTATTAATATGTCAATCTGTATTTTACTTGCCTATTAAAAATATATATTTTCTTCATTTTCAGACCCAAACACCAGAGTTCTCATCACCACAAGTCCAGTTCGTCTCCTTCTGGTGGAAACTATGTGGACTACATGATTGTGGAGCCCCCTGAGTCTCATTTGAGGATGCAGGCAGCTTCAGTCGATCCATATTCATACCACCAGGTGCACAATTGTACACACGCTAACACATTAGTCCAGAGGTACAAAATTAATGATTATTGTGCATGTATATTACACCTTAGTGTAAAATACATTAGTTGAATTGAGTCCCAAAGCAGTTCTTTAGCTTTAATAAAGTATTATTTAGCATTAAGGAAATATAAAGGGATTTTAAATGATGCAATTTATGTATGCTTGTTATGAATGTATGCTTTTGTATCCTTGTGGGGCTGTAGAACCATCAGCCCTCACTAGGCTTTATAATTTTCTGTTCACATGAGCTCATTACACTCATTATGACAAAATTTATAACTGGGCAGCCAAATATTATTTACCACTCAAACACATTCATTTAAAAGTACTCATTTAAATATCTTAATGAATGAATGAATGAGAGATTGTTGTTGTCCAGGGTACCATAGAAATATACCAAACACAGATCTTTCTACCCCTATAATGAATCAATGAATGGATAATGAATCATCATACTATTTAAGTTATATATTTACTCATATGTTCACAGCACAGATACCAGGACGAGGTGGAGAGGTCTCTAATTGGCCAAGGAGGTGGATATGCCCGCCCTTCATCCCATGCACAGGCGAATCATGAGAGAGAACGATATAGCCAGATGCTGCAGGAAGCTCTGTCTCTCTACCTAGCATCCGGGCAACCCTCATACAGGCACAGAGGAGCTGCCCCCATGAGCCCAGGAGGTAAGATGTAATTAAAACAGCCTAAAGTTAATTACAGCATGTATAATTAAAGTGTAATAGTAATAGAGTGTAATGGTATTAAGCAGGTCTCTATTATGAGGACTTGGAGTTGGAGTTACCAGTTGACTATGTGGAGGATTATACAACTGAGGAGAGACTTGGGACTGTCAGACAACCAGCAGTGCAAAGCAAGAAGGCTCCTCAAGATTTCAGCTCTATGCATGAAAACAATGGTGAACAAACAGTAAATGATTAATTATATAAAAAAAAAAAATAGTAATACTTTTCTTTTGAATGCAGCTATATGTTCAAACACAGACTTAAAAATAGGAAATGTCGACCTTATTTAAATATAACGTATAACTGTGTAACTTAATTGTAATATTTTATGTTAAATTATCATATATAAAGTAGACCAGAAAATATTCAGATATTGGATAAACATACAATAATACATTATAATTTAAAATAAAATCAACATTTCATTTTTGCTTAGTTTAACATGTAGTTTTCTCTGCACCAGATGGTTTGCTTCAGAGGATGTCAGTAGTCTTGCAGCGTTACGGAGTTGATCCCAGGGAGCTCAGTCAAGAAAAGATCTACAAACTGGCCCTTATACTGCAGCTGTTACAGGCACAGGACAAACCAGGTACAAAATCACATGCTACAGCAAATATATACAAATTATGTGTTACACTAGAGATGCATAAGGCTGTTCTCTTCTGGTTTTACCCAAATGGACTAACTAATGTGACACTCATTGTAATTAAAGATATATTGTACATTTCTTCTGGTCTTTAGTATGCAGATTATTATTTTACATTTGGTTAATTGTAAACTGCCACACATACAATATGTCTCAGAGTCTGAATTATTTGAATAAATGCAAGTAAGCACAGGGCAGTGTGTGGAGACTCATAATGATAATTTTTACATAATATATCCTGTTTAAAGTTACACAGTGCACCTTTAAATTTTTATTTTGTTTATTTCAGCTGCCAGTCCTTTAGAGAAAGACCTCTTATCTATCAAAGAGGTACAACTATGACTTTGCTGTATACTTAAACTGTATTGAATTCCCCACATTCTTTTAACTAAACTTTATCTTTATTCCCCCCAGGTGTTAAAAACAGACGGTGCCCCAGGTAAAGCTGAAAAGCCTGGTCCTGTCCCTGCCCCCTCAAACGCTCCCCCTGCCACCTCTCCTGTCTCTGCTCCTGCCACTGCTCCAGCAAAAACATCAGGACCTCCCCACCCAGCCTACCCACCAAACCTCTCTGAAACTGGACCAAAACCTCTACTGGTAGAAGACACAGGAGCCAAAGAAGAGTATGGGTACATTGTCACCAACCAGAGGTAATTTGGGTGTGAATTTTAGCCATACAAAATACACAGACAAGATATTAGTGCATATGACAAGTTTTAATATCTTTCTAATTGTTACTAACTTTGGTGGGGTTGTACTTGTGGTAAATATTTATCATAGTTTTACATCAGTTAAGTGGCCATTTGTGGAAAAAAAAGGTTGAGAGTGAAAGCACAGAAGTATAGGAAGTAGTGATGTCTATTTATGTCTAACTACGTCAACAACAAACTCAGAATTTTAACATTAAGTGAACAAATTACAAAATGCAGGCAATACAGTGGAGGAAATAAGTATTTGACCCCTTGCTGATTTTGTAGGTTTGCCCACTGACAAAGAAATGAACAGTCTATAATTTTAATGATAGGTTTATTTTAACATTGAGAGATAAAATATCAAAAAGAAAATCCAGAAAATCACATTATAGAAAATATCTTAATTGATTTGCATTTCATTGTGTGAAATAAGTACTTGATCCCCTACCAACCATTAAGTGTTCTGGCTCCCACAGACCAGTTAGACTCTCCGAATCAACTCGTCACCTGAATTAGACGCCTGTTTTAACTAGTCACCTGTATAAAAGACCCCTGTCCACAGAATCAATCAATCAATCAGACTCCAAACTCTCCAACATGGGAAAGACTAAAGAGCTGCCAAAGGACGTCAGGGACAAGACTGTAGACCTGCACAAGGCTGGAATGGGCTACAAAACCATAAGCAAGAAGCTGGTGTTAAGGAGACAACTGTTGGTGCAACTTGTTCAAAAATTTAACAAATACAAAATGACCATCGATCGACCTCAGTCTGGGGCTCCACACAAGATCTCACTTCGTGGGGTTTCAGTGATCATGAGAACAGTGAGAAATCAGCCTAGAACTACACGGGAGGAGCTACTCAATGATCTCAAGGCAGCTGGGACCACAGTCACTAAGAAAACCATTGGTAACACTTCACCGCAATGGATTAAAATCCTGCAGTGCTCGGAATGTCCCCCTGTTTAAGAAGGCACATGCGCAGACCCGCCTGAAGTTTGCTAATGAACATCTGAATGATTTAGAGAGTGACAGGGAGAAGGTGCTGTGGTCAGATGAGACCAAAATCAAGCTCTTTGGCATTAACTCAACTCACCATGTTTGGAGGAAGAGAAATGACCCCAAGAACACCAGCCCCACCGTCTGGCATGGAGGTGGAAACATTATGCTTTGGGGGTGTTTTTCTGCCAAGTGCAAAGGACAACTTCACTGTGTCAACGGGAGGATGGACGGAGCCATGTACCGTTAAAATCCTGAGTGACAACCTCCTTCCCTCTGCCAGGAAACTGAAACGAAGGAGTGGCTCAAGAAGAAGCACATTAAGGTCATGGATTGGCCCAGCCAGTCTCCAGACCTTAACCCTATAGAAAACCTATGTAGGGAGCTGAAGCTCCGAGTTGCCATCCGACACCCACGAAACCTCAATGATTTAGAGATGATCTGCAAAGAAGAGTGGCCCAAATTCCTTCTGATATGTGTGCAAACCTGGTCATCAACTACTAACCTCTGTGCTGCAAACAAGGGTTTTAAGTCTTTTTTTAGAGGGTTCAAATACTTATTTCACTCAATGAAATGCAAATCAGTTTATATCTTTTCATTAAGTTAAAGTTAACCTACCATTAAAATTATAGACAGTTCATTTCTTTGGCAGTGGGCAAACCCACAAAATCAACAAGGGATCAAATACTTATTTCCTCCACTGTACATGTAAGGAGTGAGTGCTTATCACAGACATCCAACAAATGAACTACTATAGCTTAAGTTGCTGGTTCTGCTAGAAAGAATACATGTTATAATATATTTTTCTGTGTGCAAATCTACTAATTAGAAAGGTGATGATGGCAGGTACATTATATACCTGCCACATGTGTATATATATATAAAAATCTTATTCTTTTGCAGAACACTGGGTTTGTATGATGGAGTGAAGTTAGTGGAGTTACTGGCCAATAAAATTCACCTGGCCACTAGTAGTTTCATCAACATCAGGTATAGTTAGCATTGTCAAGAGTATTGCAGTACTTTCTGTGGAAAAAGGACACCATATTTATTTGTGTGCCTTGTGTTTTCAGTGTGGTGGGCCCTGCTTTGACATTTCGCATCATGCAGAATGAACACAACATGACAGCTGCAGAGGTGGCAGCGAAAGCAGGTGAGCCATTCGACATTAACCCTTGAAAATGAAAACATGATAAACGAAATAATGTAGTAATAGAACTTTAAAAACACATCAAAAAATGCGTTACAGAGTCAGACATGCTAAATGAGATGCATTAGATTTATTTAATAATAAAATTTTGAATACTTTTGAATTAATGCTAAGTCTAGGATTTAGTATTTTAAAATATCTATTGGTATGGTAGAGCGTTTGTCCGTTGATCCAAAGGTTGGTGGTTTAAATCCGGCTCCCACAGACGAATGCTGTCATTGTGTCCTTGGGCAAGACATTGGTGTGTGAATGTGTGTGTGAATGGCTGAGTTGTCCCCTGAAGGTGGAAAAGCACTGTATAAAAATCTGACCCTTTAACATGTAGCAGATCACGAGAGAGCAAAATGAATTCGTCCTGTCTACAATAAATTGTAACTAGTAAATTGTATGTTTTTAAATACAGTATAATATGGGTTGCAAGTAGTATCAATCAACACATTGCCACAAAACATTCTTGCTTAGAAACAATAGTCCAAAAACCTCTGCCAGTCAAAGCTTTGGTAACTTGTTTAGTTTATGTATAATCCACAAAAGAGCTAAACAAATTCTCCCTGTGTTGTTGCCTTCACAGTAGCAGAGAAGAGTTTCCTGGAGACAGAGACTGGCCTAAAGATTGTCCAGACTGGAGTGGGCGAGGTACGTATATCTCCACACACTGGGAGTCTCTGTGGGAAATTTCCTTTCACTTTTCACTGCTCTTATCTCTAACACAGGGAGCTGTCGTCAAGGCAACTAGATAATGTCACCCTCCATTATTTTTACATGTTAGAAGGAGGACATTAGCTGGGACTTTTCACACAATTTCACACAAGAACTAAATTACAAAAACTCATTTACATCAATAGATTTTAGTTTACTTTGCATAATTAGAATGCAGTGCAGAATATTGCTTTAGTTGATTCATAATTATTATGTTGAAATACGTTTTATAATGTTTTCAGCATTTGTATGGTGTATTAGTTAGGTGTCATAATTCAGTTATATGAAAAAACAAATGCAATTGCCTTTATAGTTATATCATATATATATAATTTGTATTTTATTTTTCATTCCATAATTTTCCAATAATATGTTGGGATCAGATTATCCTATCTTGTCAAATTGCATCGCTGGCTCGAATAGCCTGTGTGAAAAGGGCTTTGTTCTTGTCACAAAAGATAAACATCTTTCCTCTCATACTCTTAAAGAAAATAGTGGAGTAATGTGCATGGTTGTAAGTGTGTGCCACCCAGAAGGCAAATGGCTTGATCAAATCACCGCGGCGACAGAGAATATTCCACATGTTGCCATGGCGCTGTATCTGTTCCGCCTATCCTTTGTCGCCGTGGCTCCCAGATCCAGGTGCTATGGCAACAGGTGTCATTAACCTCATTACACTGTTTATCCAACCAAACAGCTAGGAAATACTACCAGGAATTATCAGGAGCATGGATTTACAAGATATTTGAGGAATTAAGATATGAAATTATCTGGAATTTATGTTTTATATTTATTTTTTGTCTATTTTTGTCACAAAGGCAGCTACAATTTCAACCACTAGCTAGGCTGACTGCTTTTGATGTATTTATGTACCAAATCAATCAGCAATGAAGCAGTGGATTGGATTTCTAATTGTAGAATAAAAACAAATAATAACAAATGCATATTCAGTTCTGCAAATTACAAAATATTTTAGGTTCTGCTAGAAGCCCAAACGTATGTTGCTGTCTATATTGTACAATATGTAATGGAAAACATGGTGAGAATGAAAGATGGACACTCGGGACAAAGTGAGATTTATGGCAGCAATTAGTGCATTGTGCTTGGTCATGGACAGCTTTTTTCACAGGACCACTGCCTCCTTTTAATGGATCCCCAAGGCTTACAAAAAGAGGGCATTATTTTTTGCATTAGGGCGTTACTCTTTAATATAATTAAAAACAAAGTAAAGGTTGCCACTGTTAAGTAAAAATACTGGTCCAGCCTCTGTCAGTGTTTATCTATGGGTTTCAGAATGATGAAAAATTTGGACCGTTGCCATAGCAATAATTTAAAACTAAACATTATATATTTTGAATGACAAAAAGTGCTCAAATGTCGCCTATGTCAACAGGAAGCAGAACCCCATGAATGCACATATACAAAATATTTACATTGTCAAAGATCAGTTCTATAACAAATTGAACTAAATTCACTTCATGTTTTTTTCATAGAGGACAGATGCACGGGGTCTCCCACAGGTGACCAGGGTTTCCCAGGGCTCCAGTGGGGCGGTCATCACTTTAGTTTCCATGGCGATCGTTGGAGGTGTGCTTGTGCTGGCCATGGCCATGGCCTGTTTCCGGCATTACGCTCAGCAGGTGGCCAATGGGAAGCTCGGACTTGGACCAGAGGCAGGAGCAGAGACACATTTTGATTATCAGGTGAGAAAACATGCACAAAAAGTCAAAATAGTTATTGAATGGAAGCAAGTGGCAAATTTCTAGTTTTAAAATTGTAATGGACCGGAGTATATATAACTTAATATATCTGTAGATAAAATAAAAAGTAACACTTATCTGTGGGGTCTACATTTATGTAAGTATTTGTCTATTAAAACCTAAAACTCATGATTTTGCCTTTATTAAAAATATTGCGTCAGCTGACTGTTGCTATAGTGATTAATATAATAAGAGTTTATGACTCTTCTCGGTATTGTTTATTTTCCTGTTATGTTAATGTTCATTATAATTTACTGGTAGATTAATTGTTGTCTTACATAGGCCTACGACAAAGGTTAAAATTATTGTTGACTAAATGCTTAAAACAGCAGGTGTGCAATTCAGTAATTTCTACCTCACAAATACAGTACAGTCAGTAGAAACAATATTGATCCGGTATCAATAGAGGTAGCTGGTTAAGGTTAGTCATACTTTTGTGTTCACTCAGGAGCTATGTCGGCAGCACATGGCCTCTAAGTCGTCCCTGTGCCGTCAGGACTGTGTGGGCGGAGTCAGCAGTGGGACAGGAGCCCCCATTGGGACCGGAGCAGGGGGACGGAGGGGCACAGACACATCCAGAGTCAGCAGTGTCTCCTCTCAGTTCAGTGATGGGCCACAGCACAGCCCCTCCTCCACACATAGCTCCACCCCCTCATGGAGCGAAGAGCCAGCCCAATCAAACATGGACATCTCCACTGGACACATGATACTGGTACAACTGCACAAATACATTTACAGCTGTGGTATCTAATGTATATTCATATAATTTGTTTGTTTGTTTTTTAGTTCTTTTTCTGTTTTCCTTCAAAGAGCATGTTGTAGAAGCAGCACATTGCGAGAAAATTAGATAATAAAATATTTTTAAATTTCTCACCAACCCAAAAGTAAGCAGCGCTCTGATTGGCTGTGTTTTTGTGGTCCACCCCAGTTTCACTTCACCCTCTAAAAAATGCAGTTCTAAAGCCGTGCCTCAAAATCAATGCATGTGGATATTAGCAAAGTGCAAAAGAGTTTGGGAGATATTTAAATACCTACTTCCTCTTTCAGTGATTCAGGTATCCCAGCTTTAATCATATTTTTATATAGACAAATGAGACCAAACAAGGTCATCAGCCCATTGTCAGTAGTGAGATTAAGTTATGACTGTGACTAGTATAGTTTTCTTATAGCAAGAAAGTGACCAGTACATTGTTGTATCCTTGGGCAAAAATGTTTTCTGCCTGGCTTGTTTGTATGAAAGTAACTTGAAAGTGAGTGATATATGAATAATTGTACCTAAAATGTCATCATTGTTTTGTTTTTTTCACTCACCTGTTAGTGGCTGTAATGTTGATCTAAATGGTATATAAAACATACAAGTAACTTACAAACACCCCCCCTCCCCCAGGCGTACATGGAGGACCACCTGCGAAATAAAGACCGTCTTCAGAAGGAGTGGGAGGCACTGTGCTCTTATCAGGCCGAGCCCAGTTCAGTCGCTGTGGGCCAGCAAGAAATCAACAAGGACAAAAACAGATATGCGGTGTCCCTCCCCTGTAAGTACAATTATATACCAATATCCTTGCACAGTCCATACTTAAAAGTAAAACCACGGAAGAAAAAAAGTCCATTGCGTTTCTCATTTTTCACAATAATGTCTAAAGGCTGCATTATTTATTCATTTGCTGTTATTGACTTGGTATATGACTTTGTTCCAGATGACCACACTCGAGTGAAGCTGAAGACAGAGATGAACCCCAGTAAACAAGACTACATCAACGCCAGCATCATTGTAAGAAATACTTTAGTTTTATAATGTATAATTTTTATAATGACTGTTGATGTTGATGTGGCAGGCAAAATGTAGTCAAAGAGGGCATAAATAGTTAATGTGATGAGATGCACAGAACAAGAAGTGCATGTTTAATTAAGTTATATAGGCTTCATAATGCAGTTACAACCAAAGAAATTGTTGGAAATAGATTGTTATATTTATTTAAAAGAACCATATGCAAATTTGTTCAAATCAAGTATAGCTTTTACTAATAACTATTGTACTTCTGATTTCATTACAAAAAACACTGGACATGATGGTGAAATTGTATTGCTGGGTTTTGGATGAAATCACAACACTCTATAGGCCAGTTATATTTAATAAAGACTATCTATAATTATTCCCATTAAACTGCAGATTTGTTGTGTAATGTTGTGAATTCCTGGGTCTTGTCACAAATAGAAATAATAAGGTTAAATATTTGTGAATTTACCTTTTGAATATGTATGACAAGCTGCAGTGTTATCAATAGCGAAATATGACTCTTTATGACATCATCACATTATAAAATCTGAAAACCACCAATACGTTGGTGGTATCCAATCAGAAAGCAGAATGAGTCTTACAAGTATAAATTTTATAATTGAACCCAAATTATGAAAGCAACTGATATAGGTTATTTCTTTCAATAACCTTCCTTTTTTTTCAGTTTGACCACGACCCCCGGCAGCCGTCTTACATCGCCACCCAGGGCCCTCTACCTCATACTGTTACTGATTTCTGGCAGGTCTGTCCCTTTTTCCCTTCAAGTGCCTCTCTGTACAATATTTTTCATAGCTCAGTGTTCCCTGCCTGCTCATGTGCTAATGTGACGTGTGTGTGCATGTGTTGTGTACATTATGCGTTGGCCACAGATGGTGTGGGAGAGCGGCTGCACGGTGATAGTGATGATGACAGCGCTGGTGGAGGATGGAGAGAAACAGTGTGAGCGCTACTGGCCTGACGAGGGATCATCGCTGTATCACATCTACGAGGTACACTTCCGCCTGTAATGTATTACCTGTCATTACACTTACTGCGTGTTGTAGTAGCAGCCAGCAGGTGTGCAGAGGAGGTGGAGTAGAGAGTTCCTGTAAATAAATTTAAAGTGCCAGAACTTGAAAAATATCACTCAAGTTGAAATTAAAATAATTACTCAAGTAAAAAAAATCTGATCTATGCTTTTGTGTTAATATAATTTGACAGACACATTTTTATATTGTAAATAACAGAAACTAACAGCCTTACATGAAAGCAAAAATTACTGTTCAGTTCAAGTTCAAGAAACTTGCAAATCTACTCACGTGAACAACAGCTTTTTTCACTGTAAATACACTGGATCAACAGTGGAAAGAGTAAATAAAATGTACTCATTGTAACCCCAAATTAATATGAATAAGTAAAAGTTTATTCTGAAGAAATGCAGTTTTATCCAAAGTGTTGCCCAATTAAATGTAACTCATGACTACCCACTGACTTACTATTTGAAAACTGCATGAATAAATAAAAACAAAAAGTTGCCTTTTTTGTTACAGTTTGCTAGTAGTAAAGTTAATCTATGACGCCCCCTTGTATGACGCTCCTATAGTAAACTATAGGAGCGTCTCCTATAGTAAACTATAGGAGCGTCTCCTATAGTAAACTATAGGAGCGTCTCACCAATTGTTCAAATGGGTTAAAGTTAAGATATGGGTTAATTTAGGTTAAGGTTGGGGTTTAGGTTAAGTTTTGGATCTAGGAAATAATGTAATGTCAATGTGAAGACCCCAGTCTGTGTGTGTGTGTGTGTGTGTTAGTATTACATATTGACTGAACATTGGAGAATAATTTATGATAATACTGGCAAACTGAAAAGCAAATCTATGTCTATGAATGCTATAAAAGCGTTCATTTTCCCTTTTCATTATTCCTTCTGTATGTGTCCCCGTTTCTCAATCTCCCAATGCTTCTCCAGGTAAACTTGGTGTCTGAGCACATCTGGTGTAAGGACTTCCTGGTGCGAAGCTTCTACCTGAAAAATGTCCAGACCCAGGAGACCAGAACCCTGACCCAGTTCCATCTTCTGAGCTGGCCCGCTGACGGCATCCCAACCTCCACACGCCCCCTGCTGGACTTCCGCAGGTAAGACACTTCACTGACAACACCCCACCCAACACGGGAACAGTTTGTACAACTCTTGTAAATGCATGACAATTCTTGTGTTTTTCTTGTATGGTGACTAGTACTGTTTAGGATAAATTGTTAACCTTAAATTTGTATTAATTCACCATTTATTTAACTTAAAAAGAATTACTCATCTTGAAGAAAAACACTCAAAAGGACCAGAATTAATACTTGGTGAAAAGGTATATGGAAATCAAACTGTTCATTTAACTAAATTGTGTTGTACTTATTGTTATTATTACCACTGTTCTGTACCAGTATGTTATTTTAAATGACACGCATACACAATAATGTTATCTTGTCAAATCAAAGTCCTCTTGCCTGACCAGTTTGTAACAACAGATACTCAGATATTGTGGTGTCTCAGTGAGTTTCCATCTCAGCTCCATATATTTTCTGTGTTTCTCATTTCTCAAATCATAATTTCTTCATCTCAAATGTACTACATCTCTGGCTGTACTACATTACAATTCCATTTCACATCCTGTCCCCTCCCTCTCCTCTCTCTCTCTCTCTCCCAGTGTGCAGGTCCATGGGTTTGTATCTGAACATCTCCCAGTGTCATTTTTGTGGTTTGCAGCTAGTACTCTGGCTCCAGTTGCATAGTCACAAAAATGAGCATTGGCAGGTGTGACTGGCTACTGCAGGAGGGACAGTGAATCTGTGACTTCCTCTTTTCTGATTTTAAACATTTTCAACCATGTCTTTTTCAATCAAACCATCATGTTTCCCCATTTCCACTATTACTGTAGACCCTGTGTTTTTCCATTCATTAGCTATTCTCCCCATTCCATTATATACTAACCTCCCTACTGCTTTCACTGGGACCACAATGCATTAGCGCTAAAAGCTAAGCAGAAATAAGTAAACTTAAGTAATTGAGAATTTACTAATAGTGTAATTCTTATACACTTTCATGATGCTAAACACCCTAAATTTAGGTTTGCATTTTTATTTTCATTTTCTTCTCAGGAAGGTAAATAAATGCTACAGAGGACGATCCTGCCCAATCATCGTTCACTGCAAGTAAGAAAACAGTTTATCAGTAGTACATGTGTTACTGACTCGTGTTAATTCATTAATAGTACATCTGTATAATGAAAATTAAAAACAACATGTATTCATCTTTTACACAGTGATGGCACTGGAAGAACCGGCACATACATTCTGATCGACATGGTGTTGAATCGCATGGCCAAGGGTGAGCAGAAAACACTAAACTATCAGTTAAACGCAGCATTTTGTGGACTTTTGCCCCATTGGAAAGATATAATATTTTGTTTTAAATTGATATAACTATGGCAATGGTTCTAATTTTCCTTAATTCTGAAACCCATGGATAATGAATGTAGTGTTTTTCAGACATGCCTACCTACAAAGTAAAATTATTAGTACAAATTATGATACTTAAATGATTAACTTTTAACTGTGCTATGTGCAATAGTTCCTTTCTCTAACTTCCTAGGTGACATTTTGAGGACCTTACAGCATTCAAAAGAATTGTTGAATTGTTAATTACTAAGTCATCAGTTCTTCTTTTTCCATATATTGAATCAGTGCAAAAGAATTTTCCACAGGCTTTGTTGTCATTGAAATACTACAAGTCTACTTTATTCCAGTGGGATAGAATTATGGACATAATGTGAATAATTTGGTATATCATTTGGTATATTGGTAATGTGACTAATTTGGTATATTATAGAACATACAGGGTAGGACTATAAGATTTATTAATACATGTATCATCAATATTTATATCTTAATTGTTTTAAAGCATAATTGTTAACATCAGAAATATCTATTTGTCTTCTACCAGGAGTGAAGGAGATTGACATTGCAGCTGCTCTGGAGCACATTAGGGACCAGAGACCAGGATTAGTCCGTACAAAAGTAAGACCATTGGGGTTTTAAGACTTTTTTGTCACTATTGGATTGTAAACAATTTGTATCTTCACGTTTATCCGTAGGACCAATTTGAGTTTGCTCTGACCGCTGTAGCCGAAGAAGTGAATGCCATTTTGAAAGCCCTGCCACAGTAAGGCAACAGCAGCAGTGATACGGGACACTGTGGACTTCAGACAGGCATTCCTGTAAATAAGACTGCCACTTCTGTACCACTCTTGCTTTTGGCATGCTGTCTCTGAATTTATTTTCAATCATATTTTGATAAAAATGATTATAATGAAAAGGTGGAATGTAAAATGCAGGTATAAAAGATTAGATTATAGCACTGATTTACTCTATTTCAAAAATCTAATTGGACATACTGTCCAATTATATATCCAAAACCTGTGCCTATGATGGTGAGTATGCAATAGAATGCATATATGACAGGAGACCAATCCCAGAAACCTGTTAAACTCATATCATCAGCTTTTTTGACATCTGTCTATTTCCTGGAAGCTTGATTACTCTATAGCAGAACTGACTGGGTTCATTCCTGACAAGTTTCACTGTTTTTGGCTAATCAATGATGTCATTGTGTGTTTTACATGTTGGTTAAATATGACTTTATCTGTTTATTTAATTTACTATCAATGCAGCACATTACCAGATTCAAATTGTCTTCTCTTTGATGAATTGATTTCACAATATAGTTTGATTGTTTTGTCGTGAGTATGAACATCATGGTGATTTGACGTAAATAATTCACTGCAATGATTGTTTTTCATGTAGCAGACAGATAGAAAATGACTATAAAAATGTATTTTTGACTTGACCTAAATAAAATTGTGATGTGACGCAGCAAACATAACACAGGTATTGTGATTTTTATAATCCACCATTTTAATGATCCATTATTGAATATATTGATGTTATTATATTTGAATGATCTTTTTATTCAAATCTATAGGGAGTCTAGAGCCAGTGTTGACTGTGGTTTGCTAAATACATTATACATTACACAATAAATAAAATTAAAAATATATACATAGTCAGCAGAAAATACTCTATTTGCTCTGCTCTATTTTTTTTTTCAAATGTTATTATTTTGAGATGTAATGCTGTTTTTCCAATTTAGTTTATCCATCCATCCATCCATCCATTTTCTTCCGCTTATCCGGGACCGGGTCGCGGTGGCAACAGTCTAAGCAGGGACTCCCAGACTTCCTTCACCCCGGACACTTCCTCCAACTCCTCCGGGGGGACCCCAAGGCGTTCCCAGGCCAGCCGGGAGACATAGTCCCTCCAGCGTGTCCTGGGTCTTCCCCGGGGCCTCCTCCCGGTGGGACATGCCTGAAACACCTCCCGAGGGAGGCGTCCAGGAGGCATCCGGAACAGATGCCCGAGCCACCTCAGCTGGCTCCTCTCGACGTGGAGGAGCAGCGGCTCTACTCCGAGCCCCTCCCGAGTGACTGAGCTCCTCACCCTATCTCTAAGGGTGCGCCCAGCCACTCTACGGAGGAAACTCATTTCGGCCGCTTGTATCCGCGATCTTGTCCTTTCGGTCATTACCCAAAGCTCATGACCATAGGTGAGGGTAGGAACGTAGATTGACCGGTAAATTGAGAGCTTTGCTTTTTGGCTCAGCTCCCTCTTCACCACAACGGTCCGGTACAGCGACCGCATCACTGCCGACGCTGCACCAATCCGCCTGTCAATCTCACGCTCCATCCTCCCCTCACTCGTGAACAAGACCCCGAGATACTTGAACTCCTCCACTTGAGGCAAAGACTCCCCACCCACCCGGAGAGTTTATAAATACATAATTTCCAGTGTATTCTTCACATACCCAGTCTCTCTCACACACACACACACACACACACACCCGCACGCGCGCACACACACAAATACTGCACAAAAGTTCTTTTTAAAGTTTCATTCAGCAGATAGAAGTCATTTTGGGAAGTGCACCATGGGATTTTGGACCTGTAGAAATAAATGTAGGATGTCATATTTTTGGCATTAACAGAACTATCAAATTATGATACTATATAAATCTGAAGAGGTGCAGGATGGGGTGTGGCTAAGGGGTCTATGGGTCTATGTTTCTGCTAAGGCGTCACACTGGTAGTTTACCTCTGGGCAGGGTTAGGGCACAGAGCAGCATGAGCCAATCGGGTTAGCTTGTGAAGGCCTCGAAGTCTGACTCTGAAACAATAAGCACCAAAATTTAGACTATGTAAATATAAAAATATGTGTAACAATAGGTGACAAGTTAGCTCTGGACAGCACACAGTCTGGTAGCTATATATATATATATATATATATATATATATATATATATATATATATATATATATATATATATATATATACATATATATACATATACATACTTTAAAAACATTAACAAAGCATTATATAACACTATCCCTTAAATACTTACTGGAGTGAGGAATAGCAGCTCAGTGAGTTGAATCAGCATTTTGACTCAAGTCAAGTTTGCAATATATTTAGACAATTACCCATAATATTTGTTTTAGCAGCATTGCATAATCTTTAGCGGTAGAATGGTCTTATCAGCAAAGAACATATATCACTGTCATAATTTTAATCATTAGCTATTAATAAACTCAATAAACTTTACTATTTAATTGATACCTGTTTGACAGATCACAAGTAATGGAAACATAAAATACATAGCAAAAGGAGAAATTTAATTTGTCAACTGGACAGAGTTTATTTGGTCGAATACGTTTCGCAGCTCATCCAAGCTGAACTGAAGAAGCAGCTTGGATGAGCTGCGAAACGTATTCGACCAAATAAACTCTGTCCAGTTGACAAATTAAATTTCTCCTTTTGCTATGGATTCTACCTGGACGACTGAGGGATTCTACACACAAACATAAAATACATATAAAAATGTACAAAAATGCAAAGTTGTATTCTGCTTAACAGCTTTAAATTTTCTTTTTGCCTTATTTTGTATAAAACAGTGCAGTAAAAATGCATAAGAACAGTTAAATTTGTAATAAATTGCACATTGTAGTGTTTTTATTTACGCTCTTACAGCTGGTCAGAATAAACTAAGTTAAATAAAGATAAGTAAACTTTCACTGCAGATAATTAAACCCACAAAAACATTCATTCATTAATGTAACTGTACTCAAATGTGCTTTCACAATACAGACAAGAAAACATTCACTTCAGATACTGACTGAGATCCATAGGAGTTTTGCTTATTTTCTTCCCATTATTTTGACAACAATTCCTATGCACCTATTGCCTGGCAAGTCTACAATGATATCTGTATTTTTTGTACAGCGATATCACATCTTCATAAAGTATTGGAGAAAAGTGTATTCTGGATCCCAGGCAAATGGCAACAGCCAGGCAACCTATAATACAGTATATCATATAGAAATCAGTGCCTAATATAAAACCAAAATCACTATTCCACAAAGTAATCATCCATATGAAATTCATTTCAACTTAAATCTGTAGTTAATTGATCAGTTAGTTTATGTTATTTTCACAGTTAACTATAAAATTTGGCACACATTTTGTAGAACGCTACTATTACTGAATTAGCAAACAACACAGCCACATTTATTTTTCTTTCTCAAGCTGCTGTTTTCTGTGTTTTTTTGGGGTTTAATATTTTCTGTGGCACTGTCATGACTTGGTGACGTGACATTTGAAGTTGTATTTGATGAGCTGTCTGATGTTGACTGGGGAGACACAGAAGGAAAACTCATGCTGTACACCTTTTTCTCAGTTTTGACATCCTTTTCAACACCATCTACGATCACTGCATTCTTAACCCTTTTATCCACTTTGACTTTAACCCCGCCCCCAGCACCTGATAAAAAGTCGTTAACGTTTGCCCTCTGCTGTGCATCCATTTCAGACAGACTGTACGCCAGCGCCATCTGCAGGTCTTCGTCGTCCTCGTCATCCTGATTCTCTCTTACAAGGTCGCTGTAGTTGAAGTAAGCAGTGGAGCTGAATGAGCGGTTTGTAGTAGCAGAAGGGGGGCTGTTCCGGGACCGTTCAGAGAAGTTGGAGGGTTTTTGTTGGATTCGTGGGTTTTGTGGATGACCCACTCTTTTGCTCAGCTCCAGGGCAAGAGCCATCTCATCCTCCACACCTGCAACAACACACATGCTATCAATGACTCGGCTATTTAAGGCACTAACTGTGCCACACCAGATTAAACTGATTGATAAATTTTATATATATGCAGATAAATACACTTTATTTCAAAGTACTATTTGATTTAAAAAAAATTAAAATACTGATATTTTTCCATGAGAATCAATACTTTCGATACTTTTGATACCCCACTCTGTATCATATCAATATTTTGGTATTGAACATCACTGTTGTGTAATGATCATCTACATACAAAAAGGATGGCAAATTACCATTTATGATAACTGACTTCAGAACTCCATCCTCCTCAATTTCCACTCTCTCCTGTCCATTTTCCTTGATCCTAAAAGCAAAAAAACTATAAGCAAACTAACTTGTGTACATTGTCAGCCGATGCATTTCATAAATAGACCTATTATTAAAACACACTTTTTTGTAGTTGTGCGTTTCCCATTTACAATACGAGTACTGGTAGAAACTGATTTAAAGTTGCCCATTCCTCCACCCATGCTGCCCATGTCACTGAGACCGCCCATTGAGAAAGATGTGAAGTCCGCTGCAACAGATTACATATTTAGTAACAACTTCATACATTTATATATTAATACATTTATTGCAAATGTTGTTGTATATTTTCTGTACCTCCTGCTGAAGAGAAGAACCTACTCGGGCCCATACGAGAAGACGATCCAAATGAAGAGAAATCATCTAAAACAGAAACAAAGGAGTCTAAATATGAATGAAAAATTACGCTTTTTTGGCCAGTGTTTTAGAAATAGTCAACATCAATTTGAACTGAATGTATGACTCACCAAAAAAGTTAGCAAATGGGTCCTGGCCTCCAAAAAATTCCCTGAACACATCATCTGGATTTCGGAATGTGAAAGTGAAGCCTGGGAAATCTGAGAAGTCTGCATTGGCTGACCCTGGCAAAATAAATGTTTGTTGGGGTCATAAAAACCGAAACTAATTTTAAACAGCTGTCTCATTTGAAACAGATTTATTTGTTTACCTGTGTGTCGTGTGTTATCACTTCCATATCTGTCATAGGAATCACGTCTACTCTCTGTATAAGAAAATAAGTATCACCGATAAGAGCAAATTACTTTATCAAAGACTAAAACATGTGGTGTTAGTTACTTACTGTCGGACAAAACTTCATAGGCTTCAGCAAGCTCTTTAAACTTTTTCTCTGCTTCTTCCTTGTTGTCTGGATTTTTGTCAGGGTGCCATTTCAGAGCCAATTTCCTGTAACTTTAATTAAACAGAAAGTAAGAAAGAAATTCAACTTGGACCTTTTTTAAGATGAGTATTAAACTTACGCCTTTTTAATGTCCTCCTGTGAGGCTGTTTTAGGCACTCCAAGGATTTTATAGTAGTCTACCATTTTACTATGAAATTTCACCGCCTGTAAAGAAAAATAAATAAATAAAAATCAGGGCACAATTCATGCCTGTGTTCTATTCTAATTTGTTTATTTAACCCACGTGTTTTAGCCAGCAGAATAAATGAATGACTGCCTATCCCTATCCCTTAACTCTGTTTACACCAGGCCACTGTAGCCACACTGCTAGTAGCTTTCATTCCAATCCCATTAGTGGGTTGAACAGTTTAGGCCGAGGGGACTTCCAACGTGGTCTAAAACAACTAAACTTATCTTTAAATGCCCCCCATGACGGCGACATGCATTCACACGGGTATTATTACAGCGTTATTTCTAGCATCCTGGCATTTGACAAGTGTTAGGCTTAGTATTGCGAGTAATATGTAATTTTTTCACAGAGAGATGGAACAATTCCAAGCACACACTAACGTTAACTCAAGCTACGGTTATCAAAGATCAATGTAAAAGATCTTTATGTATGTATTAGTATGTATATGTCCAGACGTCCGTGATTCCCTAATATGGTTAGCTTTAGCTTTAGCAGTAGTAGCTTTTTAAATATAAATATGTGCGGCAGTCGCAACTTGGACCTTACCGTTGAGTCTCTAGGCCAACTTTATCCCCGTGTCCACCCTAATGTCCACGGTAATATCTACGGAAACCTCGGACTGTCTCCAGGTCTGCGTGACCACCCGGTACTGACTTTAAATGCCTCTTTGCGCGTGAACCTGCTGTTAATATACCGTAATAACAACGCTCCGTTAGTCAGCTGTCGTAAACTCCACTGCTCCCAACGGCCGAACAAGTGTTTTGGTGTCACTCCCCCTTTAACCAACCACTGCGTGAGTAAGACGCACGACGTCACAGACCAGCGAAAAAAAAAAAGAGTCTGGAAGCTGCGAGAGTGAACGAGACGGCTGCGAGAGTGAACGAGACGGCTACGAGAGTGAACGAAACCGCCTGTTCCGGTCCGCAGCGTGCCGCGGTTGTGTGGACCATGATTCTATTCTTTCATAGCCTGTAGCCTACTGATAGCCGTATCTGTGCAATCAGACTGTTCTGGAAACCGCAGACACGTGAGAACAAATGTGCATATTAGTTGGCTAGTCTCAAACTAGCAAAATTAGTATTATTTACCTGAGGAAGGTGGATTGTGTAACCTTTCAGGTGGAGGGTCCGTCAAATGCTTTTCACCATGGAGAAGCTATTGCTTTGTCTGAAATGTTTCACAATATGGTATTAAACCTTCCTGTCTTCATGGAGACCAAACCAGACCAAGTTACAGGTCAGATTCGTGCAGAGGCAAACCCACTGACACTCAGAATGCCTGTTTTTCTAGGTATTTTGAATTAAGTAAATGTAAAGTAGAGCTGTTTAGTGTCATAAAGTGGAATATTCCCAGCAGAGCAATTACATCGATAGAAACAAGCAAATGATCAACCCTCCAACCAAAAAGTTACATAGTGCACCTTTAAGTAAACTGCTAGTCTATCATGACCGAGAAGACTATGACTAGTTTACAGTGCAACATGGAAATAACTGTAATATTTATACTATAAACAGTCTATGTTGTGAACAAGGACTATTTTGCTGCCATCCAGTGGTCACACCAAGTTATTTATGTAGCCCATGGATTTATGGTCTAGGCCTATAGTATTAATATTTTGCTATAGGCTTCTCACTAGTAGGACCTGAAAAATACCTGAACATGTCTGTGGTGCAATGTTTGTGTTATGAAACAGGTGCATCAAGATAAGACAAAATCATTTTTAAAAAAACGTTTATTTTTAATACGTTCATATCATCATCACAGTTATCAGAATGAGGCTGGGAATGTGTTTGTTTCTTGATAACTTTAGGAATGTGATGTTTAAGACCTTCAATACTCCTCACCATCTTCATCATCGTCTGCCAAGCTGTCTGTGCCCACCTCTTCATAATCCTTCTCCAGGGCAGCCATGTCCTCCCTGGCCTCAGAGAACTCGCCCTCCTCCATACCCTCTCCCACATACCAGTGCACAAAGGCTCTCTTGGCGTACATCAGGTCAAACTTATGGTCCAGTCTGGCCCAGGCCTCAGCAATGGCTGTAGTGTTGCTCAGCATGCACACAGCTCTCTGCACTTTGGCCAGGTCTCCACCAGGGACCACTGTGGGAGGCTGATAGTTGATGCCCACCTTGAAACCAGTCGGACACCAGTCCACAAACTGGATGGTGCGCTTGGTTTTGATTGCAGCGATAGCAGAGTTGACGTCTTTGGGCACAACATCACCACGGTACAGGAGACAACAGGCCATGTATTTACCATGACGAGGATCACACTTCACCATCTGATTGGCTGGCTCAAAGCAGGCATTTGTGATGTCAGCCACTGAGAGCTGCTCATGGTAGGCTTTTTCAGCAGAGATGACAGGGGCATAGGTGGCAAGAGGGAAGTGGATACGAGGGTAAGGCACCAAGTTGGTCTGAAACTCTGTCAGGTCAACATTGAGGGCTCCATCGAAGCGCAGGGAGGCCGTGATGGAGGACACAATCTGACCAATCAGCCTGTTCAGGTTGGTGTAAGTCGGCCTCTCAATGTCCAGGTTTCTACGGCAGATGTCGTAGATGGCCTCATTGTCCACCATAAAGGCACAGTCAGAGTGCTCCAGGGTTGTGTGGGTGGTCAGGATGGAGTTGTATGGCTCTACCACTGCAGTGGACACCTGAGGGGCTGGGTATACAGCAAATTCAAGCTTTGATTTCTTTCCGTAGTCAACAGAGAGCCTCTCCATGAGCAGAGAAGTGAAACCAGAGCCAGTTCCACCACCGAAAGAGTGGAAGATGAGGAACCCCTGCAGACCTGTGCACTGGTCAGCCTGTAAAAAATTAAAACATGTTATGTTGTTGTCTCTTTTTTTAAATGTATGTAATGTTGATGCATCTTATATCTACAGAAATTACTTACCAATTTGCGTGTCCTGTCCAAAACCACATCAATGATCTCTTTGCCGATGGTGTAATGTCCTCGGGCGTAGTTATTGGCTGCATCCTCTTTTCCTGTGATCAGCTGCTCAGGATGAAACAACTGCCGGTAGGTTCCTGTACGTACTTCATCTAGAGAACAAAGAGTTTGTAATTAAAGCTCTACAATTTGTAATTAAAACTCTACATCAGTAGATATTTTTGTCTCTTTTTACCTATGACAGTGGGCTCCAGATCCACAAAGATGGCTCGTGGGACGTGTTTTCCTGCCCCTGTTTCACTGAAGAAGGTGTTGAAGGAGTCGTCACCTCCTCCAATAGTTTTATCAGAGGGCATCTGGCCATCAGGCTGGATCCCATGCTCTAGACAGTACAGCTCCCAACAGGCATTGCCCATCTGGGCGCCAGCTTGGCCGACGTGCATAGAGATACACTCACGCTGTAAAAGAGATCATTCACATTAAAAGGTAATCAACTTGTCTTTGTATAATGTACAATAGAAAGGTTTATATTGAGTTTCTAGAAGAACAGAAACAGTCCTACAATAGACCATAGTATGCATAACATTTATACCATAACATATTGTTGTCAAAAGGAAACATATTTTTGTCAAAAGGAAACTTTTTTTTTCAAAAAGTGTGGAACAGGAAGGTAGTGACAGAGAAAATGGAAACGCCACCCTCCCCACCCACTTTCCTCTCTGTCCCTCCTCCTCTCCTCTCTCCTCCCCTCGTGCATCCCTCCCCTTTCTGTCCCATCCAGCTGCGTAGAGCTGTGCAACACTCACGACTGCTTCCCTCCTCCCTCTTCTCCAAATCTCTCAAATGAAAAACTCCCAACAGCTGCAAAATGGCTGCCGTCTGACTCAAATGGTGTGGCCCATGACCACTCCTCTTTTCTCTCTTATTTCAATCCATCCCCCACTGCCACGATGTCCCAGTTTATTCCTTTTACTGTAAATGTACAATCATCAAAAGTAAAATTGAATGCCAGTACTGCACCATAAATGTTTTTCAGAATCTTAACAGGTTTACTTGCCCCCCAGAAAATAGCAAAGGCTCAAGGCCCACATTATGAAGAACCTGTCTTGTGACCTACATTCTGCAAATAACTTTATTTCAGTGTTTTTTTCTTTCTCAGTTCCCTTTCAGCATGTTCAGTACAATTAAGCAGTCAGACATTGGATAGATGATTGTTTTGTGTTAGTTTTTCTCACACCAAAACTCATCTAATGCCAAAAAGCAGAGAAAAGGCAACTATAAGAACAACAACAAGAAAAACAAAATCCTCTATAGTTCATAACCGGCATTATTACTTACCATTTTGTTTGCTTGTCCTTTGACTGACGTTTAGGAATCAGACACAAGGCAGAAGTGCGGAGGACAGGCAGGGCCAGAGCTTATATACACAAGGATGTGGAGGGGGCTGGCAGGAAACCGCAGTAAGTAGCTGCATAACTCATTGGCGGGAGAGCATAGCAGTTTGAAAAAAAGAGGGAAGTCCCTATAGTGTTATCTGACTTCACCATTATCTGCTTTGTCAGTTATGGCCCGAAGACATTATTTTACTTTCAACTATTAGAAAGGGACTGACAGGTTTGTCACCCTCTTTGCTTAGTTAGTTTTTTCCTCATAAAACAATATTGAATGCTTTAATTAAGACAAAGATATGTAGTGTACCAGTCTATATCACATATCTATTTTAACAGGTGTAGTTTGTTTAAACCTATCTCACATATTATCAAATGGTAACAAGACAAACAATTAAGAAAACGAATTATTGTACTTCTTTATTTTTAAAGTTTACATAAATGCACTTGAAAATGATTATGATTTCTGGCGTATGGATATATAGAGCACACGTAAAGTAATGATTAATTTTCCCAGGAAAAAACACACAATTGCATAGACCTAACAAACCTTAATTTTACTTCCAGACTTTTTAAAAAGCCCATCCCAGACATATGAATAGTGGGATCTCATTGTTGCTGAAAGCCACTGTATGCAGCTCTGCTCAAACAACATTGTCCAGTCTCTTAGTCATTTCTCTCCCGCTCACAAAGTCACAGCTGAATGGCACATAGAAACTGACATAGGAGCCCTTTCATAACTGGCATTCCACATGGGAGATATAGTGTGGGGGAGGTGCGCAAAAAACAGGGATAGGTCTAGAGTATCAGACACACACAGGCCACTGTATAGTCTAGTCTAGTGTGACGCAAGATTAGTTTTTACCATATAGCTTTTGTCTGAATGCTAAATCTATTCTTCTCTGCATATTTTAGAAGAAACCATCTAAAGTAGAATATGCTCTGTAAGCAGTAAAGTAAATATGGCCTAGTATCTATATGTGCGATTGGTTCAGGATATGCACTTCCTTGTTAGAGAGTGCTTTTAAGATCTAATGGTAGGTATGATTATATATTAATTTTAATTTGGTGTCAAAATTAATATTCTTCACCATCATCCTCAACTCCTATGTTATCAGCTCCGACCTCTTCATAATCCTTCTCCAAAGCAGCCAAATCCTCCCTGGCCTCAGAGAACTCGCCCTCCTCCATACCCTCTCCCACATACCAGTGCACAAAGGCTCTCTTGGCGTACATCAGGTCAAACTTATGGTCCAGTCTGGCCCAGGCCTCAGCAATGGCTGTAGTGTTGCTCAGCATGCACACAGCTCTCTGCACTTTGGCCAGGTCTCCACCAGGGACCACTGTGGGAGGCTGATAGTTGATGCCCACCTTGAAACCAGTCGGACACCAGTCCACAAACTGGATGGAGCGCTTGGTTTTGATTGCAGCGATAGCAGAGTTGACGTCTTTGGGCACAACATCACCACGGTACAGGAGACAACAGGCCATGTATTTACCATGACGGGGATCACACTTCACCATCTGATTGGCTGGCTCGAAACAAGTATTAGTAATGTCAGCTACAGAGAGCTGCTCGTGATAGGCTTTTTCAGCAGAGATGACAGGGGCATAGGTGGCGAGAGGGAAGTGGATACGAGGGTAAGGCACCAAATTGGTCTGAAACTCTGTCAGGTCAACATTCAGGGCTCCATCGAAGCGCAGGGAGGCCGTGATGGAGGACACAATCTGACCAATCAGCCTGTTCAGGTTGGTGTAAGTCGGCCTCTCAATGTCCAGGTTTCTACGGCAGATGTCGTAGATGGCCTCATTGTCCACCATAAAGGCACAATCAGAGTGCTCCAGGGTTGTGTGGGTGGTCAGGATGGAGTTGTATGGCTCTACCACTGCAGTGGACACCTGAGGGGCTGGGTAAATAGCAAACTCTAGTTTGGACTTTTTACCATAATCGACAGAGAGCCTCTCCATCAACAGAGAAGTGAAACCAGAGCCAGTTCCACCACCGAAAGAGTGGAAGATGAGGAACCCCTGCAGACCTGTGCACTGGTCGGCCTGTCACAGAAACAACACATCAAGTATAAAGTTGAAAGCACAAACTTACCCCTTTGCAAATAACGCTCACAAAAGCTTGTCTAACCAGTTTGCGTGTCCTGTCCAAAACCACATCAATGATCTCTTTGCCGATGGTGTAATGTCCTCGGGCGTAGTTATTGGCTGCATCCTCTTTTCCTGTGATCAGCTGCTCAGGATGAAACAACTGCCGGTAGGTTCCTGTACGTACTTCATCTAGAGAACAAAGAGTTTGTAATTAAAGCTCTACAATTTGTAATTAAAACTCTACATCAGTAGATATTTTTGTCTCTTTTTACCTATGACAGTAGGCTCCAGATCCACAAAGATGGCTCGTGGGACGTGTTTTCCTGCCCCAGTTTCACTGAAGAAGGTGTTGAAGGAGTCGTCACCTCCTCCAACAGTTTTATCAGAGGGCATCTGGCCATCAGGCTGGATCCCATGCTCTAGACAGTACAGCTCCCAACAGGCATTACCAATTTGTGCCCCAGCTTGGCCAACATGAACAGAAATGCATTCACGCTGTGTATTTAAAAAGAAGGAAGAGTTTCAGAATTACTTTTATACATTCCCAAAAGGAAATTGATTTCATTACAGACAGCAAAAGAATATAGTTATCAAAAATAAAGTTAAGAAAATTTAAATAAAATATAAAATATCAGTAATGATAAGAAAAATAAGTGCAATAAGTCTTTATCAAAACTAAATCCATTGTAAAAAATAAAATAAACTTGGACAGAAACTTAATGCAACAACTATTTTAATTTGTAAGTTAAATCTCATTTTATTGTAAAAACAATTTAAATGCCTCACCATGGTTGTAGAAATTCTTCTCCAATGTTCAGGTATCGGTGAGAAGATGTAGTGCTGCAGTCAGCTGTTGCGCTGGCTTTAAATACCTGTCGCTTTGGGGTGGACAGTGATTTGATCTGAGTTGTAATCAGAGATCCCAGATGAGACCATGATAAGATCATCTGTTTGTCAAACATACGCACAAAGAAAAAGGAGGTCACCACCCTGCTTATTGTGTGGTCTTTTTTGTGCTCTTGTGTGCACCTTATATTTCAGGAAGCAAAAGCAGTTACAGTGGTTTAAAAAAAATCTTAAAAAGGCAATTTGTAAACTTTACTACAAAATTACAATATTCTTAAATAATAAATTGCACAGTTACCAATTAAAATTTTGAAAAACAAACAATAAATAAAATAATCTCTTGAGTGCCCAGTTATTAGCATGTGTCAATGCACAGTTAAATAACATTTTTTGCTCACTTCACTTTTAACTGCTTAAAAGTCAAATTTTTCAACTGTAAACGCGATACAGGCAATCACAAATGTCTAGACCACTTATAAATAAAAAGCTAATTATTATTATTATTATTATTATTATTATTATTATTATTAAAATAATTCCAAAATACATTGTATACATCTTTCAAATACTGAAATAATTTATGGGCTAAATGCAATCTTTAAATCAGAAACATTTTCCCACACTCTTCTTGCTCTTTACATGCAATACAATATATATGGGGCTCGCTCCTCCTTCACTCCAAACCTCTTGGGATGAATACAGAAACTAAATACTTGGTGAATCGCCTCATATGGTATCAGCTGACTAACTAATGTAAACAGCTACTACAGTCTTCATAAACATTCAGAGCTACTTCATAAACAATATTAGAGAAACAAGAGGACATAATGTTACTTTTACTGTACAGTGTGTAAGACTGGGCTACCATGTTAATCCCACATAATCATTAACATAATAAGTTCAGTTTTGTTCACAGCTGGAGCTGCCTCAAAGCCTCAAGGCTTTTGCTCAGATCTTTGACATTTAGAACATGTTGGACAGCTTTCAGAGCCAGCACTCATTTAAACAGTGACATGTTACTCCATGTGTTCACCCTCTTTCTAAAGGATCCAGGTACATTTGATTCCAAACTGGATATTGTATTCAAAGTTACCTCTTGATGAAAGCCCTTAAGATGAGAGTGATACTGCAACTTGTGATGCTCCCAATTCACTCCCAGCATTCTGTGCTTTTGAAAATAACCCACATAAACTTAAAACTAACTAAATAAATATTATGGTATTAGGCATTTAAATAAATTCACCAATATACAATTCTAACTAAACTAAACTTGCTGGCTGATTCAGTCACAGTCAATGTTCACTCATAATTGATTTCAGTAAATAATAATTGAATAACTCGTTATACGACAGCTACTGGCAGATGGCAGGTAGATTATGACTTGGTGACGATGACCTACTTAATGTTGGATTGGTCCCTCAGCAACTAGTGCTCCAGGTCACATGCTGTTATTGATAAGCTCACTGTCTGGTCAAGCAGGAGATCCACTGTCTTAGTGTTGCAAGGTTGCACTGGAAAATAGGACAGTGGATTATATGCATGAATCAGATGTATCAAAATTATAGAGGCACACCCCTTACAAATCTCGCATCTTACTGTGCTGGACGTGACACATTTGACACGTCATTTTAAAACCATCTGACTTGGGATGTGATGAAATTGCGTCATCTAGCGTTTGTTGAGTGAAACTGACACGATAACCTTATTTTGTTCCTCCTTCCTTCGGAATGCCATGTGGAGGGCGTTGACCCCGCCCTAGTCCTTTTTCGTAATGGATTTTCAAGATGTGTTTGCAGTTCCCCCTGGGTCCTATCGCCATGCCAGTAGAGATAGATTACACATCTTGCTTGTTTGTCTAATAGCCAATTTAGTGACTGGGCTGGCAAATAATAGAAAAGACAGACAGCAATTGTAGTGAATGCTTAGGGTTTACATGTCATTACATATTAAAGTCTACTACAACCTTATGAACACAAGTACATTCGTGGCACTGTGTTTCCCCAAATCTGTTGCATGCCCCTGAGGCGCGTCACTCTTGGGTGGGAGGGGCCTTACTGACTGTAGTGTGACAGCTCCGCGCCCACCTGCCAATGCTTTCTTACTCACTCGGACCACATTGACGGCTGCCGAGAGAGGTGCAGAAAACTCCCTTCAACTTCTATTTAAAGTAAAGGAAACTCATTCAAGAAGCCACAATGGTGAGTGTTATGATCTCCTACATGGGGAAATAGGCCAAAATATAATGGAAATATTTTAGGCGTACTAATACAGCAGATTTCTTGCTTTCTAAAATATCCAAATGTCTTCTTAATTTTTTACAAAGCTATTTGTGGTGTATGATAAGGCCTCCCAGTGTGGCGTTTTTTATCAGCACCCCTTGTGTCAAAAATAGAGCTTTTATCATATGACTGACTGACAGTAAAGCTGGGCAGATCATCTGGCCTGACTTACAACAGCAGGTGTTATAGTAACCCACATGTTAAATAAGATTAGCAAAACTACTTTATTTCTTTTGTAAAAGTGTACTTTAGAATGTATCGTGTATTTTAGCCTATACTGTTTTATACAGTCCAGGTGTTTTAATAATTGACAAACTGGAAATATCAGTAAGTCAGTGGGGTGTGTACCTGAATAATGAGGGTGTGTTTTAGTATGCGACCAGACAAGTATTTTAACAAGTCCGGAATGTCTTTCCCTCCAGGTTTAAACTGCAGCTATACATTTGCAGTAAACCATTTCAAATTAACACTCACCAGCTTAGACTTTCAATAAAGGTATTTTAGGATTGTTTTTTGTGATTGCACAAATGTCTATGCTTTGTAAAAGATTATAACTACCAGGCCTACATAGCCCAGTGTTTGCACAGTGTAATCTAAACATAGGTCTGTTGGCATTATCAGTTGTATCAAAGTACAAACACAGTATTTTAAACTCTAGCCACCAAACAGTGGCTTGGTTACTTACTCAAAACTAGCCATTTATATTGTTTGTATAACCAGCCATAATAGTAAATCAAAACAGGACAGGTTTGGAAACTGAAGCTTAAGTGTGTTTTATAGCTGTTGGGGGACTCTGTCACCCACTGTGTTCAGTCAGAGCCACTCACTTATATAAACATACCAATAGATCAGTTTATATTTATCTGAGATGTGCCAGCACATCCATCTTCCATCTTTTTTAGCAAAATAAAACAAGTGGAAAGTCCAAATGGCAGCAGCCACCAGGAGTGCCAGTCAGTGTTTACTGAAAGCCTGCTCTGTTAGGTGTCAGGTTAGTATGTGTTGCCTAAAATAGCTGTAGCAGAGATCTGTTAACCTGCAAATTATGGGCAGCCCAAAGAGTCAACATAACCTTTATGCCTCAGGACTACTTTTGTTTAGATCAGTTTACCATGTACCTGTATTTGAATTCTTTCATATTTTACAAAGACACAAGATGTTTTTAATAATAAAATCAAATTGCCTTGCTTCGGTGTTTCACTATAAGTCCTGTTCCAGTCACATGAAATCTACTAACAGCTGCAACAAGTCTGTTGAGCTTGCTCTTTCACCTTTAGCCTCCTTTCTCTGTATACTGCCATTCATGTCAAAGCTTGCTTAGCCACTAATTATATTCATAAAACATTATTATTAATATTCATAAAACACAACAACACCACAAAATAATAATAATAATAATAATAATAATAATAATAATGTTTAAACTTTGCCATACTCAGACTTTAATTCCTTTGTTCCAGCGTGAATGCATCTCCGTGCATGTGGGCCAGGCTGGTGTCCAGATGGGGAACACTTGTTGGGAACTCTACTGTCTGGAACATGGGATCCAGCCGGACGGTCAGATGCCCTCCCGCAAACCTGTGGGAGGCCACGACGACTCCTTCACCACCTTCTTCAGTGAGACTGGGGCGGGGAAGTATGTTCCTAGAGCTATCTTTGTGGACCTGGAACCCACTGTCATTGGTATGCATCTATGTTTCTGTTTTTTATCAACATAAAAGGATTATTACTGAACAAAGTGTCTCCTCTTCAGATGAGGTACGAACGGGCACATACCGGCAGCTTTTTCATCCTGAGCAGCTGATCTCCGGAAAAGAGGATGCTGCCAATAACTACGCCCGTGGACACTACACCATTGGAAAGGAAATCATTGACTCTGTGCTGGACAGAATCAGAAAACTGGTAAGATTTAAATGAGCAAGTATCAAGTTCAGCAAGCTGTAATGAAAAAGGATTATAATGACTTTTCTGTTTTTGTAGGCTGACCAGTGCACTGGTCTTCAGGGATTTTTAGTTTTCCACTCTTTTGGTGGTGGAACTGGCTCTGGTTTTACATCTCTGTTGATGGAGAGGCTGTCTGTTGACTTCGGTAAAAAGTCCAAACTAGAGTTTGCAATTTATCCAGCCCCTCAGGTGTCCACTGCAGTGGTAGAGCCGTACAACTCCATCCTGACCACCCACACAACCCTGGAGCACTCTGACTGTGCCTTTATGGTGGACAATGAGGCCATCTACGACATCTGCCGTAGAAACCTGGACATTGAACGTCCCTCTTACACTAATCTCAACCGCCTCATCAGTCAGATTGTGTCCTCCATCACGGCCTCCCTGCGCTTCGATGGAGCCCTCAATGTTGACCTGACAGAGTTTCAGACCAACTTGGTGCCTTACCCTCGTATCCACTTCCCTCTTGCCACCTATGCCCCTGTCATCTCTGCTGAAAAAGCCTACCATGAGCAGCTATCAGTGGCTGAAATCACAAATGCCTGCTTTGAGCCAGCCAATCAGATGGTGAAGTGTGATCCTCGTCATGGTAAATACATGGCCTGTTGTCTCCTGTACCGTGGTGATGTTGTGCCTAAAGATGTCAATGTGGCAATTGCTGCAATCAAAACCAAGCGCTCCATCCAGTTTGTGGACTGGTGTCCGACTGGTTTCAAGGTGGGCATCAACTATCAGCCTCCCACAGTGGTCCCTGGTGGAGACCTGGCCAAAGTGCAGAGAGCTGTGTGCATGCTGAGCAACACTACAGCCATCGCTGAGGCCTGGGCCAGACTGGACCATAAGTTTGACCTGATGTACGCCAAGAGAGCCTTTGTGCACTGGTATGTGGGAGAGGGTATGGAGGAGGGCGAGTTCTCTGAGGCCAGGGAGGACATGGCTGCCCTGGAGAAGGATTATGAAGAGGTGGGCATTGACTCATTTGAAGAAGATGAGGAGGGAGAAGAATACTAGTGGCTTTTTACAATTTGCTGTCAATATAAAATCATGACTGCAATAAAGGATTTATTTTTTTTACAAAACTAATTTGGTTCAGCATCTTCAAATGCAGTATTTAAAAGTTTGTTTTTTCACATACAAATGTAAAGCATAAATTAACTTTATTTTGTATGCTTATTATAATAAAACAGTATTTCATGCTGTGTTGTTATTGACCTTTAAATATGCTCTTGGACACCTACCTTTGCTTTGACATTTTATGTTTTTGAACTTAAAATAATGGTTAGACCCACACATGATTTACTACCCGCAGTGCTCCTGTTACTGGGATCTCTCATTTACTGGCTGCCAAGAGAATTACCATGGGGAAAAAAATTAACGTGCTAATAAGGAACATGCTCCAACATGTCAGTGTAAGCATGAGGTTGTAATGAATGTGATTTGATAACAGAAATGAGAGGGAACAGCTGAGGACCTAAAGCACAGGATGCAACTCAGGGTTAAACTACCCAAAGCTTCTGGAGTCACATAATCAGTATGACAAACCTCTGCTGAATTAATTTTTTAGGGTTAGGGTTTTTTCTTATTTTCTAGTATGGGTTACACAATAAATTAAGAAATACATTTTAGTTTATTTGTAATTAGCTTCTACCACATATTATTATTATTATTATTATTATTATTATTATTATTATTATTATTATTATTATTATTATTATTGTTGTTGTTGTTGTTGTTGTTGTTGTTGATATTGATGTTAATATATACACGCTGTTATGCACAGTTCTTAATATGTAATTATTTTTTACACGGAGCAGACGTTAAACGGATGTTAAGCCCTGTTGCTCAGCAACTACAAGGACGCTTTTACTTTTTCCGGAAGTACGTGGCTGGAGAAACATGGCTGAAGCAGCGGCATTTGTACAGAGTTCTTTCATTTATTCACGCCACTGTTTTAGCTTATTTCGTTTATTTATTTGCTTAGCTTTTTCAGCGTTTCAAGCAGCACGTAGTGATAGTGTTTTCAGTGCAAGCCATACGGCTACTGCATCAGTGGCTGCTGCCAGAGATTTTAGGTAAGCCCCAGAACGAAAAGGTAGCAATGTTTGCTAAAGGAGTAAAGCTAATATTAGTAACATTGTGAATAGGGATTTATTCACCCGTCGTCACGTAATGTATTGTGATATTGCGTTAACATATTTCATTTTGCTTATTTTAATAGCCAGTTAGTTAATTAGCAGCATGTTTTCAAACCATACAGTGATGAACGACGGGGGCGTAGCTTATGGTGTTGCGTTAACCGTAGACTGTTTAACAGTAAGATACTTTTTGTTGAATTAACTAATGCTACTAGCTCTACTGTAGTCTATCTGAAAAGACGTTTTGTCTTATATATAAGGATTGCCTGTCTCTACCACTGTGGTTTTACCAGAAACTGTGGGCAATATTGCACAGACAGACATCTCCCACACTTATTTCACCAGTTGTCTTCATGTGGCAGGTACCTGTTGTATGATGTGAACCCTCCTGAGGGGTTCAATCTGCGAAGAGATGTCTACATCCGAATGGCATCTTTAGTAAAAACTTTAAGAAAAAATGGGGATGACTGGGTGCTGGTGCTTCCTCCATGGGGTCGCCTCTACCACTGGCAGAGTCCAAACATCCACCAGATCCGCATCCCGTGGGGAGAGTTCTTCAGTCTTACAAGTCTGCAAGCCAATGTCCCTGTCATTGAATATGAAGAATTTATTTCTGGTCAGCTTGTGAATAATAGTACATTTTATAGTAGGCTAATGTCAATAAAATCATAAGTTAAGCATTTCTGTGCAGAGAATGGTGGCCCTTTCATTGACCAAGTACTTGTTCTTCAAAACTATGCTGAAGGATGGACTGATGGCAAATGGGAAGAAAAGGTTGATGAGCGTCCATGTATTGAAAAACTTATGTACAGCAAAGATAAACATGGCTTCTACAGGTATGGCAACCCTTTTCAGTATAAATCTATTATTTATATAAATATAAAACCCACCCATTGTGTTGTAATAAGTAAAAACTGTATGCAATTCTAAAGGTAAACTGGTGTCTGTGTAATCCCTCAGTTGTCCAGGTCTGATCCAGAGCAAAAGAAAAATGAATTCTGTCAACTGGACAAAAGTTTCAGAGTATTTATTTTGTTTCAGGAATTTATTTTGTTCTCGGTATGTTAAGGTTTACTGCCAAAGAAAACAAATGACTTGTTGAATTGAAGTTGGGTGTGTTTATTTAAAATATTAGTATTGAAGATTAAATGTAATGAAAATATTAAAATATTTATCTCCTGCATAGATTTCTTGCTTAATTGCCTATTGATAAAATGGTCTAATTTAGTCAAATAAAAGTAAAGTAAA
Source organism: Taenioides sp. WSHXM2023 (assembly GCA_029959045.1). Classification (NCBI taxonomy): domain Eukaryota; kingdom Metazoa; phylum Chordata; class Actinopteri; order Gobiiformes; family Gobiidae; genus Taenioides; species Taenioides sp. WSHXM2023. The sequence continues at coordinate 17,065,589 of CM057099.1, forward strand.
GTAATGTTGTTGCTTTGTTATTTTGTAAGGGGCTGGTTTTGGGGCTATGAAGAGACAAGAGCTCGTCATGTAACTTGCTTATCAGCTCAGGGACATGCTTCCATTATGGCTCCAATTCTTCAGAAAAATATAACAGTAACGTAAGTTATTCTGTTTATTAAACAAGATGTTAAATGTTTGAAATTTGAGTCAACTTATTCAACACAAATAACCACTAAATTATTTTATCACCTAGGTCAGTGATGCTTGACCGCGCTGAGACACTGCTTCATGATCATTATGCAGGAAAGGATTATTGGGATGTAAGTTTCAGATTTTTACTGTTTAAGACATGCTGCTGTAAACAGATATTTTATCCTTAAAAAAACATACATTTATAGACTCGAAGAAGCATGGTTTTTGCCAAGCATTTGCGTCTCATTGGAGATGAATTCAGAAAGAAACACCTGAACTCAACAGATGAAATGGACCATACTATTTACAATGAGGACTGGACGCGTATGAAGGTTACATTTTTTATATATTCTACTATTGTCAATTTCTCTGTTCCCTTTTTAAAGTGATGTATATTTTGACAAGCCTAAGTTGGGCACGGCTAAAGGTGGCCCGTATCTGGCTGTACATCTACGAAGGAAGGACTTCATCTGGGGTCACAGAGAGGATGTTCCGAGCCTTAAAGGAGCAGTGAAAAAGATACAAAGCCTGAAGAAGAAACACAAACTTGACCAAGTTTTTATTGCAACTGATGCTGATGAAGAAGGTAAATTTATGTATGTTATGAGTGAGATGCACTACTTGAGGAGTAATTTTAGTGTTATTGCTGTCATCTGACATCTTTCATACGTATATCTGTCACTTATGTCAGTGGTTGGTTTTGAGCCTAATGCTTGTTTTGGTTTGTTATGAACAGAAAGCTGGGAGCTCAAAAGACTCTTACCAGAAATGGTGAGATTTGAACCATCTGCAGAAGATTTGGATCTTTTCAAAGATGGTGGAGTGGCCATTATTGATCAGTGGATTTGTGCTCATGCAAGGCATGTAGACTGTGCATTACATTCTTTATTTCCAAATGCATTGTGTGACACTGACAATGCTGAAGGCACAATGACTTGAAAAACTAGTTAGGATGGTGCATGCCTCGCATGACATTCTTTTGTATTTGCTTCTTTTATAGGTTCTTTATAGGAACTTCCGTGTCCACTTTTTCATTCAGAATCCATGAGGAAAGGGAAATCCTTGGTTTTGACCCTAAGATGACGTACAATCGTTTCTGTGGAGACAAAGAGAAAGACTGTGAACAGCCAACACATTGGAAAATAGTTTACTAATATGACTGCAACAAGTCAGATCTCACAAGTGCCAAAAGACAGTGTTACAAAAACATTCATTTTACAGCGCTCATCTTACTTAAAATATTTGTATTATGTACAATATTTTTGTGGTTCAAAGTGAGTTAGTAATTTAGTCTTTACTTACCACTGTTCTCATGAAAAAGCCTGTGTACAATGCCTGCAAAAGTATTAATAGTTACTACTAAGTCTGTCATTTTTTTTTATTTGTTTAGTTTTTGTCTTCTATATTATTTATTTGAGTTTACAGTTCATATGACAGTTTAGACTACTCTTTTCACTAATTTTAACACTATAATAACATAATTTTGTACTATAATAATACTATAGACGAGGGGCATAATTCATCTAATTTAAATAAGGACATCTCACTTCCTGTAAGCTCATTGTTTTTGTCTGCAACTTGAATGGTGTAAAATTGTGATTAATATTTAACAAAGCCAAACAACCCTAATCATTTGAAATTTTTAATATGAAAAAATATAGTCTTGAGTTTTGCATTGGTGAAAACTTACTTAGGCCAGTATGTCTAAAATTATATTTTTTAATTTACTTCTTATTCTCACATTTTATTCCGCTTGTGTACTCAAGGTGTATTCTGGCAGACTAGACACTACTGAATACTCCTATTGCCCACTCTAGTTTCAGTCATCTAACTTGTTGTGGTAGGACATCTGGTTGGTTCATTGCAGCAACTCTGACACAAAAGGGTGGAACTGAAAAAATAAAACCATGCCACCTCTGACCTCCAATCTTATTGTATATTGTAAGTGGCGATACCGGCTTGTCAAAGCCTGATCTCGTCAGATCTCAGAAGCTCAGCAGGGCCGGGCCTGGTTAGTACTTGAATGGGAGACGCTGGGAAAATCAGGTGCCACAGGGGGGCGCCAGTAGCAAAAACTATCGTTGTGTCCTTAGGCAAGGCACTTCACCCACATTGCCTAGTACGAAAGTGGTGTGTGCGTCAGTGATGATGGTGGTCTGAGGGGCCGATTGCGCAGATTGGCAGCCTCGCTTCCATCAGTTACAATAGTAGCTTACCACCTCCAAGTGTGGAGTGAATGAATAATGATCTGTAAAGCATATTTGAGTGTCCAGAAAAGCGCTATATAAAACTGATGCATTGTTATTATTATTATTATTATTATTATTATTATTATTATTATTATTATTATTATTATTATTATTTTAGAACATAAAATAAGCTCAGTCATCACTTATAATAAATTATGGCACTAAAGTATACCTAAAGGTCACGTCTAATATGATGTAAGAATAACATCGCAACAATAGTCCATTATATCTTAATTAATAAGGATTTATTTCTGTTGCTTTCTTGCCTGCATGCAGTAGCCATAGTGCTTTCCCAAAAGACACACCCTCTCCTCCCCCACACTCCTAATGTGACTTTTCCCCATGGAAATACCTTCAACAACAACAACAACAACTCATAATCAAGTGTAACGTGATGCTCCGTGAAGCTTTTCTTATAGGTCAGTTATACAAAGCATTTATAGGTTATTGTATTCGACATAGAAATTCACTTCACCATGAATCTCCATTCTAGGAAACTAAAAAATATAGAATTACTTACATAGATAGATAATAGGCCTATGTATCATTTAACATAACTACTACGCCCTGTGAAGCCTCGACAATGATAAACCCTGACACTGCGCGTACTATGGGCCCACAGCCTTTCTCCTCGTAATGACAGTGTTTCCTTTGTTGATTTGACTTTTTAATGTGCTGAACGGTCCTATTCTCAAATCTGTTTAATATCTCGGTTTAGACAGACCTATATTTTTATGTCCTCTCTGAAGTCACCATTAGTTAGGCTAAGTACAGGCCTCTATAGTCAAGCGTTTCCTTTTTCTTTTTTGTTGTTGTTAGGGACAGACAAGTTGCGTTAAGTACACGCCCCGTCCTCGTTCAGATTTGTCTTCTCCCACACAGGTGAACGCAGTGAGCGCTGAGGAGACACTGGTTCAACACTCCTGCCGTTATTACAAAAACACGAGTTATTTTGGTATTTCTTTATTTTCTTTTTCTTTATATTTTCGCCGTTTTGGACTTGGTTTTTGCGCGACTTAATGGGAAGCGCATCCAGCTAGGCACAGCCTGGCGCGATGTCTTTTTTAACAAGACTACGCGCTAATATTTTATCAGATCAATTAAGGGCAAATTACTCGAGGTAAGTTGTGCAATTTAACGTGTAGGCAGATTAGAAACTTTGCTTTTAATTAAAGATGTGTGTAGAATCCCTCAGTCGTCCAGGTAGAATCCGTGGCAAAAGGAAAAATTCAATTTGTCAACCTTTGTCCAGTTGACAAATTGAATTTCTCCTTTTGCCTTTAATTAAAGATGTGTAATTGTATAGCCAATAGACTAGTCTATTGTTTGTTTGTTTGTTTTTTTCTTTTTTAAGGAAACCCTCCTCTCTCTCTTCTCCTGCCAGCTCCTACCCCCTCTTGCTATAGGCCCAGAGGCACAAGTTGAATTTCCTTGTAGGCTACATATGTGTGTCTAAATATGTGTCATTATAAAGAAGATTATTAGGCCTATGTTTTTATATTTTGTCATTATTACAGCCTTCATTTGTGATGGCTTTCTTTCATCAACTTCAACTGCTTCTCTGGAAGAATGGGCTGAGCATCATCAGAAGACCAGTAAGTGACACAAACATGTAATAAAATATTGTCTATATAATTCAATTTACAGGCTCTTTGTGTAGCTGGTTAATTTGCACATATGAAGCCAAGTGTCTAGCTTTTGTCCAAGGTCATGGTTCCTCAAGAATACAAGTAGACCAAAAAGAAATTTTACTAATGTCTTTGAATTATTGGCAAAACTTTATAGATTTCCATAAGAGGTGTCGTCTAGTCACCAAAGGGAAACAAAGCCATACATTACTGTGGGGAACAAAGATCAAACAAAAATAAAACCAGAAAATATTAACAATGTTATAATTTTTGCATATTATTGTTTGCTAAATCACTGATCTATAACATTACATTATGCTGTCTGTGCTAAATAATGGCCCCACACTGAATACTGTGATCAGAAAATGTATGTATAAGGTTATGAAGCACCTTGAGGAGTCATCAAATAAGGTACACCTCTGAAGTGCTTACATGAGATTATTATTATATTTTGTTGTTGTTTTTCTGTTTGTAGCAGTCTGAAATAAAACTGGATTGTATTACATAAATTTGCCTTTTTTCTTACAGGTCTGGTCTGTCACTCTCATTTTGTGGCCCATTGTCATCTTCATTATCATTGCTGTCACTCGCTACCAGTTTCCCCCAGTTCTGAAGGAAACATGTATGTATCAGTCAGTGCACTACCATTCTCTTCTTTCTTATAAAATTACTGACATAACTGCCGTGTTACCCAATAACCCTTTATAAATCATCTAGGATACATTACATACATATAAAAGTTCATATAAATGGTCGACAGCCTCACCCCACCTACACACACTGCAAAAACCATCTTTTCATATTGGAATAATATTGACCTTACACACACATAGGCTTTTGTTCTCCGTCATAAAGAATAGAGAGGCACACATACTCAAGAACATTCCAATTTCACAATCAGAAAACAAATGAAGCTGAACTTAAGCCCTTATGTCTTTACCCTAATAAGTGACAGGTTATTTTATTTATTTATTTATTTTTTAAACCCCTGTTTCCATCACCACAATCTACTCCGATTAAATGTTTTCAAAGGGATGGTCAAAACACCTGTCTGGATATGATTTAGATTATACCTTGTTGTGTCTCGTAATGATGTTTAACTACAGTTAAAAAGCTAGGTTTAATTGAACAAGCATCTGGTTTTATTGTCATTTGAGGATTACTGTTCTAGAGTAATTACACTTAATGTACCCTTTGTTTCTTAGATTTAATTTTATCTGTTCTTTTCAGAAAACCCATTCTTCTAAGATCTACAGATTTACGAGTAATATAATATCCCCGGTTTGCATGATTACTGATACTGTTCTGTAAATAAAGACCAAGTCATCTATAGTTATTCTGACTAAGTGCTGCTTTTTCCATTGTGGCTTTTGTCCATGTTTGAAACCCAGATCTCACAGACTCCACCCCTTATACAGAGGGATTTTTACAGCAGCTGATAAGTACTACATTTTTTGTTAGTGTTTTTTTTTTTTTTTTTTTTTTTTTTTTCCAATTTACATTTAGAATAATAAGAATGTAGCTATGTACTGTATGAATTAACATTTTACTCATTTTAGTTTGACTGGTCTTCTAAATATATATATATATATATATATATATATATATATATATATATATATATATATATATATATATATATATATATATATATAAAAAACAAAACAGAAAAAGCAGATCACTTCATTATAGGTTTCTCACCCAATACCCTTCCAGACTCAGCCCTCTCCATTTATTCAGACACAAAACGTTTACTTGCTTCATGTGTATGATTATGGCTGAAGTATATAATGGATAGTTTTTGTTAAGCAGCTCACTCATTCACCAAATAATTATATTTATAAAGATGTTGTATTGCTCTAAATGTCAACTCTCTGGCCCTCTCATTGAATCTTGTACAATGTTTGTGTAGGTTATGTGGGACCTCGAAACCTGCCCAGCACTGGGTTCTTCCCTTTCCTGGAAACGCTCATGTGCAACAGCGACAGCGACTGCCACAACACATCCCGATTGGCTTACTCACAACAACCTCAGAGGGCAAAAAGGTAGTGTCAAGAAATCACATGGTAATCAGTATGTAATCAAACAGTGCAGCACACTGGAAATATTAACCAGTTCCTCATGAAATCTTCCCCTGCTTACCTGTTGAATCACTATTAGCTTTGTGATTTGATATATTTTATGAAGATTTTTTTCTGTGTTTCAGATCAACTCAACAATCAGAAGAAACTCCATTATCCAAACTTCTCAAAGGCCAAGGATTAATAGATTTTGCCAATTTAGAAAACACTGATCAGGATCCAACTTTGTTGTTAAACTCATTGTACAACATTTTTGGTGTGTGATTGCACTGTTTATTTGTTTCACACTTCATTTTATTTTCCTAATAACTCTTATTATGTTGTGTTCTTATATAGGTTCCTCTTCAGGACAGTCACTTGACCATTCCAATGAAACCATGACAGGAGATCAGGTGAGCATTCAATGGACGTTAAAGTAAGGATGTTAAACTAAACTATTAAAACTAATAATATGCTTCAAGTTTTGCTTTAGATTTTGTTGTGTTATTGCACAAAATACATTTTGAAATTTTCCAAACATGAATCTGTTCCTCACTAAACGGTATCTTCTACACAGCCAATGGTGAATTTGACAGAATCCGCGGCCAAGCTGAAGTCTGTCATCTGTACCATAGCTCTTCCTCTGGTCAACACATCCTCACCAGACCACACTGCTAAGGCTCTCATCACCTTCTGTAGTTCCAGTAACACTGTATTTGAAGTGGTCATTAACACCCTCCACAAAGTAAGTCAACCTGCATTGGTCCTTGTATATAAAACATCAAGTAGCTTGTGTCAGCTTAGCTGCAGATCTTATGTCACACAGTGAGAGCCTGGTCTCATATATAGTGCAGGATTTCTTGTTTTTCTGACTATGGTTTGGTTTGGTGGGGTGAATATTTATCATAGTTTTACACCAGTCAAGTGGCAGTTTGTGGGAAACACGGTAAAAATAAAAATACAAAAATACCTCCACCTTCATCAACACCAAAAATTCCATTAAAATAGCAGGGACAATTTATGTGCAAGGAAGGCAATGCTATTTATGGAATTACTTCTATGTACCAGGAACCAGGAAGTAAAATTATAAACTTAAAAAACAAAAACTAGTTTTTGTTAAAAAACAAAAACTAAAAAAAAAAATCTAGGCAAGATAGTGATTTTTTTCACTATCATTATTAAGTGAGTGAAATTAGTAGTCTGACCTTTCCATATACAGTTTAAGTTTAAATTTGTATATTTTTAGGTATTGATTGAACTAATGACATCCCAGCCAGAAGAACTTGCCAAGTTTGCAGAGAAGGCTGTAATGTTTTTTGACCAGCTGCAAAAAGAGCCGTCATTGTGGGAAAGTTTACTCGCTCTTCCGCGAACATTCAACCCTGAATCACCCGACCAACTGTTCACCAACATGGGGAAACTGTTCAAAAGTTTACAACTGTAATGTTTAATAAATATTTGATTGTATTTCCTAGTACTATACTGTCTAATACTTTTTTTTGTTTTCAGGGTTTTAAATATTACAGAACATAATTTCCCAGAAATCAAAGCCAACTTGTCATCAGTTCATCCATTCCTTGTTGCAGGCATCAGTATTACTCACTACATACAAAACTGGCCTGGAAAAAGTGAGAAATGCAATGAATTATATATAATCTCTTATTATAATTATATTCAGAAGATGTAAGATGATGTAATGATTGTCTCCACATTTGACCAGGTGTTTATATTCGTTTTGGAGATGTGGTGGCTAACAATGAAACGCTCTGGCAGATGGTGGGCAATGTAGAATTATCACTGGATCTGGTATGCTCAACTTTTCTATTAAATATAATTAACAATAATGGGGTTAAAATATGTTGATTGTATTGCTGTATAACTGAAGTATAAAATGTATGATGCATAATTTGAGATCATTTTTTTTTTTTTATAAAACTCAAAACTAAAGTGCAACATGGGTTCCCCCAGGCAATTGCTTTGGCTTTTCACAGAGAAATGGTCCGTGACTTGGTGTGCAAAAACAGCTCAAATCCGATGTTGATAGCCGTCTGTGCTACTGGTACTCTGGACATGTTTCTGGACTGGGTTAGCCCTAAAAAATTGGATCAACAGGTACTAATAGCTTCCTCCATGCTGTTCATTTCACCTGTATATATTTTACTTCTGGTTTATTTACCTTTGCAATTGACTATGCAATATGTGATTTAGTCCACCAATTATTGTAATGGCAAAGAAAGCCTCAGTAACAGGGCCACAGTGACTCCCAGGCAGTGTCCAGGGAACTGAAATCTAAAGGAGATCCAATTAGCTTGCCGCCGTGTTGGGCATGTTTTGATGAGTCAGTTCCCTCTCCAGAGAGTTGGCACTGCCAGTAAAATGTGTATACTCCCTCCACACACAAAGTACTTGATACATACTAATCAGATATGGCACTTACTCTGCAGTGCTTTGTTAGTCAAACTATATTATCTTAATTTTTATATCAAACTTCAATAAGTGAAGGTTAATGTCATCTCAGTCATGTCTGCACCCATATTTACTGTATAATGTGTCAATATACCAAGCCCAGATAATAATCGTGACAATTTTAGTCTATGTCTAAAAGTCTATCTCCATAACAGTAAGCATATGAAGTGCTTTTTCCAGGCTGTCACATAGAGGAGGGGTAATGTTATGACACTTTAAGATTATGTTATTGTTTAGTCATTGTGTCAAAAATTGTGATTATTTTAAAATTTTAAATAATTCTTCAATATTGTGCCTTCCCTACAACAGCATAGATCAAATAAATTGTCACTTTCTCCTACTCTTGAAAGATATTGTTTCATACGTATTATTAACACTGCACTTTATACAGTAGTTACTTAATCAATAAGATTAAGATTCCTCTGATTCTGAAATGTAAGTAAAAAATTGCTGACTTTGTTTTTTTTTTTTTTTTAACCACAGATTCTTTTGGTATGGAGTAAGTCTGTGTTTCCACATGATTTTGCTTTCGTCAAAGGGCTGCTCCACAGTCTGGGTGTAGATTTTGGAGGTTCTGGGATGTCAAGGGCAACTCGCAGCATTAAAGAACAACCACAGAACATCGAGGAGGAACTGTAAGCATTGCGTTTTTATATTTCCCACTGTTGTGATTGGCAGCGGTGTGTAAAGTAACAATCTTAGGTTTTCAAAGTTTAATAAAACATTTTTTTTTATAACATTTTTTTTTTTTTTTAGGTTTTTGGAGGTTGGTAAAGTTGTGATGGAAATTCTACAGCTTTCTCCTGAGGCCAACGCCATTCTCCAGCACATTCTACGAGCTGTTTATCAGTCAGTGAGAACAGGCACACAAGCTATAGACACTGTTGAAGGTAGGCTGTTTTAACATAACTTCTTGTTTGTTATATGATCATGTGCATATGCCTTCTGAAAACATAAATAGGGGATGGACCACTGCCAAGGAACTGCTCCTATTCTGAATTCAGAATTATTGTAAGAGGAAATTTTCATTAAAGGGAAAAACTGACAATAATAAACCACTCTAAAAGTACATAGCAAAAGGAGAAATTTAATTTGTCAACTGGACAGAGTTTATTTGGTCGAATACGTTTTGCAGCTCATCCAAGCTGCTTCTTCAGTTCTGGTCAGATGCTGGCGGACACTGCTTTATATCTGCCTGAAGGGAGGAGCTTAATTACAATGAAAATTACTCTGAGACAACACATATTTATTTACAGTTTCTGTTAGTCAGGTGAGTCTATTCAATATGGAGTGGGAGTGGGGGTGTAGTTAGCATATCCATTCAGGGCCATGATGGTGTTTTCACACCTCTGGACATGACCTGGCTAGTCCCAGTTTTATTGAAAGCCCATTTAGGATATTCAATAAAACGAAGAGAACAAAGAAACAGGAGAACAGAGAACCAGAGCCCAGGAGAAGGGGTGTAACTATTCCTTACCTGGCTGGCGTTTCCAAAAAACTACAGAGGATCTTCAGACAACATGAAATCCCAGTCTATTTCAAACCCACAAACACTTTAAGACAAAAACTGGTCCATCCTAAGGACAAAACTCCGAGCCACAAACAAAGCAATGTGGTCTACTCCATTCAGTGTAGTGAAGACTGCAGTGAGCGCTACATTGGAGAAACAAAACAGCCACTTCACAAAAGGATGTATCAACACAGACGGGAAAACCAGGGTGGGCCGCAATCTGCCGTACATCTCCACCTAAAAGCCACAGGCCACTCCTTTGAGGACAGCGAGGTCCAGATCTTGGCCAGAGAAAAGAACTGGTTTGAGAGGGGAGATAAAGAGGCTATTTTTGTCAAGAAAGAGAATCCTTCCTTGAACAGAAATGGAGGTCTCAGACATCATTTGTCTCCCATCTATAACTCTATCCTCAAACCTAAATCAAAACAAACAAAGAAAACAATGGGACTAGCCAGGACATGTCCAGAGGTGTGAAAACACCCATCATGGCCCTGAATGGATATGCTAACTACTCCCCCACTCCCACTCCATATTGAATAGACACACCTAACTAATAGAAAGTGTAAATAAATATGTGTTGTCTCAGAGTAATTTTCATTGTAATTAAGCTCCTCCCTTCTAGCAGATATAAAGCAGTGTCCACCAGCATCTGACCAGAACTGAAGAAGCAGCTTGGATGAGCTGCGAAACGTATTCGACCAAATAAACTCTGTCCAGTTGACAAATTAAATTTCTCCTTTTGTTATGGATTCTACCTGGACGACTGAGGGATTCTACACACATCTAAAAGTACATGTACATAACATGGAAGTATTTTCAACACAAGTTCTTTTTTCACATACTTAAGCAACAATGCCATGATCAGCGTTGTAGTAAAGTAAACCAGTGTTATACCAAGACACACTGAAATGGTCCTGTCCATTCACAAGTCATTGTTGTGTAACCTGAAGAACAACAGGACAGCCAAGTTCACACCCTTTCTCTTGGGATAGATGAAACAAAGAAGATCTTAAACAGTAGGACTTTTAGTTTACTGGTAACTGATACACAACGAGTCTAGACAATCACAACAAAAAACAAAGTTAAGCCATTAGAAATTATCTGGAAATCAATCTAATTTTGTAGCAAAAAATGGCAAAACATTTAAATAAATTTAACATTTTTTGAAAGTTAATGATGTAATAATATGTTTTTTTACTAACTTACAGAAATTATGGAAAACTTTGTGAAAGATGTAACAACATTTAAGAGGATTATTCAAACACTGTCAACCAACCAGTCTCAAACCACCGTCTGGATGGACCAAGCCTTCAACAGTGTCTTTGAAATCATAGTGAAGGTAAAAACAAATTTATACTCTATTGCATTTAAGTATAAAAATGGTGGATAAAATGTCATTGTTGTATTGTGGAAGAAACTATTCCAACAGCATTTTAACCTTATCACCTACCAGATTCTTGCTGGTGAACCTTTAACATGTGAGAGCATCCTTGGCGAGTTTGACTGGCTTTTCTCCATCAAGAGTGTAAAACGTGAGGTGTGGCAGTCATTCTTCTGTGGAAACACGTCCACCACTGAACAGACACTGCTGTCAGATTGGATGCCTTTGAAAGAAAATGTAAGTTTAAATACCAAATACTGGGATTTGGTATGGTAACTCTTAACTCTATATAAATAGATGCAGACAGTACACAGCAGCAGACTTATTTTGACCCTGATCTGGTACAGACCCTTTTCAAAATTTTATTCAATTAGAAAATAATTTAGTTATTTGTGATTGTATATTTACAGTATTATGTCCTATTTTATTTCAGTAATTTGATGCACATACACAGAAGCTAATTTAGCCTTTTTTCCCTCACAGGTCCTGGCCCTTTACAGTGTTTTTGTTGGCGACACAAGTTACAGCGTCACACTTCCCATGATCCTCTCTGAGTGGCACAAGCTATACAACAAAAGTCTACATTTTGGAACATTTTTGGAACAACTCTCAGAAAAGGGCGAAGCTTACTGGATGGACTGGGTACCTAGAAACAGCAGTGCTAATCACCTCACTGCATCTTTACAACAAAGGTCTTGACAAAGTGTTGATCTATACTTGCATGATCTCATTCCAATGTACTGTAGTGTCTTAAAATAAATTCTCAACATGTATGACATTACGTAAAGAATATTTTCCTTACAGAGATAGTTATTACGGCACACTGATTAATTGTGTTTATTCTCAACCAACAGTGTGTCATTTTTCATTCTGAAGCTGGGACAGAAGTTTGAACAAAGCAAATTTTGGCCTGAGGCAAAGAACTACTTTTTCATACAAAACTGGATTCTGAACTACAGAGCCGGCATCACAACTGAACCCAACTGTGAGTGCCTTAAAATTAAAACTGTTAAACACATTCCACTTACATGATTCATAGCTAGAATTTCAATTGAAGTCTAGCTCAGGTTAATCTTACAATTTCCTCTCTCACTAGCAAAGTAGAGTTAGAGAAACAAACAAAATGATCATAGGACAGAAGTAACAGACAAAAGTGACAAAAGTAAAAATGATTAAAAATGACTACACTAAATGGCTACACTAAAGCAGGAATGAATTCTTAACTAAATCACAGATCCACCAGTAGTATCCACAGAGAATCCATTAACCCTCAGCTGCATTATTCACCTTATACTGGAAGTTGCCATGGGCACCACCATCATGATTCGGGTTGTATTATTTTGTACGGGGCTGCCAATCTTGACAGCAAATAAATTCAATATGGTCTATAAAGCCGTTTTAAAGCCCCCCAGAGAATCAGTGCAGTGTTTACTAGTTGGTGCACATGAAGATTGAACATTTTACACAAATTAACCAACTTTATGTCATATTTAAGATGCAAAACATTTCCCTAATTCTCCATTGACATGAATGGGATTCCCATTTAAACGGAAGTGCCACCACAAAAAAGTGGGTGGCGTGGAATAAGGTGGATAGGCCTACTGTATTTCCAAAAATCTGTCCTTATATTTTGCAGGTACAATGAATATGGAAACTTTTGCCAATGAATGTGATGGTAAATTCAATTTGCAGCAGTTTGTCACTGTATTGTCACAAGCACTTATATCACCAACTGAAGAGCTCCTCATCAGGTAATTCATTTATGTTTTGTATTAATTTTAAATTTTAGATATTTCACTACATAATTTACACTAGTCAGCCACAACATTATGACCACTGACAATGGTAATAAATACATACGTTTTCACCAAATTGCGATGGCAAGATGACAAAATTAGGTGTTTCACCCCCAGAGCAAGTAAAAGCAGTACTATGTGACCAAATCAGACCTGCTCTGATAATATAGTACTTTATCTATGCTAAGTAAGTAAGTAAGTGAGTGAGTCATCTGAAATAAGCTAAAATAAGCCATGCATGTAACTATCAAGCATGTGCTAAAGGTTTTGTAAGAACAAGGAACAGGTTAGAAATACATTGGCTAAGAAGCTATAGTAATGAGGAACTGATAATAATAATAATAATAATAATAATAATAATAATAATAATAATAGCAGGGCTAATGTTTCTTCTCATAATCAATTATTTCTAGACAAACAATGCCTAATATAAATAATATGTTTTTGTTTCTCTAGTTGTCTCAAAGGAAGTGTACAACTGCTACAGCATGTATACAGTGGTTTCTATGAATATCAAGCAGCCTTATTCTTAAATAACGCCATTGAAGGAGGAGACATGCTTTCTGTTTTCCTGAGTAATATGTTGAAGGAATTGAATAACTTTGTATTTACACTCACAAAACTTCCTGATGAAAGCTTCACCAACCCTCAAGTCATGGTCCCTCTGTATCAAAAGTTACTGGAGTCCACAGGGCTAAAACCATTGCTGCCCCTCATTTTAGGCAACGACTCAGTCGATATCTCACAAGTGCTTAAAGTTGCATCCCAGCTGGGGAGATCCAACCAGGACATTTTCAAGTTTAATGAATCTGACACTACAATGGCCGAACTGGAGAAACATATTATGCAGTTTCTCTCTTTGGAGGGCAATCTTTCCATGTCTGTGTACCTTGGCATGAGCCACACTCTGCTAACTTACTCCAGCCACTTCAGTCCAGAGTATGTAGCCAAGATAAAGGAAGCCATACAGCCATTTACAAATAAAACATCATCTGGCATTGTTGAAGCAATACTGAGTGCTCTTGAGCTGCTGCAGACAATAATGGATTCTCCAAGTGGTGACCCAACTCATATCGTCTTAGGGTATGTCCGCCAGCTTCAAGAATTTTTAGTGTCCTTGTTTCGTATGCAAATGATAGAGCAGATCACGTTATCCAATGGTCAAGTCAGTCCAGTCCAAGTCACCCAGCTGCATCTTCTGTCGGATATTTTTAATCTTCTGACTCCAGAGGGAATAATGAACCTCACTCGCGTGGGACCAGTGGCTGCACAGCACATAATCATACAGAAATATATCCAATCTCTTCCAGCCCAAATCCGCCCACAAGCTGCAGAGTTCCTGGATGAATTTGTTGAGTTGCAAAGGGAGGTCTCTCAATGTGAATCAGATGAAGTCTGTTTGGCTGAGATCTCTGAAATGTTAAACTTTTTGGACCAGATTTTAGACATGACAATCAACGCCAATGGTAATGCCAGTATCAACATCGCGGCATCCCAAATGCACATGGGAAGGAAAGAATACATGCCAGTAGCCTCTGCTTTTTTTTCTCTTCTTCTGAAACCAGATGAGGCAACCTATGTAAGAACTGCTCAAGAGACCCTCAAATTTATCTCAATTCTCTTAAATCATCAAAACATCACAATCAGAGATGTCCAGGAAGCTTTGAACCAGACCAATCTTACCATTGAAGAGCTAAATGAGTTTGCGATGCTGTTAGGAACTAAAAATGTTAACGGCGTGATAGAAAAACTTAACAAGCTTCTCAATGCTCAGAAATGTTTTGAACAAGAAACATCACCAGAGTTAATCGCTCATTGTGCCGCTGAGATGGTAAACTCCATCAGTGATTTTCTTATGCAACTCCCTGCTCTTCAAAATGAGACGCCCATCCTGTCAATGATCCCAGCAATTGTCAATAAAACTGTAACAGACATAATAAATACCAATTTCACCAGCAATCCACAAAACGCAGTCACAGAGACATTGAACGCAGTCCTGGTCAATGTCAAGATGAGTCTCCAACAAAATAACTTAAGCAGCCCTGAGATCCTAAATGAGCTTAAAATCTTGGAAAGTCTTGTAAAATTAGCCGCAAACCCGGAACCTCTTAAGTACCTCAACATCCCAGTGAATGAGTTTAATGCAGGAATTGCCCAGCTGAAAATGATCCTCTGGTATTTGAAAAGACTTGAAAATGTGACCAGAACTAGCTCAGTCTCTCATCTCTTCTATCCTGTCTTCCGCATGACACAAATGCAAGTTTCTTTGGCATTGGCTCAGATGGATTTGAACCAGTTTATTGGCCAACAGATCTCAAACCTCATCAAGAGTCTCCAGCATCCAATCGATGCGAATGGAGTCAATAGAATTGGCAACACCACAATAGAGATCCTACAACATGTGGTTAAATATGTAGTGGCTACCGTTGAAGCTCAAAACATCGCAGCCTCTATTTTTGGCCATGACCCTCCAGTAAACATGACGTGTGTTAATGCCACTGTGCTACAAATTAATAGCTACATAAAACTGCTTAAGCAATTAATGATTCAGGCTGACTTTGGTGCATGGGGAAATCGAAACAATACTTTCATTACTGTGAATGACATCTACCACCTACTCCAATCCACTCTTCACTTTTTCAATGTGGACCAACAAAACTACATGAATTTAATTAGCAATATCACCCAGGCTCTGAACAAGGCCATCATGTTGGCAGAGAAGCCGAATGGATTACAAAGTGACCAGTTCTTAGTGGCCATGTTGGAAGCCGTGAAAAGTGCAATGCAACTGTTGATCCAACAAACTGGCCCTGTGCACAACAACGTTCAGCAAAGTGTCCTGGACGTGGTCAAAAACATTGTGTGGTTGGCTGGTCATCCTAATGCGAGCTATGCAATGGCCCTCAATACAACTCTTGACACAATACAAAAACTGGAACTCATTTTTAAGCAGGTCATCCCACCAGAAGTTTCCCAGTATCTGCTTGGTGCATTAAAAATCATTGGTACATATTTTCAGTCTGTTGAAACAGTTTACGGACCAGATGGCTGGAATGAATTGTAAGTTGTACAACTATTAAATATACAATTTTACTGAATTTATAGACTGCAACTATTTGAAAATGTGTTTTGTGTTTTAGAATTTTAAATGAGATGGAAACGGTTAAAAGCCTCCTACCACCCAACAGCACAGCACAGCTCTATGTTTCTACTATTATAAATGTCACCAAATCTATCCTCCATTCAGCTCAAGGTAAGGCTCCTTGACTAAAAAACATTTGCTATATATTTTCAATTTACTTTGTGTTTTGACTATTGAAATATATATTTTTCAGGCAAAACAACACAAAGTCTCTTGTCACAAGGCCCATCTGAAGAAAGTGTACATTACATATTTGCTGAGGTAAAAATATAACAAATAATGTAACCGTAGCGATGAGACAACTTTTTGTGCAATATGGATGCATGATGAGGGTTTTGTCACGGAGGGAATCTAGCATAAAACCTATGATGAATTTGATATGCAAAACATTCAGTAAAATAAAACCAAACTGAAATGATTCCCAGAAATAAGTGTACATATTGTCCTTGTTGAACAACATTTTTGAGATGACGGGCAAAGACAATGCAGTGTAGAGAGCCACTGTCTTTGTTAAAACAAGTAAACAATAGTTTCATCATTTGTCAAACATATCTGTCGTGTTGTTTGCATTTCATGGTTCATTTCTGCAGACTTAAAATGACTTTGGTCATAATCTTTTATATCTGTTTGTTCAGCTTTTAAAAGTTTTGAATGTATTTTGTCCACTCATCGTGGGAGAGTCTTGTGCACTACCAGATGCATCATCAGTACAGGGCTTTGAAGATCTGCCAAAGGTCCTGGAAGAGTTAATGACCGATCGAGCAAACAATGAAACCTGGATGAAGTATGTGCATATTAATTTGACCAATACTGGATGATCTTTATTCTTAGAAAAATGACCAACTTTTATTTATTATTTTATTTTTGCAAAGGCTTCAGAAATTGGTTGAAGTCTTGATGACAGTCTTCACAGAGCCAAAGATGTTAAACAATCTTACATGCTTAGTTGAAATGGCTGAAAAGTTGAGCAAAGAAGATGTCAAAAATATGAAAGCAGAGACTGGTGAGAAGAAGCTCACACATACTTGTTATTTTCCATCTGTATTATTAACTATTAGTGTAGAGTGACATATGCATGCCAGAGCATTGTGCAAGATATAGCACACATATAGTTAGTCACCCTGGTTATACAACAACTACGATAGGACATTTTCATTGTTATATGTTTGCAATTAACATGTAATTCTTTATTTGTTTCAGAATTTATTTTAAGCCTTCAAAAACCACTTAACACACTGATGACAGAAATTACCCGCTCTTTAAATGGGAGTCGTTTCAACCTGTCTGAGATCCCCGAAAGATTGGTGCGGGCCATTGAGCAAACAGTCATTGCATGTGAAAAGGTAAAACTTGGTATACTAGTAAAACTTGTTTTGTGGTCAATGAGGAAATAAATGCAGAGGACAAAGGCCTATCTTGCCTCATATAATCTTGAATTCTGAACATTTGAAGCCAACAATACTATCAATCAAAATTATTATGGCTTCTTTTTAATTGAAGTACCCTATTATTCCATTTCAATTACGCTTACCTCATAACATGTCAACACAACAATAGATATAAATGGTTTATTCACTGCACTGATTGTACAGTCCCTGACAAAAGTCTTGTCGCTTATCCATTTTGTAGAAACAAAAGCTTATAACCTGACTTTAAATTAATCGATTGGTTTTAGAAATGTCTCATATGAAAGCTAAAACCCTCCCAAATTATGCTCAATATACTAAAATAAATTTGCTTCACTGAAGAAAGATTGATCATTTAATGAACAAAAGGTCAGATTTTGGCAAGACAAAAGTCTTGTCGCCTTGTCATATGATGCACCCAATCCTAGATTACAGCCTCACCTGTGATCAGTTACTGATCAATCAATTAGTGGGTGTGTATAAAAAGAACCCCAGCACACCAGACCTTCACATCAACTGCAACTTGACCTCTGACAACATGCCTAAGATCCACCCTGAGACCAAAGCGTTAATTATCAAGAGGCTGAAGACCAGATCCACTGCTGAGGTGGCTGACACCTTCAATGTGTCTCAGCGTCAAGTACAAAGAATAAGAAAAAGATCTGAAAAGACTGGAGATGTTTTTGACAAGCCCAGGTCCGGCAGACCCCGCAAGACAACTGCTCGGGAGGACCGTTTGTTGATTCGAAAATCCAAGGCCAGCCCCTTTTCCACTGCAGCAGAGCTCCACCAGGCCTGGTCACCTCAAGTCCCTGTGTCAACCAGAACAGTTTGTAGAATTCTGTCTCGAAATGGCCTCCATGGTCGAATCAGTGCACAGAAACCAGCACTAAACAAAAGGCAATTAAAAAACCGTGTGGCATTTGCCAAGGCCCACAGCCTGCTAAAAGGATGGACACTGGAAAAGTGGCAGAAGGTGGATTTCTCAGATGAATCCTCGGTTGAATTACATCACAGCCGCCGCAAATATTGCAGGAGACCTACTGGAGCCCGCATGGATCCAAGATTCACCCAGAAAACAGTTAAGTTTGGTGGCGGAAAAATCATGGTCTGGGGTTACATCCAGTATGGGGGTGTGCGAGACATTTGCAGGGTGGAAGGCAATATCAATAGCCTAAAATATCAAGAAGTATTAGCTACCTCTTACATTCCCAACCATAAAAGGGGCCAGATTTTGCAGCAGGATGGTGCTCCATCGCATACTTCTATCTCTACATCAAAGTTCCTCAAGGCGAAGAAGATCAAGGTGCTCCAGGACTGGCCAGCCCAGTCACCAGACATGAACATCATTGAGCATGTCTGGGGTAGAATGAAAGAGGAAGCATGGAAGGCAAAACCAAAGAATCTTGATGAACTCTGGGAGGCATGTAAGACTGCTTTCTTTGCTATTCCTGATGACTTCATCAACAAATTGTATGAATCATTGTCGAACCGCATGGATGCAGTCCTTCAAGCTCATGGAAGTCATACAAGATATTAAATATGGATCTCACAGCACCACTACTTAATTCACTGACGTTATGCAACATATTTTTGTATTTGAAGTAAATTATTTGTTCAATTTTCTGTAGGCGACAAGACTTTTGTCTTGCCAAAATCTGACCTTTCTGTGTTCATTAAATGATCAATCTTTCTTCAGTGAAGCAAATTTATTTTAGTATATTGAGCATAATTTGGGAGGGTTTTAGCTTTCATATGAGACATTTCTAAAACCAATCGATTAATTTAAAGTCAGGTTATAAGCTTTTGTTTCTACAAAATGGATAAGCGACAAGACTTTTGTCAGGGACTGTATAGGCATTATTATTATGGGTCAGTAAATAGATTTTTGTTATTTTATTGGGTGTGACATGATCACATGATGTCTATGGATAAAGGACATAAAAAGGAATGTATTCTTGTTTAACCACCAGAACAGGTTTTGTGGTTAGCAATGTGAGTGAGAAGTCACATTACACCAGACTTTTGTTTCCTCCTCTCCAGAATAATGGCACCTTGAACTGCCAGAAAACGCTGAAAATATGGGAACCGGTGAGAGTGGCAGCAGGATTAAGCCCATCCTCCATGGCTATGTGGTGCAATGTCAGCCTGCAGCCTGTCATAGATGGCTTTGCCAATGAAATAGCCCAAGGCCAACAAAACTGGACTGTAAGTCTTTTAATGACTAGATTAGACTATGTGATAAATTGGAATATCCTTTACGTTATTATACTTATTTTCATTTGTAACCTCTCCCCTTAAAAAAAGAAGAAATAATTGTAAATAATAATAATAATAAACATTTACATAACATTATATTTTTATACAAATGACTACAAACAAAATAAATTATTATATTATAGTATTTTAATCTGCCGGGAATGAATGGCTTGACAATGTGTTCTCTTTTCAGTTTTGTTTATTTGTTTTGAATCAAACAGTGAAAGAATGACAGTGAAATGATTGAAACACAGAGTTTCTTTGCCCTGGACAACCTGCTCTACTTATGTAGAATTCATGTACACTTCAATACTAGATTACAGTACTATCATTGAGGTGTACCCTTAGTGCAGCTCCTTAGACTAACCACTTGATGGCAGCATGGACACAGTGAGGAAATGACATTATCTTTGATGTGTGTTATTCAACAGTGCACAGAAATGGGACCAATGAGTATAGACACTGCAGTTGCCAGGATTGTGAAGTCTGTCCGAGCTGTATACGAGACTGATGTTACACAGTCGCATATGACTGAACAGTTCATCGAATCCTTCCACAGTCAGCTCTCTGCTCTGTTCGACCAGCCTCTGAGTGACCAGGCAAAACTCAGTCTGTACAAGCACTTCCAAGCTCTGCAGACTCAAAGCAGGTGATGATCAGCATTTTATCACATGATTTAGGCTGTAGATGCTTAGATGTAGTAGTAACCCTTTAATAATAACTACACAATTTAAAGCTACACAACATAAAGATAGACTCAATTCATAATGAAGAAATTGTTTATTAAGAATGATTCTGGCTTAGTAAATACTTAATTAAGGGATTAAGATTAGGGTTTTATTTAAGTTGTTGCAAAGCTGAATCATTCTGAAGTATTAAGAAAGTAGTGTCCCTTTGGTAAGACACTGTTCTTATGTTGAATGAAGTACAGTTGTTGTTTTAGGGAGTCATTTTTTAGACCTCAACACAATTATGTCACACTTCTGCACATTTAAGTTATAAAATGAATTTTGTGACAGCTAAAATGCCACACTAAAAAGGTTTTACTCAGTAATTAATATATTTTGATTTACAGTTTGCAGTCCATTGAACTCATCTCAGACGAGCTCGGAGACAAGTTTCCCTCCCTCAAACCACACATGGCTGCCATAAAGAAAATGCTTACACACATCTTGACAAAGTACCCTGAAATGGAGGAGTCACCAGAGGAGTTTTTCAAAGAAACGTCAATGATCTTACTGAACGCATTAAATGTCTCGTCAAACACTTTCAACCAAATGATGATGGGGAATTTCACTGACAAAGCATGGGTTGATCTTGTGCTAAAATCCATTCAAACATTGATTGACATGAAGGTATTTGGGGACAATCCGATGTTATACCACACTCTTGGTCAACTTCTGGCTTCCAACAACACAAAAATGATCATGAACAAAGTTGCTGAGATGGTTTCTTGGTTTGCGTCCACTGACGCAAACGGACTTGACCTAGTAGTTGAGGCTTTAACTAAAATACAGAAACTCCTCAGCCCATTTTTGTCAGTCTTAAGAGATATGGATGCTGACCTGCCACCAAACCTGCAAGTTTTAGACGATTTAACTGGCAATGCAATTTCATTTATTCGACAGCTGTTAACCGCTGGAGGTATTTCTATGGCTGACCAGTACATGGTGGGGGACTACTCTATGTCAAGCTACAATGCCACAAGAGTTCGCCGTAGACGGGAAGTCACATTTATGCCAGTGAGGGGTCCAATGGATGATTTTATAGACCTCTTCAGTATCAACTATCTCTCCATGTGGCAAGGCCTGATGGTGCCACCCACTACCTCTGAAATCGGCGAGACAGTCCATGTGTTATTTGCCAATCCAGATCTCGGGATAATTTTGAAAGGAGCGACAAAGGACTTGGTGTGGAGCCTGGAGAGCTCAAAGGAGGAAACCATCGATGCAGCGCTCGGGATGGCTTCCTTGTTCTCAGTACCGGGAATTGATTTGTAAGTTATTTTGGCTAAAATTTTAAGTTTTCTCGCTTAAAATTAAAATTAACATATCTTCATCATTGTTGTTCATTATTCAGTTCATCTTTGGATCTCTGGGTGAATGCTGTCAGCTTGCTCCCAGATGGCTTCCCATATGTATCTCTGCTGAAAGATGTTGCCCAGGCCATTGCCATGGAAAGCCCAGGTAATATACAACACATTAACACAAATGGTAATATACAACACATTAACACAAATATTTATTTTTGGTATCACTTATAAATATTTGAAATCTAGTGAACCATAATAATATGTTATATATAACTAAATCATACAATTATATGTTATTAATAAATTTGATTATATATTTATTTATTTATTGATTTCAAGGGCAAAATTGTAATGTAAATATGCCAGAGTTAGCAAATGAGCGAGATTTCTCAGGGCAGATGTTGAGTGTGATTCGAGTTAAATTACTGTTACATCTTGTAATTATAGACACTGATTTACTACATTACTTTCTATGTTGAAAAGTGAACAATACTAATATTTTTTCATAGATAATTTTTAATTTTATTTAGTTTTACAGTTTGCACATCCTTACTCTGTAACTATAACTGGCTTTGCTGACTTTTAGACAAATTGTTCCTCACAAGAGATTGACACAATATTTACATGCAGCCTGGTGACATACACTCTTTAGAATTAACATCAACATGGACCAATGCAATCTCTTTAGCTGACCTTCATAAATTGTTTTGCTAATGCTGTTGTTTTTGTGTATGTGATTAAAATGTGCCATAATTCATTGTGGAGATATGAGCAATAAGACTTCACACTAGCTTAGCTCAAGCTCCCAAAGAGCCCAAGGCCATATGGCCCATCTCCAGCAGAAAGCCACTCAGCACCTTTTTAAATCTCATTAGCAAAGTAGAATTCAATCATTTATCCTGTCCGCCCTCTCTAAACATTTCCCCCTGCTCAGACAAATGGACATCTATGACCCCCTTTTAATTGGCGTCTGTGCTTGTGTGATAATGTTTTAAAGCATGGGATTCATTTTATAAGCAGTTTCACTTCTGTATAACCTCACTTATAGTCTTCAGCACTCTCAGTTGACTTGTAATTGCAAAGTCCTCTTGCAGTAGAGCACCCTTGCATTTAACTTTCTGTCATAATTAGTCCTTAAGTGGTGTGTACTCTAAGCGGCTTGTCACCTGCTCATGTTTTTCACACACGTCTCTCTTGGCTCTGTTACTTTTGCACTGGCTTTCACTTGAAGCACACCATTTGCTGCTGGGACCCCTATAACGGTGCTAGTCATAATGAAGCCCGGTGGGACATCATGTTATTATGTCACCTTACAGCGCGGCGCCCCACCTCCTCGGCACGTCGAACTTTAATAACCTTTGCTCGCCCTTATCTCTCCTCCCTGCTCTCTCTCTCTCTCTCCACAGAGAATCTCAGGCTCATGCAGGAGACATTACAAACAGTGACTATGATTCTCCAGACCGACCCCACAGACCCACAGCTCCTCCAGCAACTCAAGCACCTGCAGCAACAGGTTTATGTTTATGAAGTCATTCCTTATTTTATTACTGTATTCA
This sequence comes from Taenioides sp. WSHXM2023, assembly GCA_029959045.1. NCBI lineage: Eukaryota > Metazoa > Chordata > Actinopteri > Gobiiformes > Gobiidae > Taenioides > Taenioides sp. WSHXM2023. Next base: position 17,089,248 of record CM057099.1, read on the forward strand.
TAAGTTAATAACCTGGCAACACTGTCAGACAAGTTCAGGTGGTATAAGTACCTAAATCATCAATGTGAAGTCTATGGATTCCAAACATACAAAAAACTTATCTTAGAGATTCAACGTTTTTTAAAGCCTAAAAGAATAAAATAAAATAAAATAAAATAATAATTATGTTCATTAGAGTTAATACAATAAAATCATAAAGTAAAATAAAAATACAATGAAATAACTTAAAATTATTTTATTTATGTAACTGAATATGATATTGTTTTATTTTTACTTCTAGTTTAAATTAAGTTTTAGATAGGGCTGTCTATACAATGTAATACATTCATTATCACAGTGTTATTTTCTGATTTTAACATTTCAAAATCTTTTTAGGTGTGTGATTTGGAGAAAACCAACCCTCTTCAGATTTTGGAGCAGGGCTTGTCCCTGGAGCAGGGAGAATTCTGCAATGGGTTAGTCCCAGGACTGCAGATCTTAGCTGAAGGTGTACTGTTTAATATCTCCACTCTGGTTGACAACATCTTTGAGGTATTTGTGGGAGAACCAAGATTCTACATCCTCCACACAAACTGGTGTGTACTTATAGCACATTTACTGTTACTTTTTCTTGCATATCATTATGCTTATTATGTTGTTGTAATTACAGGACATCCATAATCACTGAGGGTTTAGGATTAAATATCAGCGGTCTAAGTGCCTTCAACATGACAAGCCCTGCCCCAGGTAATTTATAGTAGTTTAATAAAAAAAAAAAATACAATTTCCATTTTGAAGGCAGTCCGCTGCTGGGACTTCACACCGTCAAAGTCTAATTAATCTTTAGAGTCATGCACACTAATTAATTATAAAAAATAATCTTATAAATAATAATCTTGCAGTTGTGACAATCGGAGAGATGATGAGAAATAAAACAGCATTCATGTTGGACCTTCAGAACTTGGGATTTGCTCCAGAAGTTGTCACCCTGTTGACAGAGACCATTTTGCCCGACAACAACATGCAGGTAAACCAGGGATATCAACCTACATCATGCGTTCAAAGAATTTACTCCAGGGAGAATCATTTTCACTACAAACACATCTAACATGTATTTGATCCATCTGTGTGTAGAATATCAATTACGCCTTTTTCTTTCATTTTGTTTGAATAGATTTTGTCATGGTTGATCAGCTTGCGCCGCTGTAACTCCTCAGAGCTTAATAATATGACAGAGAGTAAAAAAGCCCTGTTTGAGAGTTTCTGCTCACTGACTGCACAACAGTGGTACAGCTTCACTCTTCTGACGGCTCAGCATCTCAACACAGAGACGTTCCTCTACAGAGTAAGACCTTTGCACACATTCTTCTGTTGTGGTTCAAAAGACTACAAGCATTTTACCACAGGCCCTCTGTATAAAACCCCTTCTTACAAGGCCTGCCACGAGTTTCAGTTGGCACCAGAAAATATAGATTTTGTGTGTATACCTGCGTAAAAATGTACTGTTTGTAAATAATAATATACGGGAATATGCTTTATATATACGGAACATTATATTTCAATTATATCGTTGATAATTACAAAATATCTAGGCACAAAATTGTTTGTAAAAACTGCATGAAATAAAATAGACACACACTGAGTGAGTTGGCATGTTGCTTTTCCTTTCTAGATGGTATTGCCAGAGGAGATCCAGAGTCTGGTGCAGACCATGCTTCAAATGGCCACCACCATAATAAACATGATGAAAGGGATGCTGCCGGCCGTTCGTCAGCTTGAAGAGTACTTGATATCTATTGAGACTCTCAGCCTTAGAGCCAACAATGAGTTTCGCCAGGTGCATTTTATATTTTATACACTTTATAAACTGTGTGATTTGTTTGCCCATGTCTAATGTCTTTTGATCATTAAACTTCAATCAAGTGAAATTATATATGTTTTTTTAAATTATGTTACAGTTATCGCGATCCCAGCGGACAACCATGTCAAGCAAAGCCACGTTTGTCACCATTTCTCGAGCCCTTTGCAGTAAAGGGATGCTAGCTCTGTTTGGAGTGGCCAAAAATCCCCAGTTCTCTGTGGCCCCTCCTGCTTTTGAAAACAGTGCTATGAAGCAAGAGATGATTGAGAGGTTTAAGATTCCACAGGATGCCAGTATGTATCAAATAACTCCAATTTTAACTAATTAAGCTAAATACTAAACTATTTGGTTAATTCTGCTTTTTAACACAATTGCAACAAAACACCTTGTGTTGTACACGTAATCTGGTATTACAGATGTTTACTAAAATGTTACAGTTTTGATATTACATTATCATATGGTACATGCCTTTATGGCTTTTAAAATGCATGTGCATGTATTACTATAGTTATTATAAGTATATCTTTCTATTTCCCTGTAGCTCCATTTTGTACCAACATGTATCTGGATATGGTCAACACCACTGGAGGAGCCATTGCGTGGGCCTTCCTTAAACCAATGCTAATGGGAAAAATCCTTTATACCCCAGACACACCACAGACCCGAGCTATAATGACAAAGGTATGCAATATGTAGACCCAGTTAGGCTCATTATTAGACTCACTATCTTACACTACAGCTGAATGAGGACATTCAAACTGTCTGTAGCAGTAATTCTCTCCTCGGGTGTCTCAAAAAGGGCACGAGAGCAGGTTAAATAAAAATTGTCTTTTTAATATTAAGTTAAGCTTATATGAAAAACTAGAACTTTTAAGAGAATGGTATGGAGGGAAAATTTAGTCCACTGTTAGCCACAGTTAAAGCTTCTGTTGAAATAGAGTACAGTATAGTGCATTTTAGCTTTAGCAAATTTTACTTTTAATTTGTAGTGTCTTTGATACGGTGGTATTTATTTATTTATTTATTTATTTATTTATTTATTTTTTCCACATTCAGAGACTATTACCTTTATATAGTCAGAGATGGGTAGTTACATGTGCAGTTGCATTTACTTTTTGATAAAATTGTGAAATGCATTTCACTGCTGTTCTACCACAGGCCAACAGCACCTTGCAGCAGCTTGCAGATTTGAGACATTACTCTCAAGACTGGATTAAATCCTCTAACTACATTGTGAAGTCCTCAGAAATGCTCACCCAGACATTGCCACTGTTGCAGGTATAAAAACTGCCTCAACAAACTTTGTGAATTCAGATCTTTTTGCAACACAGTTTGCTGCAGTCTCTTTTAATTTTTTGCTCCCCCTCAACAGAATTCCCTTGGCAATTCCTTTGTGAAGAATTTCATTGAAATGCAAACAGGCATTAACGTTGACTCAGTGCAGGAAACACTCAACAACTTCTGTAAGTGTGAAATCTATATGGAAAAAGTCATATACTCTCCGGTCTGCATATAAAAATTCACAGTCACAGAAAATCCATTGCATTAAATTTTTTTGCAAATTTCTTAGGCCATCTTACGTTGATATGGTTTATGCCAGTAATTTCCTCCACAAGGTCTAGCTATAACATACAGATTTTAATTAGATTACATTGAACTGCCAGACCATATTTCTCATAAAATCCTCATTATTCACTTAATTGCATTTTGTTTAAATTTTTTATAGCAAATATGACAATGATGCTTGAGAAAAACAAAGATCTTTTGGGTCAGATCACCACACTGTCCACTCTGATGGTCCACCTCTCCTCCTGCATCACATTTGACCGTTACCAAGGTTACGGCACAGAAGAGGAGCTCAACAGAGAGGCCCAGGAGCTGGCTAAAGAGAGAAATCTTTATGCAAGTAAGTGATGAATGTCAACTGACTACTTAACAGTAGTGTAATCATTCTATAACTATTCATGGGCTTCTGCTTTGTGTTTATTCAGTTTGTTTTGATATGTAACGCAAGAGCCATGTTAAATAAAACTAGTATGATTGCATGTCAGACAGATTTGATCAATATTTATTACAGAAATCCTTTTTTTTAGTTTAGTTTTTATTTTTGTGTTTTGTTTTTATTTTTATGTTAGTTGTGTTAGTTATGTTAGTGTCTGAATTGCTCTCCGAATGGATGCACTATAGAGTATACTATACTATAGAGTCTACTTGCAGGACTATTTGCTGAGTTAGGGGCTAAGGTGTACATTCGTATTCAACAAAAAATTGTAAAAATAAAAAAAAAATACTTGTTTGTTAGAGGGTAGCTCAATCCAACTCTGAATAGAGTATTTTACTCATCAGCATAGATAGATGAACTTCAATCATCTAAAAGCTAAATGAGAGATAAGAAGAATGAAAACCTTTCAGTTATATGCACAGCTAAACAGAACCATTTTGAGCCTGGATTTAAACAGCTTCAAAGTAGAGGCCTGTCTCACATCTTCAGGAAGACTGTTCCAGGTTTTAGCTGCATGACTCTGAAACGCTGACTCCCCGTGTTTAGTCATGACTCTGGGCACCAGCAGGATGCCGGTCTCTGAGGTCCTCAGAGTGCAGATGGTTCATATGACACTAACATGTCACAGAGATGTACTTTGGTGCTAGGCCATGAAGAGACTTGTACACAAGCAAAGCCACTTTAAAGTCTATTCTCTGAGCCACAGCAAGCAAGTGCAGAGACCTGAGCACAGGACTTATGTGCTCGTACCTCCTGGTTCGAGTCAGGACCCGAGCTGCAGCGTTCTGGATGTACTGCAGCTGTCTCACAGCTCATTTGGAGAGGCCATTGAGCAGCCCATTACAGTAGTCTAACCTACTGGAGACAAATGCATGGATAAGTCTCTCCAAGTCTGCTTTGACAGTATACCTTTGATTTTTTGCTATGCATTTTAGATGGTAAAAGGCTGCAGATGTTATTGATTTGATGTGGCTGTTAAAGTTCAAGTCTGAGTCCATTAATACCCCTAGATTTCTAGCTTGATTTCAAGGTTTTAGAGTGAGAGACGGGAGGTGACTGCTGACACTGTCTCTTTGTTTCTGTGGGCCAAAGACTATGACTTCTGTCTTATCTGAGTTTAGCTGGAGAAAGTTGTTTTGCATCCACACACTGATCTGTTGGATTCAGTGCTAGAGTGAGTCCACTGGTCCATAGTCCCCTGCTGCCAGTAAGACATAGATCTGAGTGTCGCCTGCATAGTTGTGGTAGGACACATTATTGCTGCGGATTAACTGGCCTAATGGCAGCATAGAAATTGAATAAAAGGGGGCCCAGGATAGACCCCTGGGGCACCCCACAGTTCAGGGCCATGTCATCTGAGACACAGTTTCCAATTTCAACAAAATACTTCCTGTCTTCAAGATAGGATTTGAACCAATTTAGTGCAGTACCAGAGATACCCACCCAGTCCTCTAGTGTCTGTAAGAGGATCCCATGATCAACAATGTCAAAAGCAGCACTCAGCTCTAACAGGATCAAGACTGAGATTTTGCCTACATCAGTGTTCAGGCGGCTGTCATTTGTCACCTTGATAAGAGCAAAAGTTGTGATGTCTGATGGCCTGTGGGATCAACATTGTACATATTACATTTGAGAGTGCACAAAACTTAAGACAATTTGAAAATTGTCTTTAAATTGTGTTCACCTTATATTTTCAAGGCGTTATCTTCAAGCTGCGTAATGACTCAGACTCCAGAAAGCGGCGATCAGCATCCAACACGACCACGCTACCCCCGAAAGTGCACTACACCATCCGCATGCACATGGACAATGTAATGAGAACAGACCGTGTGCGAGAGCCCTTCTTCATTAAGGACACACACATCTCGGCGGGGCAGACGCTGCGTTACAACCGAGGCTTTATTTACCTCCAGGAGAGCATTGACAGAGCCATTATCGAGATCCAAGCCAATAAGACAGTCACAGACACGGCTGTGCAGATTCAACCATTCCCCTACCCCTGCCATCATCGAGATGAGTAAGTTCTCTTGGATATTATTCACATAAAGCATGAACATACAACTAAAATACGCATGGATTGTCACAAGCACTGGTGTGGAACAATCTGTCAAATCTTTCATTTGCCACTTGGGACTGTCAGTAAGTAGTGTTTCTCCTGGTTTCACACAGTAATTGGCTCCACGCTTCAACATTTAGTATTGTATTTTTAACCAGAAATGTCGATACTGTTTGCTGGACAGTCCAGTATACCTTTAGTGGCTAGTGTTGATTAGTTCAGAAGGGGAATGGCAAAATATTGTCATTCAGAAATAGGTTCAATAGATATAGATATAGAAATAGGTTCAGAAAAAAAACACCAAGAAACAACAATTTTGACATAACAAATTTTGATTGTAATCGGGGCCCAGTAATACTTAACTATAAAAATTAAAATGTTTAAAATTCACACTAACATTAACAAGAATAGCCTAGATATTGTATTGTAACTGCTTGCTGCTGGATCAATATATTGCTCAGTGCCACATTGTGCTACTGAGGTAATTGTGACCCGTGTATTGCGCAGTGGAGGCACCCCTGAGATTCCCAGCCTTAGTCAAAGGATAAGAATTACTTCATGGCAACATAGCTATGGATAAATATATGGTAAATAGTCACATATTTATATATAGAGCTTTTTCACCTTTAAAGCACTCAAAGCACTTTACATCAAGGAAACACTCACCCATCCACACACACATTCATACACCAGTTTACACAGACACTGAGGGTGAGGTGGGTCAAGTGTGAACCCACAATGACAGTATTCATCTGTAGCTGGAATCGCACCGCCTGTGGGTCAGTAACCGCTCTACCAGTGATGTTTATGTCGAGAGTAGGATTTGAACCACTCTGCCAAGTGAGCTACTGTTGCCCCAGATATATATTTTTTCATAGACCAAACTACATGTTGGGATACAAACTTACATTAGCATACATTTCAATACAATAAATCATGTACTAAGTCAATGCTGATGCCTCATCTGTGAAGCCGGTGTCTTCCCTCTGACCAACTTTGAGATATGGTTATCCCTAACTTTGTATTGCTTTGATTTATTACTCAGCAGCACAATTCCTGATGTTTGCTAAAAAATGACTGTAACCTAATAACACTATCAGACAGAATCCCAATGTATCAGAGCCTAGATAGAATGACATGACAAAATATAGGCATTTATTTTGCAGTAAATTATATAAGGATCAAAACATGGCCGTCTTAAAGGCCTGAATCCCCTGCAGTATTGTACACTGTGAATCATAGTGTGTCTATCCATCACCATGCAAAAGGAGTGCCTCATTTTCCTCTTGTCGACAGCGATTTGATGCTTCGCAGAAACTTGATTGACAGTTCTCCTCTCTTGATTCCCCAGGTACCTAGAGGCCATCTCCTTTGTCTTCCCACTGCTGCTGATGATCGCTTGGGTGCTGTTTGTGGCTGATTTTGTAAAGAAACTGGTTAATGAGAGAGAAATGAAGCTACATGAGGTAATGCCCTTGAATTTGTCTTATGTATAAACCATTTTAAGAATATAGGCATTCAGGAATTAAAATGTCAAAATAAAGAAAGGGTTGACCTTAAAATAAACATATAATAGTCTGTGCTCTAAATGTATGTCTTTGAATGAAAATTTAGTATTTAAGTATTTAATTAAAAAAATGTAAAATTCAAATCAGTGTCACATGGGAATCACTATGGTTAGTTATTTTAATTATTGGAAATCAGCATGAATCTTAGAGTCATTTTGTCTATTTCTTTGAATGATAGAAGGACAAATAAAGTAAAATTATCTGATAGTTTAACTTAATCATAACTACAACATTACGTCAAACACAAAACAAAAGACACACAAAATGGAAACTGTCTCTAAACACAGATAAAACACAGATTATGCATTTTAGAAGGACTGACCTCATGAATTTTACAGAGGGAACTAAGCTCCTGTCTGAGTCTACTGGGAGAGCACTGGGTTCTATAGTGAATAAAATGAAAATTGTATCGGATTTAGGCTTTTCTGTACATACAAAACTGTTTGACTTAAGGAACATGGTCAGGTCAGTGCTCTGCAGAACAGGGCTATTAGAACTTTCTTAGGTGTGCATAAGTTCAGTACTAAACTAGCTGCATAGAGTAATATGGGGTGAGTCCCGTGCCTCATAAAGCAAAGGATTGAAATGTTACGTCTGTGGAACCGCCTTACTCAGCTGCCAGAGCACAGGCTCACCAAAAAGATCTTTAGATGGGACTGCTCAAATAATTATCCTTGGGCCAAAGAAGCTGAAACGATTTTTCAAATGTCTGATTTAACTATGTTTATAGAAATGGTCTGCAGTGTAATCCTAACTTGTAGAAACAAAACTGCTGGCCAGCTTCAAAAAACAATGGGAAATTTGCCGTTTATAGAAAAGCAAAGTTTAGAAATTACATTAATTTTAAGAAGGAGTATCAAACAGAGCTGTATGTAAATCTAAATTTGACCAGAAAACAGCTGTCACTCCGTGCCCAGCTGAGGACTGGCACTTTGCCCCTGGCAGTGAAGGTGGGTCGGTTCAAAGTCCTCCCTGAGGAGAAGCGAGTCTGCTCCCTATGTGACCTGGGGTTGCTAGAGGATGAATTTCATTTTGTTCTGTTCTGTCCACTCTATTCTGATTTGAGGAATATTTTATTTACTGCTGTACAGTCATCAAACCCTTTGGTTGCCGGATTATAAAATGATGGCTTTATGCTGCCTTTATAATGAGGAGGTTTTTGTTTTAGTTTGTTATATAGCTAGAGCCTGGGCCAGGAGACAACAAGTGCTATATCCTGTATGACTAGAGTATGTTTTTGTCAGAGCGGTTATTTGTTTATTTATTAGTCTGTAGCTGTCTGTGAATTTGTTTAGTGTCTTGTAAGCCCATGCTTAATAATACATAATAAAAATCAATCAGTCACATCAACTATTAATAAAATATATAGTATTAAATTATTATTCTTATGATTTTTCTTGCTAACAGTATATGAAGATGATGGGCGTGAACCCTCTGAGCCACTTCTTTGCCTGGTTCCTTGAGTCTGCCTTCTACCTGGTCGTCACCATCTTCTTCCTGACCTTGGTGTTGAAGTATGGGAACATCTTACCTAAGAGCGACGGCTTTCTGCTCTTCCTCTATCTGTGCGACTACGGCCTGAGCATCCTGGCCTTTAGTTTCCTCATCAGCACCTTCTTTGACAAAACATACATTGCGGCTCTGAGCGGCAGTCTCCTCTACGTGCTCGCCTTTTTCCCCTTCATTGTCGTCATGGCGATGGAGACACATTTCAACTTCTCAGTGAAGAGCCTTCTGGTTAGTATTTGGTAAAACACTGCACCGTAGTTATGGGCATAAATATAACATAAAGGTGTATCTGAAGCCACCTGTACTGCTGTGTATCAGGGTAGGTGTGAATGGCACTATTGAGCAGAGCTTTAAAATGAATGGGACTATTAATAAATATAATACATTGTATTTATATAGCACTTTTCTAAACATTCAAAGACACTGCACAAAGAATAAAATTAAAAAGAGTACATTTATAAAATAAGGTAGACAAAGTATAGGCATAGTTATAAAAGCAGATTAAACATTAAAAGTGGTTCTAAATAGATGGGTTTTGAGAAGCTATTTATCATTTATGTAATTTACTATTATTTTATCATTTTGTCACAATATACACATTTTGAGTTATATGTATAGACATATTTTTGTCTGTAGGAGTTTGAAGTTGCAGTCTATTTGAACATATTGACTCACTTTAATCTAAAACTTCTATTATCTTCATCATTGTCAATGTTTTGCTCGAGGGCTTAGTTGTTGAAGCTCATCGACCAAGACTCCTTGAAAAAGATCTGTGAATCTCAATAAGACCTTCCTGGTTAAAGAACAGCCGCATAAATAAATAAAATGTGCTTACTAACCTCACAGCATTTATTTGGTTATATCATTTATTCTGGTTAGCACTTGTGAATTTAAAATAGAAATGGCACACATAAAGTACAGCAGGTGGTTTAATGAATGTTTTACCATTAATTCTTTCTATCCTTTATCTGTTGTTTTGTAACATGTTTCTGACTCTGTCCATTTTAAACCTTTGCAGAGTTTGTTTTCTCCCACCGCCTTCAGCTACGCCAGTCAATATGTCTCCCGGTATGAGGCCCAAGGAGAAGGTATTAGCCTAAGCATCTGACATGCATCAGATAATGCCTGACAGAAAAAGGACACTGTGTGTGGCAATCAATCACGATCTTTTATCTGGTTTGTCGTTTTTAGGGATTCAGTGGAGCAACTCGTACTCCTCACCCATCGCTGGAGACACTGCTTCATTTGGCTGGCTCTGCTGGCTCATGCTCATCGACACCTTTCTGTATTTAATTATTGGGGCTTACATCCGCACCGTTTTCCCAGGTAAAGTGGGACAAACAAGTTGTTAGCATTATTTATTAGCAGCTGTGGTACCCGGTTTACAAAATGTGAAAGGAGAAAGTAGATTTTTATCTATCTAACTTCTTTTTAGCTCTTGTAAACCATTTGGCATATTACTTGTATTGAATTAGTTTAGTTTATTGAATGAGACAGGGACAATGCACAGTATACATTAAGCTTAACAGGAGAGATGGATTGTACTAGGTTGTAGCACTAGTGCTAATTTCCACCTGTAGTCCATGGGCAGGCTGATGTTATAATTAATAAAATCAAACATACAAAGAAAATGTTTTTACAATGACCAGACCATCATAAAAAAATCGTTATCATTATTCACACCCAGTTCTCTCAGCATCTTAAAATCATTATTCATTATAAAAAGCATCCATCAGTTCATTCACTCCAGAACATCACACTCTCTCATGGATTCAGATGGATATGGACAACCTCGCTTATATTAACTACAGGAAATTTAGAATGTAAATACCAACACTGGTAATTCAAGTGCATTTAATGTGTGTGGCTAATTGAATAGTACAGTTTGCATGTTAAAGGTCCTATATTACGCTATTTTCTGATCTATGTTGTTTCCTCATCAAAAAGTTACCCAGAGTTTTGTTTTGTTTTATTCACACATGTTTAAAACACAAACACTGCATTTTAGGTGGAACAGAAAACACTCTGTTACACCTTGTGATGTCATGTGGTAATAAAGAAAGTGCTCCACTGTGTTTTTAAACTCCCTACACCATCACTAGAGTAATTTGGACGATTTCAGCCCAGTAATTACCAATCTTTACTGAACTAAAGGTAAACGGTTGCCGGTAAAAGGTAAAACAAAGCATTTTGAGCTTTGGAGATGTCAACAAACGTGTGAATAAAACAAAACACAACTCCAGGTATGTTTTTGATGAAGTAACCACATTATGACATGGCTTAAAACTCACAAGAGTCAATTTTGTGTAGTATAGGATCAGCAGTCAATTTTCCCATCAATCAACTGTTTAATTTGCCCATTTTGCTTTTCATTCCACTTTGCAGAAGAGCATATCCTTGTTTTTGTAATGAGAACTATTTTAACTGAATTGCAAGTTATTGTAATAATTTAACTTTCTTTTTAGGAAAGTCTGGTATACCATCTCCCTGGTACTTCCCATTCACAGCATCATTTTGGACTGACTTATGTGGTTGCAAGAAGTCAAAAAGTGGCCGCGGGCTCTTTCTTACCAACATTATACAGACACAACAGCCTGCATTCACTGACAGCGATGAAAAAGGAAAAGGTATTCATTTTTATTTAGAATTTATGTCCCATTTATTTGTTTGTATAACTCAAGCAGAGGTGTGAAAACACCCATTACACGACCCCACACCCCACTCCCACTGCATATTTAATACGCCCACCTACCTAACAGAAACTGTAAAAAAATAGGTGTTGTAGTCTCAGAGTAATTTCATTGTAATTAGCTCCTCCCTTCAGGCAGATATAAAGCAGTGTCCACCAGCGTCTGACCAGAACTGAAGAAGCAGCTTGGATGAGCTGCGAAACGTATTCGACCAAATAAACTTTGTCCAGTTGACAAATTGAATTTCTCCTTTTGCTATAACTCAACCACTCATAATATTTTGTTTCTTATTAGTTTGATTTAGTGTTTGTCTGTCCCTGTGTTTTTCAGGCAAAGGTGATCTCTCCTCAAGGACAGGTGAAAACTACTCAAACCTGCCTGTGGGTGTGGCTCTGTATGGTCTCACTAAAATATATGGGCATCAAGCAGCCATTAAAAACCTTAATATCGCTTTTTACGAGGGTCACGTCACTTCGCTACTTGGGCACAATGGAGCTGGCAAAACTACCACCATGTATGTATATAGTACATCTATTCTCAGTTTTCTCAGAATCAGCATGTGCTAAACTGAATACTAATGCATTTTGAACATTCATTTAGTGAATGTGGTGTTTTTGTCTTTGATTTGTGCTTGACTTTAATCATCCTAAGAGCTGACTGCTGACAGAGAGTTTGTTTTGTCCAAACCTGGCAGAGCATCTATATACTCTCTATGATAGACCTAGCCTTCATCAGCGGGAGCACTAGCATTTACATTTTTAATGTGATCCATTTGCTGATGCTTGCATCATTTTGTATAATGGCTAAACAGTAGCAGAATAAAAAAAACATGTTGTTTTCTATAAAGTGGTATGAATAATTATTTTAAACCCAATTAAGATTATAGTAGTTTATGAAAGACAGCATAACTTAACACCTAGGAAACATTTCCCCTGCTTTCTGTCCAGGTCAATCCTCACTGGTCTGTTCCCTCCATCGTCTGGCACTGTGGAAGTCTATGGCAGAGACATGCAGGCTAATCTGGAGGATGTGCGCTCAGAGCTGGGCGTGTGTATGCAGTATGATGTCTTGTTTGAACACATGACCGCCAAAGAGCACCTGCTGCTGTACGGACAGATCAAAGCCCCGCACTGGAACAAGAGGGAGCTCCGAGAACAAGTCCGGACGTAAGCCAAATCACAATTCAATGGTCATTCCTCTAACTTAAGGTAGTGCACGTTGCCATATACATATTTTTTATCATTACCTTTAATTCACCAGACAGACCTCCTTTTTGAAACAATGCCCTTTTTAACACACATAGCCTGGAGGGTTCACATAAATGTATTGTATTCTGAGTAATAATTGGGCAGCTTCTAAGCACCATGTTGCATCATGAAACTGTTTCCAAAGATGAGCACAGAAATACAAGCCTAAAAAAAAACTTTTAACTATGCTCTTCAATCGCGCAGCTTCAGTCACATTTCTTTTAACAGATGGAACAGTTACTCAGGGTTATATGCACAGAAATAGTTTGTTAACATGAATCCCTTGTCAAATACATCCCATTGATTTCCGACAGGATCCTGGAGGAAACAGGCATGTACGCTCACAGGCACAAGCGGGTGGGAACCCTGTCGGGCGGCATGAAGCGCAAGCTGTCAATCTCCATCGCCTTCATAGGGGGGTCTCGCCTGGTGGTGCTGGATGAACCCACCACAGGAGTCGATCCCTGCTCCAGGCGCAGCATCTGGGACATTGTTATCCAGCATAAGAAAGGTGAAAAATCATTCAAGTGCAGAGGGGATGGAGGAGAATCTATGTTTATCAACTGAATAGTAAGATTACATTACAAGATTATTATTAGAACGTTGTTATTAGAATTATTCAAAATCATGTACGTGAATATAGTTAACATGTATTAGATTGGTTATTGTTCAGATATCTCTTTATTTGACAAATTGAATTGGGAAAAATACTGTAAAGATTCTAAATAATGAAGTATTTTGGTTTTAATGTGGTAGTTATGGTTACCATCTGTAAGTTTTGTTTTGATATATTTGATATATGCTCACCTGTAGTCTCTGGTCGTCTTCTGTCAGACCAAAGCTGGCATACTGTCAGACTGCATTAACACCGTCAGCATCTAGTGGTGATATGTGAGAATAACAACAACAAGAACAGGCCCAGGTCGGACAGTCTTACAAAACAATACACTGCCAAATAAATAACCACCATTTGCTGTATGTTAAGCATCATGTTAGTGAAGTACCTGATGGCATGGATGTATTCCATGTAATCCAGTTATTATCCAGTGGATAATACCTGTTTGGTCACTGAAATAGAAGTTGGGACTTTTTAAGGCTGTGTATAGAACTATTTGTGGTGCATTTTGTCTAAAAAAAAGTCCTTTTGGAGTGATTAAACCGCCTGTACAGTTTGTCCCTTTACTGATTTGTTTGTATGCATGTCTTGTTAGGTCGCACTATTATCATGTCCACCCACCATCTGGATGAAGCAGAGGTGCTGAGTGACCGCATCGCCTTCTTGGAACAAGGAGGACTCAAATGCTGTGGCTCACCATTCTATTTGAAAGACCAGCTAGGCCAAGGTTACAAGCTAACTCTCACCAAGAAGGTATTTACACTTAAATAGAGACATTTTACATTTTTATATTCAGTAAGAAGCTAGAAATTCAAATAACTGTGAGTAAAATGTAACTTACTTTGCTAAACGTTGCTAAAATGCCTCAGCTCTTGCATAAACACATAATATGCAACTTAAGTAAAATGCTTTCTTTTAATGTCAGCAGTTGCATTGTGCGTTTTGCGCAAGCATCCCATAAAATGTGATATATCTTAGCATTATGCCCAGCCAGCAAATTGTGCCATTTCCTAACTCACTGTTACTGAGGAGCAGAGCCACTCATGTGTGAATAAATCCTATGTTTTATCTCCACCACATTGGGCACACAATTCATCGCAAAAGGGTGATTTGTATCAGACAGATTGAAAACTGGAAAATGGACCAAATGCCTACAACAGTGACGCTCGGCTGCTGACTGCTGGCTCACACAATTTATGTTCTTCGTTCAGCTCAGTCATTGAAAGTTTGAAAATGGTACAGGGTACAAAGAATGGAATTACTCTGCAAATTTTACCTCCAAATCTAATCACACAGATCCACTAACTCTGTCTGATTGTATTTCTAGCGTTTTAGCTTGTCAGTGTTTGTCATTTGCATAAACTTGAGACAGTTCTCCCAAGGCAACGTTGCACAAAATCTAGTCTGCCTTTCCTGCTTTAAAAGTCAATTTGTAGTCAATTTTAAGACAGGAGTACTACGCTGCAGGTATACACTTTAAGTTAATTTGTAGAATTACAAGTAACAAATGTAGGCCTGTGCAATTAACCAAATTCCAATCTTGATTACATCTACTGCTACTCCTATAAAAAATGCTGTTAGAAAACATTTTTATAAATTCTGTTTTGAAAGACATAGTCAATTCAGTGTCCGATGAATCTACAGTGGCTTTTAAAACGTCAATAATAAAACAAAGATATACATAATAGGTTAGGGCTGTTAATCAAATTTGAATTGTATATTTCTAATTAGTAAGACAAAATTACATAAAATCTGATTTTTGATTAATCAATATGAGGGGAAGCTTTATCCCTTCTCTAAAGGTTTGCATTTTAATAATTGTTTCAAATAATCATAATTTGATAACACTATTGTAACTGCATCTGAATTATCCTTAATAAAGCATGAACAAAGACTTAAGTAGTTTATAAGAATGATTCAGGTTTAGCAACTCCTGAATGAATATCCTAACCATAACTGCTAACCTTAACCCCTTAATGAAGTAGGTTAGATGTAGTTAGTTAAGTGAGAGAGGGTGGTACCATAATTTAAAGGTGCATTTTGTAACTTTTTGGTTGGGGGTCCGTCAGCTGCTTGTTTCTAAGGATATGTCACACTTCTGCCTGAAATGTTCCACAGTATGACATTAAACAGCTCTACTTTACATTTATTTTCAATTACAGGTGGTTTTATAGCTCAAAAATACCTAGAAAAACAGGCACTGTGAGCGGGATTGCTGCTCCACAGATCTGACCTGTAACTTGGTCTGGTTTGGTTTCTACGACGATAGAAAAGTTTAATGCCATATTGTGAAACATTCCAGACAAAGCAATAACATTTCCATGGATTAAAGTATTTGACGGACCCTCCACTAGAAAAGTTACCCAATGCATCTTTAAATTTTCAAGCAAATAATCATTATTAAGGTTTCAAGCAATTCAAAACATGCCTGTATCTATTTATAATTAGATGCACAATGGAGAAGCAGAGAAACAGATTGACAATGCAGAGCTGAAGGCGTTTGTTCAAGCCCATGTACCTGAAGCCCGACTGAAGGAGGCCCAAGGCAGTGACCTGGTGTACCTACTGCCCCCGTTCAGCTCCGACAATGCCGCTACGTATCGCTCCCTGCTCTCCGCCCTTGATTCTAACCTGGATGCCCTACAGCTCGGGTGCTACGGCATCTCCGATACCACCTTGGAGGAGGTAGGTCAAACTATATGCTTCTGAAAGTGCAAAAAGTTTTTCACACTGCTAATGATACTACAAAACTATAGTAAATCTGGTCCAGGGGGAATAATCTATTGCTTATTTATTCTTCCTTGATGCCAGGAGTATTTTATCTTGATAATAATTGTACAAAATACATCATTTCAAGACAGGGGTACTAAGATACAGGCATAGGTGCTGCAATTTAAAGTTGATAATTCATAATAATAGAGGGATGGACAATTAATCAAACAAAAGTCTTGATTACAACTAATACTCCAACTGATAAAAAAATGTGTTCTACAGTGGCTTGTAAAACATGAGCTGCAAAACAAAATAGTACAAAATATTTTTAAATCCTCTGTGCAGGCACCAAACCAGAAAGTAATTTGCGCCTTAGTCCATTTTTGACCTTTGTGTTTTACTTTGTTCAAAACACAAAGAAAAAAAATAAGCTTATAATAATAATTGGAGGTAAAATAATAGTGAAATGAATAAATGAAACAAACTGTATTATATGCAAATGCAGGTGGTGACCCCAACATTATACAGAACATAGTTTGACACGCACAGATGTTAAGTGTCTTTTTGCTCTGTAGGTGTTTCTCCATTTGACACATGGCAGCCCTGACGCAGCAGGTGATGGTGATCTCCCGACAATATCTGAAAATGTGTCCGATACTGACTCCATACACAGCTATCCAGAGTCAGAGGAAAGCAACTGTGGTGACACTACTTGTAAGTCTACATTTTATTTTCAAATACACATACTTAGTTTAGTTATAGTAATTGTTCTTTAGCTTTTGTGATTCTCAAACCATAAACAAAATTGTCTATCTTACTATAGTATTCAGTGTTAATTAATCCAGGACGCAGTTCGCAGTAAAGTAGATCACCGCTGTGTCCTTGGGCATCAACCTTGCCTTCACTGCTGAAGTCCAGTGGTGTGTCAATGGGGGTGGGTTTGTGAGGGACTACAATCTGTGCGTTACATGCATATATCTTGTATATCTTCATTTATATGCATTGTCCTGACCTAATACACCTATACATGGGTTCTGGAATGATAAAAATTAGTATTGTTGCCATGGCAATAAGAATTTAAAGCAAAATATGATATCTCTTTTGAATAGGAAATGTCTCCAAAATGTTGCATGTAAGAGGAAGCTGAAATCCGTGAATAATAATAAAATTCAGCAAACTAATCCTACATTAGGCCAATTCGGCAATTAAATCTAAATGACTACATCGGGATCCTAAAAAAGGTTCAAACCTCATTACATAACATAATTAGTGCATTGTTACCTATTTTCTACCATGTTGTTCATTAAAGCTTTTTGGTATTGTTTATGTTTTAGGTTTCACTGAGACCCAAACTGTGAGTGGTGTGAAGTTGGCCTGGCAACAGTTGATAGCGATCCTAATCAAGAGGTTCCACCACAGCCGCAGAGACTGGAAGGGCCTGATCTCCCAGCTCCTGCTCCCCGTCCTGTTTGTGGTGTTTGCCATGGGACTGGGCACCATCAAGAGCGACCTCAAGCACTATCCCGAACTGGAACTCAGCCCTGCACTCTACAACATTGGACCCAGCTACTCATTCTTCAGGTCAGTGATACTTACAGAATAGGCTTGATACTCTTTACCAATTTCGATACCACAGTGATAATAAAAAAATATATTTAATAGATTTAATGGATTTTTTTACACTAAATTATAGTAGTCTCATACCATGTGGTCTTACACTAGTTCCGATAAAAATCACAACCATTCTAAACCTATTCACAAAGGATCAATACTGGTCCTATTTATGTTTTTTTTAGTGTGGACAATAAAATTAGTATCTAGTTTCAATAGTAGTATTAGCATCGATTTTCTATTACTTTTGACAACCTTATTTTCAAGCCACGCAACAGCTGAGCAATTTAAAACGGTCAAAGTTTGTTTGAATGACTCCTCCAGCAATTCTTTTAGGAACTTTTACCAACTAAATTAAAACCTTATTTTTGAGTGATGTAAAATTGCCATAGCAATAAGCAATTTAAAACATTGCTGTTCTATCTTTTGAATGGTCAGTAGTTCCCTAAATGGCATTCATAACAGGAACATGAAGAAAAAACATGCAAAGTCACTTTTTATGATGTGCTGCCTCTTTGATTGTTGCATATGCGGGTTGTAGATATATATGCAGTTTTGCAAGGGTGTGCTGAGGTGGGTCAGATAAAGGCATACATGAATAAGAAAACCTGCCCATCATCACCACTGAAAACCAATGCTATGTGTGCAATAACTGCATAATGGAAAGAAGAAACCACATGCACATTTATCATAGAAACTCAACAATCCAACAACAAACACCAAGTATTAATTCATTTGACTTTAGAAATAATTTAATATTTACTTATTATCAGTCCTTCAGCCTTGACCAGAGCATATCCTTTGTGTCTTTTTGTCTTTTTGTGTCTTTTTTCATAGAGATTGTCTCCACTTTACCGAAAAGTGTATGTAATTGTAAGAAAGCGAGTGTCTCCCTAGTGTCTGTAAATGAATGTGTTTTTCTGCACTTATGAGGGTCTTGCTTGCATGCTGTTTTGGGCTGCAATGTTTGGCCTTCTCCAAAATTACACTCTCCATCCCGAGGGAGACAGCCAACCCCAAAGATCAAACAGTTTTCCAACAGTTTAATCATGAAGGTGATTACTGCACCACAGCTGTCTGATTCTGATGAAACTTTAATGAAGGCCTGATGCATCTTGATTTGCCCAGTGGGTTTTGAGCGCGAGGCTGTAGTTTGTTGAAGGGCAGACAACCCTTAAGGAGAAGGAGAAACAGCCAGTAAGAGTGAGGAGATGATTGCGATGAGAAGGACTGAGGAGCCAGATCAAAGCTGCCCAAATTAGGAGCGTCAGGTGCTTGTAAGATGTCTTCATTCTTAAAATGGGCTATGCAAGGACGAATTTAGCAAAACAGTGAAAATAGAGAAGCTAATTTGTATGAGAATGGGGTTGTTGTTTTCCCAAAACCGCTTTTAACCCAACTTTAACACCACTGTTCCTGTATGAAATATTAAATGTGGTGATTACAACTACTATTAAAAACAGTTCATGATGCAGGTGGTAGATCGCTGTTAAAATTTTGCAGTATTTCCCATAGATTTTGTCAAGACTATGGTGGTACAAATTATATTTATTTGAATAATTTCATCTCATTCAATCTGTGGAGTATAAATATCACTTACTGCCTATATTTATTATTATTTTAACTGGTCATTTTGACCAGTGTCGTCAGGTTTATGATAATACAATGAGCAACAAAGTCTATTTTTGCTATGCCAATGTATAGTTCAGTTTATTTTAGACTATTGGGGGGCACCATAGTCTCCTGTATTGATGGGAAACACTGAATTTCTACACAAATATCTTCTGTAATCTGTATCTTTATGTGTAGTACTTATTTATGGTGATGGTTGTTTTGTCATTACAGTAACCAGAACTCAAGCAAACTGGCAGACATCATGCTGTCGTTCCCTGGCCTTGATAATGCCTGTCTTGAGAAATCCAATGACCAGTAAGTATCCACCTAATAGTCATATCATGTCTCTGTTTCTCCAGTGCATTTGGGCTTTCTGTTTTGTTTACCTTTATTTGCACCATCAGCTCCACCTCTTTATTCTCTACTTTGTTTGTGTATTGAACCCCTGCAGCAAAGCATCATTGGTATTCCTTAAACACCTTGAGTATATAAGGGAGACTTTCACTCTTACCAGACTCAAATCAGTGTTGGCACTCATGAACCAGACCTTGGGCTATTTTGAAATTCTCGTTTTTTACTAAAACCAAAGGAAAATATGAACAGGATGAAAACAGGATTTGCTACAAAGAGCTTGGATGTTGTGATTGTGCTTACATGGAAATATTAAAAGGAAGGATCAGAGCTGTAGAGGTTTTTGGTGTTATTTGTGTAATTTGCAGTGTTGGGAGCAACGCGGTACAAATGTAACGAATTACTGTAATGCATTGCTTTTTGCTGTAACACAGTAATGTAAGGCATTACAGAAAAATATTAGTAATATTTTACTCTGTACAAATGTCAGTAATGTGCGTTACAATGCATTTTTAACCTGGATTGAAGTGGTGGGTTTTTTGTTTTTCTTCATACAAATTTGCTAAAATGACCACGAGATCAGCAGCAGTGAAACATCTGATCAGATCAGAACAGATACATAAGGTCATTGTGAATCACATCAAATGTAGAAGAATTTGTGCAATTTTGGCTGTGATTGGCGTGACCCGTCTTCATGTGCGATTTTGAAGCTGCTGGGCTCCTCATGTGTGGTGTCAGTGTGACTCTGAGCTGCTCTGTCAGATCATAACCACCACACATCAGAAACGCTACGGTAACAGCCAATAAAACAGAGCGTCAGAGGCAGACTGAGGGACGGACACAGAGGCACAACATACAAACTCAGAAAATAGCGAAAATAATTATTACTCACCTCCGTGAGGCTGTGAAGCCGTGAGTGACTTAAAAGTAATGCAGTATGTAGCGTAATGCCTTACATTTTAAATACAGTAATATTGTAATGTAACAAATTACTTTGAAATGACAGTAACAAGTAATAAATAACCCATTACAGTTTTGAAGTAACTTGCCCAACACTGATAATTTGTGTATATCGTAATGCATCTGTAGCATTAAGTCTTGTTTTTTGTACTAAGACATGTACTGCATGAGTAAATCCACTCACTTTAATCAGGCCAGAGGCTGGGATTATGTATTCCATTAGCAATTGATCTTTATATTTTTGCAGTCCATCAGTTTGTAAATATTTTGGTTAAGATTAAATGTAAAGAGCAGAAATATCACTGCAAACTTTTTTCACTATTTTGAAGATTACACCTGCAATTTCATTTTTTCTTAGCTCAGTTACTCATCTTGATTATAATTTACCTTCAAACAACACATTTTTAACAATATATTGCCCACCACATCTAATTTAGACTTAGTAAATGATATCCAATATTGTTTTTGCAAATTTGCTTGTATACATTTAGATCAAACTATTCTTAATTATTATACTTTTTGTAGGGTTTGCACAAGAAGCACAGGAGCTTGGGCTGAGGTGAATGGCACTCAAACGTTTGGCATCTGTAAATGTGTGCATGAGCAGGAGGTGAGTTTGGGTCCATGACTTTGTTTGCGTCTTTGCATTTTCACTTTTACGCGCTTGCCCACGCCTGTTTTATTGTGTCGTAAGTTACTATCATCTGTCCACCGCAGGTTTGTGGAGCGGTAGGCTATGTCCCACCTCATAAGAAAATCCCATCGTCCCAGATCATTTACAACGTGACCGGCCTCAATGTGGAGAACTACCTGGTGGCAACAGCAAACGACTACATCAGAAATAGGTCTTTAAAGCTCTTTATTGTATTAGTTTTACAACATACTTAGATTTAATTTTATAACTAATTAAGGAATTCACATTTTATCAAATTTACTGGAAACCTTGATTGTGTTGTTATAATACTAAAATTTCAAACTAAATTTCAGTACCAAAGAATAGATTTTTTTTTGACCATCGAATGTAATTTTCCATAATATTACTTTCTACCTTGTAGAGATAATGATCAAGATCATTCAAAACTGTTCAGGAAAGGTCAAAGTTTGTTCTGTTTATGTATCTGTTATGTATTTCTACTGATTTTTGTTATAATCCTAGACATTAAGATACATTTTTGGGCATTATTATTTTTCAGCAATTTTCTGGTATTTTAGGATCAAGACTTACCTGCTGCAATCTATACTGTTTTGACTGATTTGCTTTTGTTTTTACAAGGTATGGCGGCTATAATTTTGGAATGCCACTTCCATCAAACCTACAAATGGATGTGAAAACTGTGCCCAAAAATCGCACTCTATCCAAGGTAACGTTAATTAATATTACTATGTACTCTTTTTATTAGAACATAGCTGACCATATATTATATTTTGTAGACTTCATGGTAAGCACTTTATTATTTTAATATGTGCTTTTATATGTTTGCTTGGGTAGGTCTGGTTCAATCCTGAGGGCCACCACACCATGCCAGCGTACTTAAGCAGCATGAACAACTTCATCCTACGCTCTAATCTCCCTGCAGATAAAGATCCAAGCCAATACGGTAAGTTTATAAAGTAATAATGAAATTTAATCAATAAAACTAACCTCAAATGTTACTTTCTTTGTCACAGCTGTACACATATATACACATGCTATAGTTCGTGCTTATGAAGTGGAATATGTCAAGCATTCATAGGATAGTGGTTGGAAGTTTTGGACATAGGGACCTATAGAACAAATGCTTATTAGGGTATGGGTATGACCTCATGAATTCAAAATGCTTAAAGAATTTTCATCCTTGTGCAGATTGGTCTAATGTTTTACTGTTCTTAAATTTCCCACCAATCTGATACCAATATAGTATCTGAATTACTTTACTTCAAAATTGTAAATTATAACTTGATATGCAACTAAACCATTTCTGACAAATAATTCATAAGTCATTCAATAGATTCAATAAAATCTGTTCAAAATAGTTCATTTAATTAGCTATGTAAATTATGGAAAAACTTCTGGACCCTATTTTTGTGTCTTAGGTACCTGTATTCCTTAATATTTTTTACCTACTTGCATTAGAGTGACCTGATTAAAAGTGGTGCACTTGAAGGAGCAGTTGTTGACTGAATCTTAAACATGTTTACTCACAGTTCAGTTCACTGCTTTAAAGCCAGGGGGTGCTGTGCGTCCTCCAAGCCACATTCCTCTATGCATGAAGAATACTGATGAATGCTTTACTCTGGGGAGCTGTGCTAAAGAGAACAAGGCTGGCCCACGTTTTCACTACTGTTTCAGCTCTGTGTATCGCCCTGACCATCTGCCTGCATGCATTTAGTGCACATACACACACATACGCACACACATAAACACACAATGAAACAATCACAAAAATAAACAGCCTGTGTTTTAAAGTGGTTGATGATAACAAGAGCCTCAGGGTGGGGTGTAAAAAATCATTTGAATGTTACCTCTGAACTCATAACTGGAACTTGAAGACTGGAGGTGGAAATCCAGTGAGGTAAAGTTTTGTGGCTTTAGTTTATCTTCAAACACTATTTCCTTTAATATAGAGTGCATGTATATAAGCCAGAATGGGAACCATCCTATGGGATTTTTATTTTTAGTCTCTATATACAAATTGTATTGCATTACTTGCCGCTGCTGACATAACTGCGCCAAGTTTTTATTGAAAATCTGTCTCCTACATACCACTCAGGGGATTTAAAGTTTGTTTAATTAGCCAATATTCTAAAAGTTATGTGGAGAAAAACATAATTTGAGAAGCTAGACATCTAAGGAAGTTTTAAATTTAACAGCGTAGACTTACATCTGTAGTTTGTGAGAAATTGGATGTATTTGCTCAAGTATATATTTCACTTAATTTCTATAACTCAAATCACTGTCAATATAAATGTCAATATAAATTGTCTATTAAATTGTGACACTCCTTTATAAATAATGGTTTGTGTTTTGTGCCATCAAATTATTGCATAACGCGTAATATTCCTGAAAAGCATAATTTTCATTACAAATACTTTGAGATTTGGGTGTGTTCAAGCTACAAGCCTAGGGTGATCTCACACTGAGAGCAGACACATGCAGGGGCTGTGGATGTGAGCACAAAATGATAAAAGAAAATTCAATTTCCTTTGTGTGCACTGGCAAATGAAATCATCTTGTACTTTATTTTTCAATTGACTGTGTCCCAAGCTAAAAGAGCATCATTGCTCATTTGGTTCCTGTGTTGAAGAATTGCCTTCTTAGTTTTTTTCTTGCTAAGTAAACACTATTTTCTTCTGTTACAGCCATTTCAGTTTCCAGTCATCCCTACTTTGGACGACAAGATGATGAAGATTCAATGTAAGCTCATCAACAATAGCAAAATATAAGCTTATGTTTACTTATGTTTTGTTGCATAAAAATACGCTAATGGAAGAATGTATTCCAACCAAAGGGAGAATGCACTTTTCATCCACTACACAAAACCTCAACATTCTGATACTGTTATGAAGTAATTAATTATAAACTTAATTTCTGTCATCAAAGTCAAAGTAGTTTCAGAGCAGTGCACAGGTATTTACCCATATCTGATTTTCCAAATGGATTTCTCGGGGCTTGCACTATTGATTAGCCTCCTGATATAATGTGTGTTTACCCTGAAGGTGGCAGGGAGCTGGATTGATTGCACCCTATTTCCTAAAACTTACTGAAAATAGCTGTTGATGATCAGTAAAATATTTTGTATAAACTGAATACAAAAACATATTACTCACAGTGATGTATGTGTGTACTGGCACTTAAGACTGTGTTACAAATATTTCATTAGATCTTAATAATATGATGTCTTTCAATAGTATTGCAAGACTATAGCAACTCAATGATATTTTTGCAATCATTCTGTTGCAAATGACAGTCCACACTGCAAGTGCCCTATACCTCCCCTTTTCTCTGGGGTGTTGTGCTTTGTAGTTAATGTATTGATTTGGCTGCTGCTAAATCTATAGTTTGCTTATTACAGTAAATCTCACAATGTGGTAGCTATACCCCTGAGACCAAGGCATCCTGGCTAAAAGCTTACTCAGTACCTGTTGTCTGCTATTCTTTGCACTTTCCTTCTAATGCCCACCACATATTCAGGCTTTCTCCTCTTTTTTCTGAAAAACAGTGTTAATGTGTTTTATTTTGTAGGCCTTCAATGACCAAATGTAATTTATTTTGTAAATGTTGTACACAGGCAGTTTGTTATTTGGAGGGCAGGACGCAGCGATGAATCAAAGTCTCCCTCTTTGTCTGAGGTCCCCAATGGACTGCGCTGTATGCCTAGCAGTTCACCACAATCTCAGTCACTATTCAAGAACTCCAGAGTGAATTTAGACTCCCTGTATCAACCACCAGCAGTTATCTAGTCAAAACTGAGACAAATACAACTCTTTTGACCCAGCCGCATATTTATTAATGAAATTCTGTTTATTGCAAGCCACATGAATAGTTCAAATGAGCGGGGTCACAGCAGGGGGGGTATAATAATTGGTTGCTATAGTATAAAATGTGATGTTTTTATTACATTGGATTGCCTCATCTTGTGAATTAGCATGAGGACCATAAAGTGCTTTAAACACAAGAAACGTAATGACAAAGTTACAACATTTCAGTGTACATACTAATTATTACAGCAGGTCCAAAAGTTTGAATACAAAAAAGCCTGACGAAAGGTATATTTTTTCTCCCAAAATAAGGGTATCGAATATTGACTAAGCATTTGTATATGTGCTAAATGCATTGGACACAATAAAAGCTTGTGGACGCAGTTGAGATTAGTGTCTCTTCTAGACACACTATCAACGCAGTGCAGATTTACCTAAGATTTAGCATAGGAAATATGGTCATTTTTCCAATCACAATTATTTTTATTCAGACTGGCATTTGGTGTTGTGGGTATAGGCCTGTATAAATACGGTTTCTTGTTAATTGAAGGCGTGGTTGAGCTGAGGTGTGGTTGGCTGGAGAGGAGCAGGGGGGGAGGTCTTGCTCCTGAATCTCAGTCAGTCATATTAACTCCACTAATACAGTTTAAAGCAGTAAACGCTGCATATTTGACAGTGTTTAAGATCAATTTTTGACTAAAATGAAATTAAACTCTGTATGTAATTTACTGGTGCAACACAGAACTAAGTGAAGCATTTAATGAGTATCTTTGTCAACTTTACAGGCAACAGTTTATTCAAATATCAAAAAGAGCTACTATTAGAAATAAAGGTGCACTATACTATACTATACTTTTCTGGATGACCACCTCGTTGTCTCAACAGATATGTTGTTGCTTTGTCTTGAATGTTCCACAGTATGGTATTAAAAATATCTATCTACATGGAGACAAGAAGGTTACGCCACCAGACCAATTGACATGAGTGGCAATCCTGAACATAGTAAGAATACATGTTTTTCAAGGTATGTTTTGAGCAATAAAACACCTATACAGTGGAGGAAATAAGTATTTGATCCCTTGCTGATTTTGTAGGTTTGCCCACTGACAAAGAAATTAACAGTCTATAATTTTAATAGTATGTTTATTTTAACATTGAAAGATAGAATACCAAAAAGAAAATCCAGAAAATAACTTAAATGAAAATATATAAACTGATTTGCATTTCATTGAGTGAAATAAGAATTTGAACCCTCTAGCCAAAAAAGACTTGGTACTTGGTGGCAAAACCCTTGTTTGCAAGCACAGAGGTCAGACGTTTCTTGCACACATAATAGAAGGAATTTTGGTCCACTCTTCTTTCCAGATCATCTCTAAATCATTGAGGTTTCATGGATGTCGCTTGGCAACTGGGAGTTTCAGCTCCCTACATCGGTTTTCTATAGGGTTAAGGTCCGAAGACTGGCTGGGCCAATCCATGACCTTAATGTGCTTCTTCTTGAGCCACTCCTTCGTTTCAGTTTCCTGGCAGAGGGAAGGAGGTTGTCACTCAGGATTTTAACGGTACATGGCTCCGTCCATCCTCCCGTTGACGCGGTGAAGTTGTCCTGTGCCCCTGGCAGAAAAACACCCCCAAAGCATAATGTTTCCACCTCCATGCTTGACGGTGGGGCTGGTGTTCTTGGGGTCATTTCTCTTCCTCCAAACATGGTGAGTTGAGTTAATGCCAAAGAGCTTGATTTTGGTCTCATCTGACCACAGCACCTTCTCCCTGTCACTCTCTAAATCATTCAGGTGTTCATTGGCAAACTTCAGGCGGGTCTGCACATCTGTCTTCTTAAGCAGGGGCACTTTGCGAGCACTGCAGGATTTTAATCCATTGCGGTGTAAAGTCTTACCAATGGTTTTCTTAGTGATTGTGGTCCCAGCTGCCTTGAGATCATTGACTAGCTCTTCTCATGTAGTTATTGTCATAACCAGCCATGTAGGCTGATTTCTTACTGTTATCATGATCCTTGAAACCCCACGAGGTGAGATCTTGTGTGGAGCCCCAGACTGAGATTGACTGGTTGTCATTTTGTATTTCTTAAAGTTTTGTAGCCCATTCCAGCCTTGTGCAGATCTATAATCTTGTCCCTGACATCCTTTGACAGCTCTTTGGTCTTTCCCATATTGGAGAGTTTGGAGTCTGATTGATTGACTGATTCTGTGAACAGGTGTCTTCTATACAGGTGACTAGTTAAAACAGGAGTCTAATTCAGGAGATGAGTGGATTAGGGGTGTCTAACTGGTCTGTGGGAGCCAGAAATCTTAATGGTTGATAGGGGATCAAATACTTATTTCACACATCCATCCATCCATCCATCCATTTTCTTCCGGGGCATTCTTCTTATCCGGGGCTGGGTCACGGGGGCAACAGTCTAAGCAGGGACTCCCAGACTTCCTTCACCCCGGACACTTCCTCCAGCTCCAACGGGGGGACCCCAAGGTGTTCCCAAGCCAGCCGGGAGACATAGTCCCTCCAGCGTGTCCTGGGTCTTTCCTGGGGCCTCCTCCCGGTGGGACATGCCCGGAACACCTCCCGAGGGAGGCGTCCAGGAGGCATCCGGAACAGATACCCGAGCCACCTCAGTTGGCTCTTCTCAATGTGGAGGAGCAGTGGCTGTACTCCCAGCTCCTCCCGTGTGACTGAGCTCCTCACCCTGTCTCTAAGGGAGCGCCCAGCCACTCTCCACAAGAAACTCATTTCGCCTGCTTGTATCCGCGATCTTGTCCTTTTGGTCATTATCCAAAGCTCATGACCATAGGTGAGGGTAGGAACGTAGATTGACCGGTAAATCGAGAGCTTTGCCTTTCAGCTCAGCTCCCTCTTCACCACAACGGTCCGATACAGCGACCATATCACTGCCGACGCTGCACTGATCCGCCTGTCAATCTCATGTTCCATCCTCCCCTCACTCATGAACAAGACCCCGAGATACTTGAACTCCTCCACTTGAGGCAAGGACTCTCCACCCACCCGGAGAGGGCAAGCCACCTTTCTTTGGTCAAGAACCATGGCCTCAGATTTGGAGGAGCTGATCCTCATCTCAGCTGCTTCACACTCGACTGCAAACCGCCCCTGTGCACGTTGGAGGTCCCAGTCCAATGAAGCCATCAGGACAACATCATCTGCAAACAGCAGAGATGAGATCCTGTGGTCCCCAAACCGGATCCTCTCTGGCCCCTGGCTGCACCTAGAAATTCTGTCCATAAATACAATGAACAGAACCGGTGACAAAGGGCAGCATGGCGGAGTCCAACGTGCACTGGAAACAAGTCCGACTTACTACCGGCAATGCGAACACAGCTCCTGCTCCTGCAGACATAAAAGTTATAAAGTGTATCTTTAAAAATGGGCTCTATCATGAATTGGGCATGGCAGATGAAATGGGGGAAGACCCTTATTGTGTGTCTCTTGTGTTTCGTATCATTTCTACACCATTAGATTTAACACATCCATCTTGTCTGTCTGGCAGTGTCCAAGGTATGCTCCAGATCATGGTAGCTCTGTGTATACTGGCGGGGTACTCCATCACCACTGCCAGTTTTGCCATCTACGAGGTCAGTGAACACCACAGTGGCTCTAAGAGGCTGCAGCACATCGCCGGAGTCAGTGAACCCTTCTACTGGGTGGTCAACTTCTTCTATGACATGGTAAATACTATTCTGATTAAACAAGGATTGATTCATGTAATCACATTATTTAGTAAAATTATGTCTCACACTACAAAAAAAACTTGATTAAATTAAATATGTTCCTTGAATTCCATTTTTTTGTTTTTGACTAATCATCTAAGTTTTTGACTAATCATTTGCCACTTTTCTTATTTTGAACTCAATATTTTTTTTTCTCATTGCATAAGAAATAAAAAAAAAAAAACATGTGTAAAGTATATGACTTGTTCTTTTGGCATTTTCACATTTTATATTCAAATCAATCATATATTATAAAATTTTAATTCATGGAATACATTGCATATTTTATACTATATATAATTAAGATTAATTTTAAACTAAAGTCATGTAATTTCTACATGTTAACTGTAATGTTTCCTGTTTATGATTTTTCTTGTATTCCACTCCATTTTTCACTTTCACTGGTCTCAATGATTTTATTCAGTGCAGTAACACGATTTTGTGACAAAATGGCTGTAGCTTTCAGAAGTAAATTGCCCCAATTTCCATATGATTGCTATTGTATGATTTTTATATCAAAACATTGTCTTTTTAATGGATAATTCAACAAAATCACAGGAATCCAAATATGGCAAACTTTTCTTTTTGCAGGTCATCTATCTGATCCCTGTGGCTCTGACTGTTGGAGTGATTGCAGCCTTCCAAGTACCAGCTTTCACTGATCGGCAGAATTTGGCAGCTGTTACTATACTCCTGATTCTTTTCGGGTAAGTTTCATTATAAATATCTAAATTCCATCTTTTTTTTTTTTTTTCTTTTTTGTACCCTGTGTGTTTTTTTGTACCCCTTGTGGTAGCAGCTGTCAGTAATTCTGATAGTTGGTTAAAGTTTATTTATAATTCTATATTGTACGTCATACAGTAGGACACCGTGTATACATGTCTTGGTTTATTGATGTATGATACTCACAAATTAATAATTTTATTAGAATGTTTAATGAATTAATAAGTTAAAGGAAATAATTTAAAATTAAAATGGAACAAAGAACAAAAAATATACTTAAAAAATATACTTACTTAATTAATTATTAATAATTATACTATAGTTTTAACAAAATATTTTTTTCTCTTACTGTTATTATTATCAACGCCAAAAATCTATTTATGATCGAGGTCGAATTACACAACCAATCTGCAATACCTCCACAGCATATGCAGGTCTTGTGCTGTTGCCTTGGTGCCTGTCCTGAGCCCTACATTTTCGCAGGCCAACTCAGCATTCTGCCTCTCATCTATCAGACAGATGTCTCTTTCCCAGGCAATGAATAATCACAGTGCTCCATCTGTCAGTGCACTCACACCTGGTCCGGTCTGCAGCCTCCCCACGTCTGTCTCATGTCATAGCTTGGCACCCAGCGTCTGCCGACCAAGCACCTTTTTTGGGCATGCCACCACGGCGCTTTGTCTTTGTCAGGCTCTGTTTGTGTTTGTGGCTCATGTCTGCGTTCTGCACACACCTCCTATCTTTTCTTTTTAACTCGCTCATCCTTTGTCTTATCCCCTCTATCGGACCGACCTGGGCACCCCAATCAAGCGAACAAGTCGATTATGTGAAAGAAAAAGACAGAAAAACAAAAAAGGAAAAGGGATGTTTTGCCACCAAGGGAATAAAGGCAGAAGTGATTTATCTTCATCTTATTTGGTGCCAGGACTGAATGTTTACCCTCTGCAGAGTCTGCACAGTGGTATTTTTCTGAAATTTTCCTCAGTTTCAGTAGTCTATGGTGCCTATTTTTATCAGCTTCTTTGTGTAGCTCATACACATCAAAATGCCTCATTTTGAAACAAGGCTACGTAATTTATTTTTCTGTGAAATGCAACATATTTTTACAATATTCTCTGCTCTTGCTTCTCTTCTAGGTTTTCCACGTTTCCCTGGATGTATCTCATGTCCAGTGTGTTCAAAGATGCAGAGATGGCCTTCATCACCTATGTGTGCATCAACCTCTTCCTCAGTGTCAACACCATCATACCAACCTCCATCCTCTACTTCATGAGGCATATTACACAGCAAAATACTGAGGTTTGGGATATTAGATGGCTTACTATAAAATGCACTCACCAGGCATGCTGTTAGGTACATCTGTTTTGATATGCGAATGTCCATTAAGCTAACTACACAAGACCAAATTTAGTCCACAAGTTCAAATGCAATAGAAAAGAACTGGTATTTTAGATTTTTGGGTCTATTGATATTTTTAAATAGTCTGACCATTCCTATTTGAGCCTACCACTGCTCTGTCACTCTCTTTGTTTTCAGTTCAGTAAAAAGGCTGTGAAGCTTTGAGATTGTTTTGTCTTGAAACTCCAATAGGTCAGTCGTTTAAAAAAACAAGTCAATCCAGTGCAGGTCCCTTTCAGAGGCACTTAAATCCCCTTTCTTTTGCACTGGGGTACCTGTTTGAACTTCCACTTGTGTCTTTAACGTTTTAGGTCTAAACCAGTCAGATCTGGGTGATACATTTGAATTTTACAGGACTTTATCAGGTGGCAAAATGTGTTTCCTTAATTATTCCTCACTGTATTTTGTTATATATCGGTAATGCATTTATTTTTGACTCTGTTCCTTAATGCTGTTTCGTTTTTCCTCCCACAGAGCCTGAAAGTCATCTTTGACAGGCTGAGCTATGCCTTCCTAATCTTCCCTCAGTTCAACTTCGGTAATGGGCTTTTGGAATTAGCGCGAATGAACATCCAAGTGCAGCTGCTGAGTGGCTATGGTATTGATGCGTACAAGGACCCTTTCTCCACCGAGGCCCTAGGTTGGATGATGATCTCCTCCTTCATTCAGGGAGTCGTCTTCTTCACAGTGCGACTGCTGTTGAACAAATACATCATACGCAAAGTCAGGTCAGTGGTAACAAGCATTAGCCAGTGTCAATCATGTTTCTTGTTTCCTAGCATTGAAATTCATAGAAGACTGATCCTTTCAACATTTCAGCGGAATTTATTTATTTAATTGTTCAGACACGTAGAACATTTTGTTTTGTTTTGAATTCTACATCCTTAATTTCCCTTGTGGATAAGTCTAAGTTAAGAGTTAAGATAAGTCTAAGTTAAGATATGGGATGTGCTGCTTTTGTCACAGATTTCAGTTAGATGCGTTTTTGCTTTTATAATGGCCCTTTTGAGTGCCTTCAAAAACTATGACAGGCATTTGGCCATCAAATACCCAGGTATTTTTGATAAAACAATTCAATTACAAAATTTCTGGTGCTTTCAATTTATGATACTGTATGATACTGAAACATTTTTTGATGACGCGTGCTGTGTAACATAAGGGAAATATGTATTGTTGACTATACTCCAACCTATACAGAGCAGTGGTTCCTATCTGTTACGTTAGAGTGGTATGTTTTCAATATACTTGGATTCAACATGTATATGTATATGGATATTGTTTTTGATAATCACATGTTTGATACTTGGTCACATGACCCCTATAAATAGCGTCACACCTGCTGCTCATTCTATTAGCCCTGATGAAGACTCATAAGTAGTCGAAACGTGGTGGCATGACCACACTGCAAATTAGAGTGCCTCTGCCATCCTCTTTTATCTCAACAAGAATTCAAGACCCCTGGTCTGATGAGCACCTGCATTTATAAGTTTTGATCCAGTGCATGCCATGACAGGCATGTTTTGAATTATTTATTCTTATAGCATTCATCCTAATTTTATATCAACCATTGATAGCTAAGGAGTTTGGTCAGTGTAAAAAAGTTAAACACTGTGGCAACTTCAGTATTGTAAAAAATATGTTTTATTCTGCATTCTGTTTTACTGTGATATATACAGATCGACAATTTTCTCCTGAACTAAAAGATCCCTGTTTTCCTTCCAAAGAGATACACCTTTAATGATACTTTTAGAATAACCGTGCTGTTGTTTTCTCAGAGGCCTGATTCTAAGAAGAAAGGCAGTGCCTCTTGTGTCTTGTGTAGAGGAGGATGAGGATGTGGCTGCTGAGCACCTGCGGGTGTCCAGTGGAGCAGCGAGCTCAGATGTGCTGCAGGTGAACCAACTAACAAAGGTCTATCAACACCTCAACAAGAAGGTCCCCGCTGTGAAGCAGCTGTCCCTGGGTGTTCCTGCTGGAGAAGTGAGAAAACAAACACACTCACACACTGTTTATTTCTTTTACCAAATTCAAACCACATTCAAAGCTAGGCAAAACCACTACTTGCATGTTTCAAAATTGACTTGTACAATTACAGGTTGAAGGTTCCAATGTTGTTAAAGTGTATCTAGGACTGTGCAATTAATAAAAAAAAAATATTTCTAACCGTCAGTGATTTACTGGGTCTTTTTAATTGAGAGGTTTAGGACCAATCCGCTGTCAGTGAAAGCATGTGGTTTAGTTTAAATTTGACTATTTTTTGTGTTAAATGGCAGTGATTAAAAGTCTGTATTGTTGAAGATCAGAATGTCAATTTTGAAAGCAAATTTTATTTTTTTTACTAAGACAAAATGAAAGATTCCATTTTAAAATCTAGATCAGTCAATATGAGGATGAATATGAGAAAGATAATAAATCTTTTTTGTATGAAATGGCCCAGCCCTAGGTGTAACTACTGCAATGTTGTATTTACTGACAAAACTCTGTCCACAGTGCTTTGGTCTGCTGGGAGTGAATGGAGCAGGAAAAACAACCACCTTTAAGATGTTGACGGGAGATGTCAGCCCCACAGATGGCACAGCACAGATCAGGGACAGAGATGGGTAATTTCTCATCTTTGTATTGCTGGGTTTCAGACATCACAACATTCTTTAGGCTAATATTATTTAATACAGATGAGGGGCAGCTAATATAAATATTGCTATTATGCAGATTATGTTCTACTAGTCAATGTAGTCATTAATAGAAATAATCAAGTTCAGCATTTTACTTCTATGATTCTATGAGACAATATAGTTGTGAATAACGTCCTTGTGAACCTTATTTAAATCAATAAACTGTGCTTGAGCTTTAATGATAACAACAGCACTGAAGCAGAAATGCCCATAGGAACACTCTTTATGTTTTTCTATGTACTAAGTATGTTCAGTGTAATGTTTATGTTTTGTTTATGTTTTTTCCCACAGACGCCTGGTGGATATAATGGAGTGCCGTAACCAGGGAGTGAACATTGGATATTGTCCTCAAGTGGATGCCCTGGACGATCTGCTGACGGGAGAAGAGCACTTGTACTTTTACGCTCGCCTCCGTGGCATTTCAAAGAGAGACATACCCGGGGTAAGGCAGAGACTCTGTGCCATGTTTCAAAAACCCAGTGACAGCACCATCTACCAAATGATACCAGATCAGATAGAAATTCAAAAGTGCACTTCCACGGCAGGACTAGTGCCTGCTAATGCTCCGGTGAATAGTGAATGGAGGTGGGTGTGTGAAATGTTGAATGATGTGCAGCGAAAGCTCTAAACTGTCTCAAAATATAAAAACCTCTCTCTTGTCAGCTAGTGCACTCCAAACTTCAGAATCAAGCTGATGCTGTGCGGTTTTGTCGTCTACAAATTTACATTTAAACGATTTGTTGTTGATGAGGGGATCTTATTTGACATGTCACTCCAGCCCAATCATCCCATTTATCATCCCAAGGACTAATCAATCTTGTTTCTTTGGTGATTACCGAGTGAGCCTTTCTTTCCTTCTGCTACTGGCGTCAGTGTGATCTGCTCCAGTTGGATACAACTTCACATTATACAATACAGTTGCACAAAAGCTCCTTGTTTAGTCAGATTTATCTAAGTAATTGTATTCAAGGTCTGCACATTTGTTTGCAACAAATTACAGATATGAATTCATCCATGTGCACTGAGGATTGGTCTTTATGAGCACTTTTACATCATCAGTAATGGCCTTGTGTCTTGGACGCAAACACAGAAAACAATGGTTATAATGGCCAGCACATCTGCGTCAGCCCTATTCACAAAGATGGCGTTATATATGGAGTCTCTTATGTGGCATCACTGTTCCCTAGCTACACATAATGAGACAGGCTCTAATGGGGTCATTTCACATTGACATGGTTGTGTCAGGAGTAATGAGGTATTGCATCAAAGGTGACGGTAAAGGCTTTTATTGCAGAATGCACCAAGTAGCATGTTTTGATTTTGATCAGGTCAAAACATTGTTCTGTTGCCTATTGTGCCCATGTCTTAAATGTTTGCAAAGCTACTATCAGTAAACCAACTCAAGAATGTAAAATTAACTTTACTGGCATAAGCAATCATTTATATTAAACTGAATTATCAAGGTCCATTAACCTGTACTTGCTCCACTTTTCTACTGACTTTGAAATTACATTATTAGAAAATCATTGCATTGCATTCTCAGAAATTGTCATCTAAAGCATTTATCAGTACTATATCCATTCAATACTGAAAAAATAGTTTATACCTTTTTGAGAAGTGAACTCAAAGTGCAATGAAAAATCTAAATCTATAATAAAGAGATAGCTATTGTAAAGTCAAGTACCAAGCAAGGCAGCTACATAAAAAATTTCAGCTAAAGTGGGAGAAGTACTCAGTGTTTAATCTTTGCATGTTTTTGTTTGCAGTTGGTGAACTATTTACTGAGGAGGCTGGAGCTGAACCACTATAGAGACACAATCAGTGACAATTACAGTTGTGGCACCAGGAGGAAGCTGTCTACTGCACTGGCTCTAGTCGGACACCCACAGATCCTGCTTCTGGTAAGAAAGCAAATACAAGTTCTTTTCAATTCAATTCAGTTTATTGCACATTTAAAACAACTTCAGCTGACCAAAGTGGTTCACATGAAAGTCAATAGCAATTTTAAGGACAATACAAGCACAATTAACATCATACACAGTAAAAGTAGACAAGAGAGCATGTAAAATAAGATTAAATTGCGGCTATACCGTCTTGTCAAAGCCTGATCCCGTCAGCTCTCAGAAGCTCAGCAGGGCCGGGCCTGGTTAGTACTTGAATGGGAGACGCTGGGAAAATCAGGTGCCACAGGGGGGCGCCAGTACCAGAAATGTTGTTGTTGTTGTGTCCTTAGGCAAGGCACTTCATCCATATTGCCTAGTATGAAAGTGGTGTGTGCATGAGTGATGGTGGTGGCGATGGAGGGGCCGATGGCGCAGATTGACAGCCTTGCTTCCGTCAGTCTGCCCCAGGGCAGCTGTGGCTACAATAGTAGCTT
Organism: Taenioides sp. WSHXM2023; assembly: GCA_029959045.1. Lineage (NCBI taxonomy): Eukaryota > Metazoa > Chordata > Actinopteri > Gobiiformes > Gobiidae > Taenioides > Taenioides sp. WSHXM2023. Next base: position 17,125,389 of record CM057099.1, read on the forward strand.
ACACCACCAGGTGTGGAGTGAATAAACAATGAACTGTAAAGCATTTTTGAGTGTCCAGGAAAACACTATATAAAACTGATTCATTATTAAATAAAATAAAGTACCTAAATAAAGTGCCTAGTCAGACATTGTTAGAGCTTGGCATACAGTAAAGATGGGTTTGTGTATGTTAGCAAAAGTAGAAGCAGCAGCTGTGCGAGTACTGCGAATTCTGATAGCAGTATACATTGTACTAGTAGCATTAGTAGCAGTATACATTAGTACTAGTAGTAGCAACAGCAGTATAAGTAACATAGTTGTAATTATTGTAGTAGCAGTAATGTATGGAAATGCAAGTAATGTTTGCACAACTGACCTTCAGTTGATACTGTGGCATACCTGTTACTTAACTTATGAAAGTGTTTTACTCCTCCGATATTAATGTTTCTATAATAGAGTTATATTATAATCTATAGAACTTCTGCTCTATAGATTCTGCTGCTTCTCCTTCTTTCCATAAAGTCACAGCACCTCTCTGCTGCATATTACACTGTTCTCAGACCTCCTGTATCTTATTTTACTTTCTGCTGCCACCTCAGTCTCTGTTTAGACTTCCACTCATTGCTCTGCTTCATGTCTCTCAGGATGAACCCAGCTCTGGGATGGACCCGAGAACCAAACGCCACCTGTGGAAGATCATCTCAGATGAAGTCAAAGGCAAATGTGCAGTGGTCCTCACTTCACACAGGTCAGAAACACTAAATCTGGCTGTTCTAGTTTAGAAAAGCATTATTCAGACTATTAATTTAATTATTTATTCATTTTCGATTAGCCATTATTGGTGATGGAAAGTTAGCAAAGTTGCCAAAGCAAATAACAATTTAAAATAAAATACATGGTGTATCTCTTAAATGGTAAAGTACGGAAGCTGAAACCTGTACGGAAATTTTTCTCAATGTACAATTTAATTTATTTTTGTATGTTATTTTCTTTTTTTCTTTTTTTGCTGCATCATAGATATAGTAAATTATTTTAAAAAATCATAATTTTTATTATACTCCAAAAGATTAACTAACATGTACATGGCACAACAGTCATGGTTGATTAAAGCATTATTCAGGCACCATTCAGTCAATAACTACTGATTTCCCAAATTTTCATTATATTTGCATGTCCCAATTATTCCTCTCCGTTATGAAAATCAAGCTGGTATTTAAATACAAGTTAATTCCCTTTTTACACGGGGCATAGATAATTACTGAGTGCAGCAGTGACCTTAAGTGACCCCTGCCCTCTCTTTGTGTCTTTGTATCTCAGTATGGAGGAGTGTGAGGCTCTGTGCGGTCGTCTTGCCATCATGGTGCAGGGTCAGTTCCAATGCCTGGGTTCCCTGCAGCACATTAAGAACAGGTTAGTGACCCCTCTTCATCCTCCAGTCCAGCCATTACCGTCTCTGCTCCCCTGTGCCCACTCCCCTTAATTCCTCCCTGGTCTATCTGTGCTCTTTTGTGCAATGCTCTATTTTTCAAGGAAGAACTGTGTAACAACATCCTCCCCCAGACTGTACTATGTTCATAAAAAAATGTTTCTTTCCCTTCAGGTTCGGCAGCGGGTTCACAGTAAAGATGTACTTGGCCAGAGCCTCTTGTGATGCAGAAGCAATCACTCAGTTCATGCAGAGCCGATTCCCCAGCACTTATCTCAAGGTGAGCTTTGCCAGCTATTTTGTCTAAGCATGGTTCTACTCCATGTGCTTGAACAAAGGGATTATAGTGGAGACACAGATCAAAATTCAATCCTATCCCAAAAAAACTGTTCTCTAAATCACAAATCACTAGTATTATTTTTTGTAACTAGATTCTTTCTATGGAGCGGTAACTGATTTTATAAGGTAACTGTAATATTACCCAGGCTAGAAGTATAGTAGAGTATTTAATTATATATATGCTGCTTATTAATAACAGCCTTTGCTAATACTAATACTAATTATAGTATTACTACTTAAACTATTTTCTTCTATATTTGTATTATTAAAAATACATTGGTAATTTATTGAACCTTATATTTTTAATGCAGATCTTGTATTCTCTCTTTCTTTTGTTGTGCTATTGTATTAAATGGGTATGCTCTAAACAGGAGCAACACTCAGCGATGGTGGAATACCATGTGCCGATAGCTCCAGGTGGAGTGGCAGACATCTTTGGTCAGCTTGAGTCCAGCAAGGAACACCTGGAGATCCAGCACTTTTCTGTGAGCCAGACAACACTGGATGAGGTGAGAGCACAGATGTGGCATAAATAGAAAGGTCAATGAAGCAGTACAGTGCAGTTTTGTATAAATTTAGCTGCTGGGAGAAAAACTGTAAATTAGGACAGGAGATGAGACAGGACAAGGGAAAGCCGGGACAGACGAAAGCTGCGTGGGAGTGAAAAAAAAAACAGAGTTGAAAAGTTAAAAAGAGACGGAGAGGAGCTGACAGGGGATATGCCTCAGGGAGAATAAATTGAATATGAGTTAGGAGAGAATCCATGAGCTTTATATGCAGCTACTGCTGATATTCTTCATCCAGTCAGGCCCTCTGGCACTGTGGGAACAGGACATACCATGAGCAGAGGACCCAGAGGGGTGCAGCAGCAGCAGCAGCAGATGATTCAAATTAACCAAAATACTGCCCTTAATTCAAGGTGTATATGTTATAAGTTGATATCCAGGCATTCTATCGATAGGCATTATACGTCTCCTCATCAATCCTATTTGTAATCTATACTATGATTCGACTGTGACATAGCAAGTAGGGATGTCAGGATGTCAAATTTTAGAATTGTGATTTAATGATTACTTACTCCTTGACTTCATGACCAAAACGTGAAATCCCGTGTGATGTGTTTTTGGAGAACAAACCAAACTGATATCCAAAACAATGACTCAGGCATAAAAAATTTTTTATAAAACGAAAGTAAGGCTAAGCATTAAATGAAACTTTTTTGTGTGTGCATTTGCATTCTATTAAACGGTAGGGTATACTTTGCCAGAGATTCCTACTTCCTTAAATCCCTAGGCATTCTGTAGAATGCCTGATTATGAATGTTACCTGTAACATATACATACCTTGAACTAACTGTTGTTCTGGTCATTTACAGGTCTTTATCAACTTTGCCATGGGGAAAATTGGGATGGAATCCGTACAGACTGATGATGAGTTTGATGATGACAGCTCCATGAAGGACATTAAAGCTTAGAGTCCAGTCTTTCTTTGTGTGAACTGTACATCCTATGTAAAATGCTTCTGTGACTATGACATCTACATACAATATATATATCTATAACCATTAATAATACAAATTATATGAAATGTAATTATTCATTTTACAATTTGGTTTATGAAATATACATATACTTATAACTGGGGACTTATGTAATTTTATTTTGAAATGTGATTATGGCTATATATGATAATAGTATTTCAAAATCATTGTATTTTTATAATTCTAATAAAGCAATTAATTCCAAGTGCCTCTTTTTTCTCTTCAAACCACATCACAGCCTGATTAGTCCTATGTTACACTCTTAACCAGATTAGAATGTTGTATCATCAAAAACATGCCTGGTGTTGTGTTTTGTTTCATTCTCATGTTTACATCTCCAATCTCAAAATGCTCTGTTCTACCTTGTGACATCATATGTAGTTTTCAAGTCAATGACTACATTTTTATCTTTTGTTTAGCAAAGATTAGCAAATTCAAGGCTAATAAGTCTAGTGAAGGTGTATGGACTTTAAAAACAGAGGAGCCTGAGTGTTTTCTGTTTGAGAGAAGAACTCAGCCTAAATATGCAGGATTTGTGTGTGAAACGTGTGAAAGAAGAAAAAAAAAAAAAAAGAAAAATTTAAATAACAGTATAAAAACGAAACATTTAAAACAATTATTATATTATTGTTTATAATTAGTCCAAACAACAGAAACATAAAGGACACAAAAACGAAGAAGTAAACGGGTACATTTATTTTGAAAGGGAGATACGTCTGTTTGGTTACGTCATTACGTTACGCAGCTGCACATTTCCGCAAATTTCAGGCGCGAAGTATTAAGGTGCATTTTGGAGTTGTTATCCTAGAAAAAGATAACAAATCTGTTTAGTCATTAAAACACAACACCGAACACATGTTGACAATGGACAGTGATGTCCTGCAAACTCCGTCATGGGCGAAAACCAAAGAAGCGATTACAAACTTTCGAAAACTTCTGCTGTGCGCCAAATGGTAGGTTTCAGCTGCATTATATTTAGCAAATTGTCATGTCTGCACTATTTCGACGCTTTTAGCCAGTGTATCTGCGATTTACAAATGATGATGCTATTATATTAGCTATTGCTTTGGTTACTTACTTATTGAGGTTCTCTGTTTATGTGCTGATTCTGTCTCGTCATTCTTCTCAAGTATGTTTTTGTAATTTGTATTTCCTGCATTTTTGGTCTAGCTCGCATTTAATGAAGGACCCTGTTTGTCTGGGAATGTGTGAGCATTTGTTATGCAGGTAATAACGTATTTTTCATTAATTAATTCAAACTGTTTTACAATGCAAATGTTAAGTGTTTCTTCAAATGAACTTTTTTTTTAGTATTATTAATCTCACCTTTTAAAAAATAAATAAAAATATATAACACATCTGTATAATTTACATTTACCTAACTATTACTACTATTAACTATTACTATTGTTGTACGTTAAAAATTTTGCATTTACAACTAGCTGTTTAATGAGTAGATCTTAAACTGTGGTATTTGTGCTTACTATCCTTCAGTCCAGTTGCTGCTTTGGTTATAATAATTGGTATTTAATGTCCTGTGTAGATCCTGCGCTGGTTCCAGTGCAGGAGAAGGGTGCGTGGTGTGTCACAGTCCTGCCTGGGTGAAGGACATCCAGATCAACAGACAGCTGAGTATCATCATAGAGCTCTTCTCTGGTCTGGAGAATCTCATGAACCCAACACAAGAGGGTAACTAATCTGTATTATGTTCATATGTATCCCATGTCTGTCCATGTTTAATACTGCATTACATAACTTTTGTGGTGGAGGGTTTGCCACCCGTTTGTCTTAGAGATTATATTTATTTTTTTGTGGAATGTTCCACAGTATGGAATTAATTGTATCCATCTTACATTTATTCATTTCTCTTTTTATTGCTAATGAATACCTTGAAAAATATGCATTATTTTTTACTTACCAGTTGTGACTTGTAAGTTGACCTGTGGAACATTCCAGGGACAGCAATAACATCTCTATGGAAGGTAGACCACCACCAGAAATGTTGCATTTTTTACCTTTTTTAAATCATAAAATATGTAATTATAAGACAAATGTGTGACTTTTTTTTAAGTGTATGAATATTATAATGTATATTTATATAAATAATATGCATTTTAACTTTTTAATCTGATAAGATTTACGAGACAGATAGCAAATTCAGTTTTAGTTTGTTTTTTAGCTTTCTCTCTACCTTCTGTTGTAAATTGTTTTTTCTCAAAGTGTTGAGCCTTTTAGAAGACCTTGTTATTGATTTATTACAGATTCAGCAAAACAAGAAACGCCTGTCTCGAACCAGAAGAAGAATTTTAAAATTTGGTTCAGTCCGCGTAGTCGAAAAATTCGCTGCCTGGTGGAAAACCGTTCAGAAGGCATAGCACCAGAGAGCAAGCCTTCTGGAGAAACCGCTGCTGCAGACACTACAAATGCATCTAAAGACCTGTCAGTTTTTAATTTCACTTCCTCCTCTCAAGACTCTGGCTCTAGTAGTCCACAAACACGTAACTCGAGCACAAGAAGCAAAAGACAAACCAAGAAAAGCGCTCCAAGCAGAAAACAGGCCTTGGCGCATGCTACTGTTCACGCCCAACAGAAACAGAGCGTGCAGAAGATGAGGAGGCTGCAGGCTATAAATCAGCAGTGGGGGATCTCGGAGGGGCCCGTGGCGTTAAAGGATCAACCATGCACAAAGCAGCCACGCAGGTCTGGTAAGAGGGTTTCCTTTGGAAACTCTGCTGTCGCCTCCGACCAGCCCCAGGGGACTACTAATGAACTCAGCCCTGGCACTGTGACTGGAACTGTCCCGGAAACTATATCCAGTAACCGAGCAGCTGAGTCTAACACTGAAATAGTGGACAATTTGGACCAGAGTAGCACACCTCCTCCAAATGAATGTGAGGCAGAGGACGATGCAGAGAAAAGGGAGGAAAATGAGCCTTCTCCTTCTATGAAAAGATCAAGAATAGAGGAAGGCCACTATTTAGACATGACACCAAAACGTCTCAGGACATCACCAGGGAGCAGGAGGAGATCAGAGGGTCGTAGGGTTTCCTCTGTCTTCTCCTCTCCATCTTTGTCCAGTCCTGCAGGTTCAAAGTCAGCTAGGAGCCCTAGAGTGGAGCTTGGAGACAGCCCGTCCTCCTCCCTGGGCAGTGTCAGCAGAAAATCTCCCCGCTTCTCCTGTGGAAGCCATGCGGTGATGAAGAGGAACCATAAAGGAGAGACGCTGCTGCATATAGCTGCCATAAAGGTCACCAGGTTCCAGAATAATTTCAGATATTATTAATATTTTAGATTGAAATCTCTACTTCGTTTTACCTCACTATATAAAGGTGCTACTATAAGGGTAAGAGTGTGTTTTATACATTTAGGATTTTGTTGTTTGTGTGTTATAAAGGTCAGGAATGTTTCAAAGCTAAAACCATTTATCCATGGGTTTCACAATGATAAACTAGAACCATTGCCATAGTGATTAACAATTTAAAAATAAAATGGACAAAACAAGAATGACACATAAAACAGTAAGCAGAAAGTAATGAATAGCAAACTAATCTGACGTTTGCATGTAATTGCTCAAATACCCTTTTCACTTAAAGTAATTATTAATCTTTTGTGGATCCTTTTAGTGCTCTCACGCCTCAGAAGAACAAAGAGACTAATCTGATCCCTGTAAAACATAACCATAATCCCCCTCTGGATCCAGGACACAGTAATCAATGGCCCACAGTGGAGTGTGTGATTGATAGGAGCAGGGTGTTAGTGCTGTGGGATCAGCGCCTCTGTTTGAAGCCATGCATTTACAGGTCTCTACGTCTGACCTCTTGTTTTGTTGTTTGGTCTGCAGGGAGACGCAGAAGCTGTCAAAGAACTGCTGGAGCAAGGGGCAGACCCCAACCTCAAGGATAATGCTGGCTGGACACCTTTGGTACGATCAAAACACAGTGTTTACTACTGTCACAATGTGCTTTTTCCTATACCTTGCATTCTTTATTCTTTAATCTAGATCACCATTTGTTTTTATCACAGCAATAACTATTTTTCCTGGGGTAAATCTAAATTGGTAATATGGCATGCCATCTACTTGTTTTTTTCTATTTGTAAAATCCCATCCTTCAGACTTGAGACTCGTACATTTTTATTTTATAACGTACGAGTCATGTTTTTCCCCAGCATGAAGCCTGCAACCTCGGACACTTGACAGTTGTGGAAATCCTTGTTTCGAGAGGAGCCCTCCTGAACACGCCCGGCTACGAGAATGACTCTCCTCTCCACGACGCTGTGAGGAATGGACACACTGCCATCGCCAGACTGCTGCTGCAGCTCGGAGCCTCCACAAACGTGCTGTAAGGACTTGGACTAGGCATGTTTTCTTCTGACTGGAACAGCACAGCAAGTTCTGATATATTTATATATTCTGTCTACAAAAAACTCTGTCTTGCAAAATTTAATTCAGGAAATACCACAGGATAGAACCTCCTCTGCTCTGAATGCTTGTCCTCATACTTGTTTCATATTTTACCTGTATGATATCGTACATTATTTATGCAAACCTAAGTGCATTACAAGCTAACGTCTTGAACACATAGACATTTGCCCTCATTTAAAATTCTTGCAATCATCTCTATATTTAATTTTAAAAGTTTACCAATAAGTAAGTTTTCAAAGTCATACAGGACTCTGTTTGAGCATATCTTTGACTTGGATAGATCACCACGGTGGCTCCTCCATGCATTATTATTTTCTTTAGATATTGTTCTCACGTGCTGCGTCTTCACCAGTGCATGTATGCGTGCTGCCACACACTGTTGGAAGAGGAGCTTGTTTGTATTTACGTGTGTGTGTGTGCAGTGCTGGGGGTATGAATCCAAATGAATTATTTTATGGACCAATGGACCTATTAATTGTCCCCCAGGTGTTATCTTTGCTGACGCCTAATCTTTAGAGACCTGCTGGGCCTTTCTTCTGTTCTGTTCATTTGTCAGGGTCACCTTCATGTTCAGATACAGTTTTTAAATTTTATAATCTCCAAACTAGTCTTTGATTTGATAAGGTCATTGAAGGTTATCAGTTTACTTGCTGTAATAATTTTAAATGTGTGTTGGAATATTGTTCAGAATATTGTATTCACCATAATCTTTGTCATGTGAAAGCATAATTTTACATGCAAAGTCTGTCCTTAGTTTGCCATCCAACCAAATTCATAACTTCCAAATTCCAAGTTACAAATATATTTTTCTTATGCTGTGTAGTTTGTTATTGTTGTAATTGTTATACCTTCACTTTCTTATCATTATATCTGGCAGATTGTTTTCAGTGCAAACAGATGTTTCTATGTATATGCCTTTTCACATAGAATGAACTTTCCCTTTCTATTTTCCCTGCATATTTGTCTTTGCAGTAATCTGTATGGAAAGAGGCCTGCAGATTATGCAGTGAGTCGTGAGATGCTGGAGATTTTCCAGGAAGCCACTGAAGGAACTCCAAATGCTAATGCCACACTGAGCCCCGCCATGGTATGCATTTTTAATTTCCTGCTACAAAATAAACTCGTCTAGCATATTTCTAGTTATGTAGATATACAAACTTGTACAATATGTCATATTTTCTCTTAGGTAAAAAAGAGTGTGGACAGAAGCGACGAAGCACTGGTGGTGATTCTATCCAGCAAGCTGTCATCGAGTGAACAGCAACAACTCGCCAAATTGGGACAGCTGCTTGGGGCGAGAATGGCCGACACGTTCACTGAATCAGGTACTGTTTGTTTGACGACATCATCAACATGCACAGACCTGTGGCCCATTCCAAATAACTGATTACTGCTTACATGTTTACTACATAGTACTATTTTAACACATTAAAATTTCTGAGGAGACTTTATAACCTTCTTGCAGACTTTAGTATTGCAAAAAACCTGGTATTAGCTTCTGTTACTGTCACTCGCTGAGGGTTCAGTGGCAACTTACAAGTGCTTTTAGAGCCATATGCGTCATTATGATTCAGCAGCCTCTTTCACTTGTGCATAGTAATGAATGGGAAAACACAAGAGAGCAAAAGTAATTGAAATCATTCTTCATAAAACGTTAGGAGGTATTGTCTAGGTGATGAATAAGCCTCAATGAAAAAAGCACTCACCACTTTGCTGCCTCTGACTGCAGGGCGCAAACTTTGTTGTTCACAAAAAGGCTGTTTACATTTTGATCTCCAGGCTTTGAATTCTTGGATACACATTCTGTTTTAAATTTGAATGAAACAGATTTCCAACAGCACTGCACAATGTTTTCCGAATTTTCCTTTGCTAAGACTTTGCTATTGCTATTATTTGACATTGACTGTTGACACTTTCTATAAAATCTATGAAAGTATATTACGTTAAAAATGTTAAAATGCCTTCTTGCTTCATTTTTCATTTGTATTATACAGTAATAAAACCCAATGAGCACTAAAACTATATTTTAACAGTTATTGATACAGAATACAAAATTGTACCTTTCCTTGACAGTTTGAGTTGTCTTAATCTTTACATAACCACGTGATTAAATTAAACCAATGACTACTGTGTTGAAAAATATATTCTATTGTACAAAAAAGCTTTTTAACGTTACAAAAGTATCAAAGTATCTAGTTATCTAGTCTGTTCTTTAATGTCGAAATTGAGTTAGGTTATCGTAACAAGATAAATATTCAACATTTTCACCCAGCTCTGATAAAAACAAATAGTTATATTTGGTTTATATGCATGTTTACATAATCCCACCTGTATTAGAATGTAGAGTTTGGCATTTAGTCAACCCAGTACCCAGCATGTGAAGAAAACTGTTAGAATTCACCACATTCCTCCTGGGAGACACAACATAAGGTCACAGATCCTATAATGTATGTGTTCCTCGTATGATAAATGTTGTATTTTTTCACTGGCTATAAAATAACTGGAGCAGTGCTGTTCTGAAGTTCAGAGGACAAACAAGGACAACAGCAGACTTGGCCCTCTCTGTATACTAGTAAGATCCTTGGTCCTGAAAAATGGCTCCATTTTGGTTTGAACTTCCGTTTCTTTGCCTTTTTTCAGTGACTCATGTTGTTGTGCCTGATGGACAGATGCCAACTACTTTTAGCACCCTCCTTGGCCTCCTGGTGGGCAGCTGGGTGGTCCAATACAGCTGTAAGTTTTTTTTGTTTTGTTTTTATTTTAATCATGCTTAACTAGCCAGCTTCTTAAATCCGTCATGTAAAGAATTACAGTAATTTTATGGACATGAACAATAGGGAGGATGTTGTGCCCACAGGTTATATGCCTCATGACTTTTACATGGTGTGTGTTATTAGAAACAATATGAAATTGTATTTCAGTCAGTCTTTTTCCTCAACAGGATCCTACAATGTGTATAATTGTGGCTCTTGCTTTTTTTTTTTTTTTTTTTTTTTTTTTTTGCTACAACAGATTGAATTATTTTAAAAACAGATGAAAATTATTGCCTGCCAGGTCCAAAGTAGACAGAATATTCCCAAGGATGTTTGACGGAATAATATTTAAAAGCCTTTGCATGTTTGAAGAAGGAAATAAAAATAACGCACCAACATATTTCCATCATACAGGAGCATACAGGTGACAGGTCTGTTCATAATAATGTATACATAGTGACACTGCTCACTTTGAGAAGTTTGGAGTTTATTTGAACTTGGGAATATAAAAATATGAAACAAGCAATAACTATTGTAAAAAGAGATTATGAAACAATTACATGTTTGAATTTCATTAGACATCTTCCTTCAAAGGGCACTTGAAGACTCACCACTACTTTACAAAATAAAGTTAATACATTCTTGGGTTGGAGAGACTTTGTGTAATATTTTTAACCTATTTAATTGTATTGTACAACACTTTGTTCTCAACACAAACATGGCTGGTTGCCTGACATTGATCGTCATATTCGAGACAAGTCAATTTCTCTAGATCACTTTGCCAAAACAATGTAGCTCTGCTTTTCCCTCATCACAGCACCAACTACAGTGTGTGGTGAATTACAAGCAGCTTGAAACCATTTATGGTCTTTGTAATCTAAATCAATATCTCACAAACAAACTGTGTTTCAGCATTTATAGCCACAGGATGCATGCAGGCTCTTATTTGGTGATGCAGGCATTACGTTCTTATTAATTTGCTGTTTACCTAACTGCAGTGATGGGAGTGGGCTGCGTGTCTTTGTGGAGATGTTTATTGTGAATGCACGCAGAGCTCTGAGTCTGCTATTCATCATTGTACTACAGTAGTTCAAAGAGTTAGCTGATCTGCTTTCAGCCCCCCCTGCACTTTCAAATCTCTTTCCTGAAGAGGCCATTTTAAGCGTGTTATCACTTTTTTTCACTTGGAACAAATTGGGAATCATTAAAAGAACAATTTGCGACGCACAATTTCCCAACAAGTAATTCTTGCCTGCTTGTGTGCACACCTGTTCAAACCGTGGCAGAAATGTGTGGATCACTGTGCCTGAAGACTCTGTAGGATCTCTTGATGAAAAGATGGCAAAGTTTTCTTTTTTGTTTGATGAATGCTTTGTAGAAATGGTAGCTTGCTTTTTTTTTAACCAAGTCAACAAGCAGGTATAAGTAAAGAGACTTGCTGTCAGAGTTTGTGGTACCTTGGTGTGCCCTTGACTGCTGTATCTGGCTGTGATTGTGCTGCAGTGCTGTGTGGTAAAACAGCAGGCTCACTTCTCGTCTCTGTCTCTGCAAAGTAAACCGTTTAAAGTTTGACTGTATTTTGTTGTGTAGATCAGTATTTGAGAGTGCAGAGTCTGTCTCCTCCCCCTCTCAGGAGCTTGTCTCGTGCTCTGCACAGCTTCGCCGTTCCCACACAACAATCCCCGAGCATCCTATCAGTGTCTGTCCTTGTGCTCGTCTGCTGAGGAAAGATGTGGTGATTCATGTCAATGTCAGTCTACCATCTCAACTTCAGTCTGGCTCAAGTCTGCATGTGATAAGATGGACTTACTAAAGTAAACAGTGAGCTAGTAATTGATGGAAGAAACTGCATACTAGGCTGCTCACTCTGTGCATAAGACTGATACAAACATGTTAACAGACCAATATGACTAGATTCTAAATGAGGGTGACTTTACACTTTGGAGAATTTGCGTTAACCTGCCACCATAAATTTCTAACTTCTACGATCATTTGAAAAACCAATGATGAAATCACTAACTTCTTTCCTTGTTTAGCATGTTAAATTAATTATATACTGCACTGTTTCTCTACGTGAAATATTGCAAGGCCCATGTTTTAACTTTACTCTGACGCCAAAAAGAAGACCCTCAACCAAAGACATTTTTTTAACAATGTTACAACACATAAAAGAAGTGTGCATCATTAACTCCATCATGCTGCCAGGCATCTTGCTCTGTCCACAAATGCAAACACTTGATAACTGATAAAACATTGCTTTGTTAAGCTTGTTACCAGAGATCTGACTGTCACACTGTTTTGAGCCTGCAGAATTGGTTGTAACTTTAAATTTGGACTATCTTTGATGCAGGGGTGGAGGCATGTCTGCGAGCAGGCGAGAGGGTGCCCGAAACTCGCCATGAAGCCGGAGAAGGCCCCCAGCGCAGTCGCATCAATAGATGTAGTCTGGTAAATAACACAGACTCATGATAAAAGGGCACTTTGTCTCAAGTATTGGATTGCCACAGAAATATTTATGGAATAAACTAAACTAACTTCACATTTTTATTTGAAGCAAATTTGTCCTAACACATGGTTAAGATGGTGAAATAGTCGCAAGAGTCTCCATACATTGTTCATTTAGGCATCATTGCTAAGGGCCTCACACCTTTTCCCTCTAGATATGAATACCATAAATACAAAGCTTATGCACTCACTCTGTATTAGGAAAGGCTTGTTTAGTGTCTAGTGATTAAAAAATTAGAAGACAGGTTAATCCTTCCACTGTTAAGTGGAGTGATCCTCTTCTGCACATTAAAAAACAAAACTGTATTGTCTTTAGAGCTATTGCCAATAGCTCTAAAGACAATACACTTCTCACTCTTAAAAATCACACTTTTATTTGTTTAGTTGCAAACAGTACCAAACTCAGAGTCCTACCTATATTTAATAATTAACAGCGCTAACCATATGTGACTTAACATGCCATCTCTTTTACTGCTTGCATTCCCCAGTTGCATTCTAACCACCAAAAAGTTACTTAAATCCAAAAAATAATAAATAATAATAAAAAACAATTTTAACTAATATAATTAGTATTGTACCTGTCTCCAGCTTCCCCCTCTTTTCGATGGCTGCTTCTTCTTCCTGCTGGGTTCCTTCTCAAGCCCTGCTAAAGAGGAGCTGATCCGGTTGCTTCGGGACGGTGGGGGTCAGATCCTGAGTCGTCAGCCCAAACCGGACAGCGATGTGACCCAGACTGTGAGTGCAGCTGCCTACCACGCCTGTCCCGGCTCTGACCAGGCCCTGTGCACCCAGTACATCCTCTACGACCCCCACGGCCCACACAAGCCTGCTCTGATCCGGAGAGGCAAAGTGTGGTCTGCCCCCTCCTCCTGGGTCATCCAGTCCATCACAGCTTTCAGACTGCTCCCTGTACCAGAACCTCAGACTTGAACAACTGCAGTCTGATCCTTTATGCACAGTAGTTAACTTTTGATGCTTATTTACTCATAATAACCGCACCCTTTATGTAATTATTAGTGCTTTCAATCGATTAAAATATTTAATCGCAATTAATCTCATGAATGTCATAGTTGACTTGCGATTAATCACAAATTAATTGCACATTTTTGTCCCTTGAATCGTCATTTTAATACTCTTATCAACATGAAAAGTGGATATCCTTGCTTTGTGTAAATTTTTTTTTTTTTTATTGCAACCATAATAATTGTCAGACAACTTTGTGTTCGATGTTCCACTCTCATGTTCCACTTTCATGAAGTGCTCTGCGACAGTGTCAGTGAAGTGCCTCTCTTCTGTCTGTAAATGCCAATACAACCACAATTTCAGCCAGCAGTCATTTCTACCTTTTGTCTTACGTTTTTACATTAGGTAAATTATTGTCTATGAACAAACTGTAGGGGATCTACAATATATGGCAGAATATCATATTGCTTTACCACTTATGCTAATTTTATGATTCAGTGTGTATTTTGTTGCAATTTGTAATAACTGCTAACAATTACAATAAATATTTTACAGTTTGTACTCCTAAGCAAAACATTTTGGTCTTTTTTGTCAAAACCACAGATGTAAGCCTAATTTTTACCTGTGCCATTAATGTTTAGATGTAATGCAGTTGGTGTGTTTAGCTAACTATACCATTGAGTTGAGTGAAACATTTGTGAAGAACTCTGATGATCGATCTACACTCACTACAGCATAGGAAAAACAATGTAATTAATTGTTCCGTCACATCATTGGCACTTACTGGAACAGGTAACAAAACTTTCTCTTGTGTCCTATAGGTGTCCAGGATTTTCTTCTATTACAACACTGCAGCAGGTGCCTTCAGAGGTCTACCGTTGGCCATTTCCCAAGTTGCCGTTTTCATTTATTCACAGGATTAGTCAGGGTTGCACCTAATTGCTATTGATTGCTATGTGCTGCATAAAATTGCTTCCCTTTTCTCGTCCACAGTGGGAGGTGGGAGAAGGCAATTAGCATCAAGGACAAGATAGAAGCCCGAGTCGACTTTGTAATGAAAGAGAGTGGCTGTGTCTGTAAGTTATGCTCTCAACCAACCAACCCACCATTACCAAGGCTCCTACTGGTGCTCACTCAGGCTTTCAGTATCACTTGATTTTTACCTGTTTTATGCCTTTTCAGTACTGGGAAAAAAGTTAGATTTAAGTCATATTAAGCAAAAAGGCTATGAACTAAATTATATAAACCTTACATCAAAAGAGGCCTCCTATTGGTCTGAGCTTTTTTTAGTGCATGCAGGATTCTTTGTATGTTGTTTTCAATTAGTTGCAACCACTACTATAAGCACAATGCCCTAAACCCATTCTCATTATGTTGTCCACGGTCAATTACGGTGTTTGTTGAAATTCAGAATTTATATTTTTATTCTTTAGCCAAATAAAATTTTAAAATGTATATACAAATGTGAATGTCAATGAAGAGTGTTTTGTGCTATAGATAGTGCTGCTGAAGCAACCCAGAGCACTGATACTTTCTTGTCCAAACATACAATTTCATCATCTATTTCATCATATTTGGCTGTAGTTTCCCAAGTGATAAATGACACACAAAAGATATCCAGACTTTTTTTTGGCGAGTAACACTTCTTTTCAAGTCAGCTTAACAAAATAGGGTTTGTCTCAATCAATAATACTCATTATCTTTCGCATAGACTTTTTTTTTTTTTACTCCAACCTCAGAGTTCAGAATACACATTATATGTTTTAAAGATATTTACATATGAACAAGATGGGGAGCACCAAGGGGCCATATTTGGACCCTCATTTTACCTTTTTCAAGAATTTTATGACAATGTAACTCCGTACAATCATGTACATATTTCTATTTGTAGATTTGAATTTCACATAATCAGACCCTTGGTGCTCAAAACAATACAATAGCATTGATTGTATAATAACAGTGTTTTTCTCTCCCATACCATGTTGGTTTTCAGGCACACTTCATGTAACAGTTTGTTGCTGTAAAATACAGTAAGAACAAAGGGAAAAACTAACATAATTTTGAGCTACAGTAAGTTAGTGTCTCGTGAAAAGAGCAGATGGCATACCTTTACAAAACGCCCATGTACAAGCCTGTGATGTGTGCAGCACAGATGGATTAATTTGAGTGGACATTCACACGCTTCCTGACCAAACATTCTGAGCAGTTTAGGTTTAAAAAAGGTGTTCTCAAAACACTACTTCATGTCCTATCCCTAGTCCTAGCCCTTCCAGTTTCCAAATTTAAGGTTATAGTTTGGAAAATGTTGTAGCCACTTATGTTACTTATGTTACCCTCTAGGAATTTAGTTTTGTAATATTTTACTACATTTTTGCATTCATAATCAGATGTTCTCTTTAATCGAGTTGTATTTAATTTTGTCTGTTGCAGAAAATTAAACTGTTATTATAGACAAGACCCCACCGTACCTTTTGTGTAAACACAGCTTTGATACAGTGGCAGATATGTTAACCTTCTTGTTTTGTAATACATCTGTGGGGCAATAATTATTGGCCATTTTCAGTTAATTTGAAGAATTAAACTTCTAGCTTTTAATGTGAAAGATCTTGAGCAATGAGAGCGTGATTGATAAACCATAGCTGTCAGTTTTACTATTATGAGACGCAAGATAGATGAGTTCTGTGTCTATACTGAAAGACACTAAATCACTGCAGCCTAATGATAAAATGAAAGCCTGTTTGACAAGTCTCCGCCCACACTCATTCATTTTTGCAGTTTTTCCTTTCTCTCTGTGTGCTGTCTGCTGCCTGAGACATTGTAGTGGAGTTTATTACACAGCCTTCCCCGAAAGAATTAGTTTTAACGGTGCTACTTTTTTGAGTTCCTTATCCCATGTTCATTTCTGGCTCATTACAGAGTGCTGCGAGCTAGTATTAAACAGACCATCCATCACAGCCCAGGAGTAGGGTCTAGAAGGTTAACGGGCAAGGCTTTCTGGAAATGGGGAGAAATCTGGTGATGTATAGCAAGAGCTTATTGGAATTCACCTTAGAATTAATGAGTTGTATTTATCATCTATGAAAACACTGGGCTTTGTTCAGGTTTTTTATGTATTCTCCAGTGCAAAAGTAAAATAAAAGTATTAGGAGCAAAAAAGTAGCACTCAGAAATGGGGTTGGGAGATATGTCAAATATGTATATAATTTTCTTGTATAAAATCAAAAACATTTTTAGCATTTTTATGTTTTTTTTAATAACAAAACTGAGTTATGAAAGTTAAGTATTAATTTTAAATAGTAGTTTTAAAAAGTTGTTGTGTCACTCATTCAGAGCATTATTTGACCAATAGGAGGAATGGACAGGGGACAACAATAGGGATGCCACAATAAATCATAATAACTGCAGCTATTAAGCAAGCTCCACTCTACTCTTTGCTACTCAAGCAAAGTTGTCTACCAAGGCACTGTCATGTCTTGTAAGGATGAAGGATATAGTGAGATTTGGACTAAAATCTTCTAGTTCAGTTGTTCCTGTTCTCTCATTTGTTTTGAAATGTATATTAGATTTGTTAATAAATATTGGTTCTTTTCAGTGTTTTATTGAGACTGTACGTTCAGAACACTGGATGTAAATGGTTTGGATCCAAATATATTATTATATGACTAATCTTACTTGAAATGTTTATCAAATACAAAAATAATCTATTAAAGCAACAGCAGTTCTCCCACTAGATCCTTCGCACAGTACTGTCCTTCGAGGGCGCAAGTGGGCACTTATTGGAGTCTAGTGAATGCAGTTAGTTGGTCTGATTCAGTGCTACTATATGAAAAGGGCCAAGTCAATCCCAAATGTGTAATCTCTTGCAGTGGGCTTTTCACGAGTGGGTGCAGCTCAGCAAACTGTGCCTATGAGATAAATAACCCACTCTCCTCTCATGGACAATAACCATATTTAGACAGATGTGTACTGCCAGTTTCTTTTTAGTTTTTGTGGTTTGCCCAGCATGGTGGCTACAGTATCGCCAAGCAAGCAGCTGGATGATTTATCTCCAAATACTCTTTGATTAAGGGAAATTGAGGCAGGCTGCTCTTGCTTTGCTAATTACTTTGATAACACAAGTTCAAGCAGTTGGTTTGCTGAGGATATTTTGAAGGGTATGGACTTTGAGGCAGAGAAATTACCTAAAGTTGTTTTGATTAAGTATTCCAGTATCTGCTGCCAGCGTTTCCAAGAATCCTTTGTAAACTTGAATCTGCATCAGTAATAATAACCATCTCTTTTTAAACTGTGCATCACAATACTAAGAAGGAAGCGTGTTAGGTGAAGCTAAAGAATGCTGTTTATAAAAGACAGTAGTGTTAAGGTGAATTCCTGCCATAGTGATACAAAAGTAACAAACATGTGAGTGAAGTGCATCTTGTAAACAAGCTCTTGGTATGAAGTTGTGAAATGCACTCTGAAAGTGCTCGCAGCAGTAGCCTTACATGACAGAACAAAAGCGCTGTTCAGTGTGCTTACGGTTTGTTTTCCTGCTGCTGCATTTACAACACCTGTGTGAGTGCAGTGATGCTACGGCCCAATGAAGAACATATGAGTGATTCAACAAGGAGACAGTCGGAGATTACAAACTGAGCAGCAAGTCGAGCACGTCAAGTTTCAGAAAATATATAGGATTCAAAGAGACACAAGACCAGTCCTCTTCTGCGGCTGGTGTTTCTGTGGCTCTGACAATGTCCCTCTGAAACTTCCTGGTGTCAGGTGTTGAGTTGTGCTCCTGCCCTGTCAGTCATACAAAATGGTGCAGAGTGGGCAGGGCCTTGCCTGAGCGGTTCTGTCCTGGTGGAGTCCCTATGACAGCGCTTGGCCATTGAGGCACTCACGTCTCAAACACTGTGCCGGCTTCCACCAGTCCCCGTTATGGCAGCGGCAGATGGTGCAGTCGTCCACCTTCACTTCAATCCCGGCTGGGATGATCGTCGTTCCAGCAAAGCAATTTGGACCTGCCGCATGGGAGAAGAAAGGAGGAGGAGGAGGAGGAGAGAGAGGGACAAGGGAGAGGGAGGAGGGGGAGGAGAGAAGACAAAAGAGGGTGAGGACAGAGTGATGTGTCTCCAGAGGTGGTTCCTGCTGAAGAGAGGGGAGTGAATGCAGACCTACAGATCTTTTCACAGGCACGCACCGATGGGCTTGTTTTTGCAACACTAAAGCGCTTTTGTTAGTCTCCCCATCTCCCTCGACATGGAGCGCTTTGCATCCTAATGCGCCTGGAGCAGAGGAGGCTGCCAGGCAGAGGCTTGGCAGTGCACAGGCTGGAGTACAGAAAGACAGAGAGAAAGAGAGAGAGAGGGAGCAGAGGCAGCCCGAGGACCCTGTTAATCATTTCAGTCTGCATGAAAAGGCCACTGCACTCCTCAGCTATCCTCACACAACCACTCCAACATGCAAATGCACTCCACAACAATAAGGAGAAATAAGGCCCTGATGAATCTTTACACCACAATACAGTTTGTTTGAATTTTTGTAATTCTAATGCATACAAAATAAGTATTTGCCGTAGATGACTAAATTAGCCAGGGAGATCTTTTGGTTTGATTGTGATTTTACATTGTTTACTGAAGGCATAACATAATAAGATTATATCCTATGTCTCTCTTGGTGATATTACGCTGAACATGATTGGTGAGGAAAGGAGCCAGGGATTCGCCCCAGTTTTAATCATTCAAATGAAGCAATCAACAGCTAAATTGGTGTAACGGTGACTTTGACTATCAGTCCATATTCTGCCCTGTGGAACCTGCCAGAGGAGGAATATGTGGGCGAGTGCACATAAAAAAAAAACTCATACGTCTCATAACCCTTTAACACTAACTCACTCCCCTTCTTTTAGAGTCTTGGTAAATGTGATCTATGTGAGGTAATGTAACCTTATCATGGCCAATATAAATCAGTACATTTAGATGACCTGGACAGCCCAATAGCACCCAGGCTGGCCACAACATTACTTATCCGCAATGCCTTATGGGACTTTTACTGTGAACAATCTATTTTAATTATTGGACTTCCTATCTAAATTTGTAGTAATATTACTCTGGAATTGATTAATATGTCATATTTAGTATATGTTGTCATTAAAACCAGATTAGATTAGGTCTCTTATGAAGTCAAGATTTTTAGTCGATCACAAGCATTGCAGCACCAAAAATAATGTTATGGAAGACTTCAATTTGGGTACATAGATCAGACATTCCCTCATCACTTGTTTTTGGTTTAAGTAATTCCTAAACTTAATCTCACAGAGTACCTTCTTACCCGGTATTAGGCAAATAAATCTATATATTATTTGGAAATATATCGTTATTTAGAAGCATTCTGCAAGAAACAGATTTTTGAAGCTGATATAACATAACATAAATATAACATTAACAGTATAAGTGTAAAAGAGTCACTATGGAATATTATAATGATTACGGTCTTGCATTGTTAGGTTTAGGTTAATTATACTAATGGTTAATTAACTTAAGTTCAAATATATTCTTAGCATTGTATATGATTATGATTTTGAACTTTTGAACTGAATTAAAATAAGTTTACATATAAAAAATTACATAACATGGATGCACTTTCTATTCTAAGTTTTGCTTTGAAAAAAAGTAACACCTAAAACATTGACTTCCACCCAAAATTCCACCCACTAACCTCGTCTCATAATAACTACAGTGATTGACAGTTTGCCTGTTTGAACCATTTGAAAGACTTAAACTAAAGAAACACAAAGCTTACTCAAAGCATACTCCCCGCAGCTCAAGCCTTTCTTAATGTTTACAGCAAGTCTTTTCCAGTTGGCTGTAAATACCAGCTAGCCTCCACTGGTGACAGCAGCACGACAGCCAATATCCCAGTGCAGAGACGAGTTTCCCTGGACTATACAGGTCTGACGTACGCCTTTTGATCTGAGCTTAGAGGTGATGAGAAGAGGAGGGAGGGAGGGAGAGGAGGAAGTAAGGACGGGAGAGCTTGGGCTAAGGCTGTTCCCATTGATCTACCTCTGGACAGTGAACACAGGTTACACCAACTCACTCCAGGTTGATCAAGCAAAAGGGTGAGTGCGTTCAATGCCAGGTCTGTTTATATAGTTCAATAGATCAAGGTTAGGACTTCGGCCCGTTGTCATTGCCACAGAGACCATTCTTGCCCCTGTCCTGTACTCAACAGTTCACTTAAGGGTTGTAAAGAGTTATTTAGGAGATAAAAATGTATGTATTTCCGTGATGTTGTTATAGCCTTCCATTATTTTTAGTGATTATCTTTAAGGTTCACTATGTCTCCTGCATGTCTCCGTAGAGGTGTTATTGCTTAGCCTGGAATGTTCCATTGTATGACATTAAACTTCATCTTGCTTTTATTCAGTTACAGTTGCCAAAAGGAATACCTTGAAAAACATACATTTTTACTATTACTTCTCCTCAGATCTGACTTGTAACTTGGCCTGGTACTGTTACCTTCTTGAATCCATGGAGGTAGAATTTAATGCTAAATAATATTAAAGACAAAGTAATAGCATCAAGTGTCAGGATATGAAAGAGTATGGCAGCTCACAATGTACTAGTATGCTCCCATTCATAATCCAAAGAGGGCAAATGGGAGGCGGTCATTTGTAAAAAGGTTGGTCTAATGTCAAACTGCTCCGACACATCAATCATCCTCAGATGAGATCTGGAGGAGTGGATGCATGTAACAACTCATTATAATCTATTTGGATCAAGTGTATTTACACAGCTATAGCCTTGAGGTACAAAATGTCCTGTACACATTCATAAACATCTGGTTTCACAAGCACATGTCAATCAAAGCTAACCAGCTACAGATTGCTCAAATGTGCAACGCAATATATGGCAATTCTGATATTCCCTTCAGCAAATGTCTTCAAGAATGCATTAATTCATTTAGTCATACAGGTTCATTCTATTATAACCCTTGATTTGCCAGGTTTTCAACTGGATCAAAGATTATGCTGGTTTGTCTCCTTTGTTTCTAACACTGTGGTCTTTGATTGTACAATGTATAATAAGAGCAAAGAAGAATAAGAGCCAAAGAATAATGGCCAAATGGAGCCACTGGTTCAATGCTTCAAAATATGAACTACTCAGATGGACTTCTCCGAATTGCATTTTATAAGACATACTAAGTTGACTGCTGGTTCAGATAATGACTACTGCTACATCGATCTTGCATTCCACTACATTTCAAAATATGTTTATTTCTTATTGCAATAGTAAATTGCAATGAGTAATAAGCCTCATTTTGTGCTACAATATTGATGGTGTTTAAAGACCCAGTTTTATTTTTGTAAATTATAACAAAAGTTTCCCAATATATTATGCTGTAAAAGTTGCATTTTATGATCAAATTAGACTGCTGTGGGCTGTCTGCAGTGAATCTATTTACATTTCTGGATAGCAAACCCAGAATTATGACTGTGTGGTCCACCCCTGGTCCTCCTTGGCTGAAAAAAAAAAAAAAACAGTTTGAAAACTGTACTTAAATGTACCTAAAAACATGCCAGCGAAGACTAACAGTGAGCCAGCACTGGTTTGTGAGTAGTAGTTAGATTTAAATTCCTACTTCCTCCTTTCACGTTTTAAAAATCAGGTACTTCAGCTTTAAGACAACACCAATTCCATAGTAACTAAACATAACCCACTTTACCAACCATATTCCAAATGGTTCCTAATCATTTTCTATTTAACTTAATTAAATACATTGCTGCCATTGATGCATTGCGAGCCAAAATACACAGTTCCTATTGGAGCGGCATCAGTCAGGCTGCCGAGGACTGTAGCTGGGAGATAAAGCCTCCCAGCGGCTCACTGACTTATTGAGTTGTGCTTCTCTTTGGCCCGTGTTGCTACTGTTTTTTTTGTGAGGGGGTTTTTAGGTTGAAATACAAGGAAACAGAAAAGCTGACATCTCAATAACCTATAGCTCTAACTACAAAGAATCTGCGCCTGGCTAGGTTTTAACAACAACTGGACAGCTGCTGAGATAAATCGAGCCTGGGTGATAGTGGTGTTTCCTAGGCTCCATGCACATCACAAATCAGTTCATAATGGGATTTCTGAACATGTCCGATTATTGAAATGTAAACAGCACAATCTGATGTGAGTGATCTGATTTCTTTTTGACTGTTCACACCTGTGCATGTGCGTGTGGAAAATGTATTAAAATAAGCAATAACAAAAGACGATTACAGACAACATGTAAAGATAGATAATTATTGTTTTAAAAATACACCATTGTTAATTGTGAAATCTATTAACTGATACATGTTTTGGATCATCAAATTTCCTGTTCTAAATAAATAATAAAAATTAGGGGGGAAAAACATTTTAGTATTTGTGTCATCATGGTACACAGTACACTACAATTTAACAACTGTTAAAATTGAAAAGTATCCTCTCTTATTACAAAATCCATGTCATATTTTGTTTTTGGTTTTTTTAAATAAGGCCAAGAAACTATTTGATATTTGAATAATCCAACCACATGTGTTACAAAGCTAGTCTGCCAGCCAGGAAAAGCGCTTGACATAAACTTTCACTGACTTGCTACGGAAACGCAGTCAGAAAACCTTGAGGAAAATATATTCTACAATTCTGAGAAAGCATGGGCCTTGCTTGTACATTTTCACCTTGCTTCTATGAAAACAACCTGAATGCAGCTGTCCCAACCTATTCCTCTCACCGCAGGTCTAACGACATGGATGTCTTCCTTTCCATAGTACTTTGGCTGAAAAAGGGATCTACTTCTTCACCAGTCCCCTCCTATCCGCCTTTGTGTATCTGCCCAAGCCTGACCAGGGGCCCTTGGGGAGCCAGCGGAGGACCGGGCCTTCCCTGAAATGCCATGGGTGTCACTGTATGCTGTCAGCCTGGATTAGTGGCGTGCTAGCAGCTTGTTAGCGTGGGTTTTGTGTAGGGAACTCGTGTGTATTTGTGAGGAAATAAGCAGGGAGGTAAATGAGATAAAGTATGAACGAAAATTTCGGCTAATGCACTAAAATCGTTTTTCAGAGTTGCATAAAATTTCTCAGTTTTTATAGGTCAACCGCAGCAGAAGGAATATGTGAGGATATGTGATATGTGTATTTTTGCTGCTTTCTAAAGGCTGTTTCTATTACCGCTCCACATGTGATGAGAATACAACCTATAATCATGTCTGTACAATATTTCCTGCAATTCTTGGCTTCCTGCGTCACCTTTAACATTTTCAAAGCTGTGATTGGACAATGTGATATTTGAGCTTGGTATGATAACCTTTTACCAACTATACTGAGTTATTAAAATGTCAATATATCAATGACATGGCGTCATAGCATATTTTTGCTTTATTAATAACTAGATTCTCATGAGACACTTTTTCCTCAGATTCATCACCAGATCACTAATAGCTGGTTGGCCGGCAATAGATCATAACTGACAAGGAGTTTTGGAGTTTTTCTCGCTGAAGTGTTTGAACATAATCATAGAGCTCCTCCAGTTAGGTACTCCTGACCATGAACATAGCTGGTTTAGCAAGAAGGGTTTGACTCCAGACCCAGTGGGGCATGTTCTCCCTGTATCTGGGTATGTTTCCTCTGGGTATTCTAGCTAAGATCTTGATCAAGCCTAGCTCCAAGTTCAAAATCTGGAGATGGGTCCCTGGCTTCTGACAAGTTGCCCCTGCAGCATTGAGAGATGGGCCAAATGTAGAGAATGAATATTGCATACACTAAATTACCCCGCTTCCCTTCCACCCATGAACCTCGATGAACCACATAATAAAACGTGATAACTAAAAAGCATTTATTTAATACAAATAAACAATCTTTGTAGTCCTTATGTTACCATCCATTTTCCAATCATTTTGAGTGGATTTTTACAGTTTAATTTGCACAAATAATGGCTTTAATGAGATGATCCTCTGACTGGGTAATGCTCTGGGACCTTCTAAAACATCTCGCACACCCCAGGTTAGTTACCACTGCACTAAATGTTTTACCTGGCCTATACCACCACTGGGCAAAAGAGAAAACCATGCCAGCCATTTTACTATCATGCTGGAGTAATCTGATCTGTTTCATATCCCGCAGCCCCACTTTGATTTGACCGCTGTTGATGATTGGAGCAGGCTTACTCTGCAGATGAGCTGTTGCTGTACTGTACTTTGCCTGTCCCTTCGGATAGGCACTGAGGAAGGTAAATCTCACACTCCTCGCCTTGTAAATAGCCAATGAACCATCGGAATCCTATATTTGTAATTTAAGGATTGGCTGTGTGAGACAAGGGCATCAGGGCACCAGGAGATAAAAGAGTCTCCTAGGGCCCATTAGTCTTTTCTAGCATGCCTTTAATCAATGGGCTAATGTTTACTCTGCTTAGTATGTCATTTATAATTAAAACTAGTACTGCTCATTAGCGTCCAATAAGCCCAAGGTAATAATTTAATTCATAAAACATCAATTACTTCCTCATCCTCTGAAGGCACAACAGGCATCCAGTGGTGATATAGCCCAGATAAAGTCTAATGAAACTTTGAAACAGGATGGCGAGTTTCTTACCGTTTTTGCAGATGGGACAGCACTGCTCCGGCTCGTACACAGGGTTGACGCATTCGGGCACAGCGCAGTCTGACACCACGCAGTGCACCTCGTTATTTGGTTCACAGCGGCACCACTCACATGGCGAAGGCTAGGGGGTGCAAGAGAGCAGAGGCAAGTGAAAATACGCACTGTTTAGAGATCTGATTGATTTTATGTCACAGGGAACAATCGACCTTCCAGCTACTGGACAGATGTCGCAGATAATTTTCAACCTATGCTATGTGCAGCCCTTTGGATGTATTCAGGTTTATGCAGGTTTGACATGGCCGCCACTGTCTTTGTTTTGTTCACACGTTTAACACAAAAACCCTGCATATTTAGTTCTTCTCTCTAACAGAAGACACTTTGTTCCACCGTGTGATGTCATGTGTTAAAACAGGAAGTGCTCCACTGTTTGTCATCATTTGGATGATTTCAGCCCTGGAATTACCAATATCCACAGAACCAAAGGTAAAAGGCAGCTGTTATCTTGAAAACTACCACGTCATGACATTACATTTGGAACAGAGCATTTTGAGCTTTGGAGATCTAGACAGACAATAACAAACGGTTATTCAAACGTGTGAATGAAACAAAACACAACTCCAGGTACTTCTCAGGCACTAACGACATTCATGGCTTAAAGCCCACCGGAATCAATTTTCCATAATATAGACCTTTAATTCATTTATCTTCAACATAATCTAATAAATAACCATTCATTTGTGTGAACAGCTTTGTGAAATTTGTGAAACTTTCTGATTGATAAAGTTGAGGAACAGTCAGATATACTAATTTTACATTTAGGTTTAATTTTTGGAGTATATATTCTGTAATTTATTTTTTCTTCAAATAAAGTCATGATTATTATTATGATTATATTGTAGCCTGGTTGATTTAATCCCTCATTTGTCCAGGAGTAGTCTATAATAGAAAAGGTTTCAAAGACGACTGGACAATGTTTTTGAAATTAAGCCATGTCCACTTCCATATTGTGACCTGATTAATCAAGATTCTTGATTAACTGGATGAGAGAACCGCCCATAACATATAGTGTAATTTTCATGGCTCCATGCAGTAAGTCTTTGCAAACATTTAATTAGCTCGTTTGGTGTGAAGTTGTACTGATGTTTGGATTCAAAACTTTTTTGTTTCTTGATTATGAAACAGAGACACACAGCACAGTGTGATTACATATAGTAGACAATGCAGCTTGTTAGTTTGAGAAGACAAAATAACATTCAAAACAAATTGCAAGCTGAACACCAAATTCAGCTTTTGTTAACTTAATTGGCTTTACATCTGCTACTGAAACACTACACTCATTCAGCCATAAAACTTTGTGATGAGTTTCAGACAAAGAAACCTTTAAAAGTATTCTTTCAGTGTTTAAAGTCTCAAAGGCCTTTAAAAAGAGATCTGCTCAAGCTATCCTTAAATGAATAAATAAAATAAACAAAAGCCCAACCATACCCTCACCATTAATTACTAGACTGTATGAAGATGCATGAGTTCTCCCATCTGTTCATTTTACACACAATTTACATGACCTACTTAGGCATACATTATCAAACTGTGATCTCATCTTCGTGATAATTTGCTATTTTATTAAATCACCATATTGTGATTCAGTGTATCTCTGTTTAATGCACCTCGATGCTCAAATTTGTTCCCACCCTCTCCTCCTATTGGTCAGGCTCCAAAAGGCTCTGAATAAGTGTCAGGGGGAATTAATCAGAGTTACAAATGATACTTTAAAGATGTTTACATGGATTGACATCTTTAATTTTTACTTGAAAATCCATGGTCCTTGATACCATTACAAAACAATTGCTTTTTAATCTAAAGTCCAAAATTAAGATAGCAATCCATTCTGTATTTTTTGCAGTTATTAAGTACCATTTATAGTTTCATGTATTTGAGTTGTTACAGGCTATGACAGCGGTGTGAATATTCATATGCCATATGATGATAACACCATTTATTATTTACAGATCACCCCTGACAAATAAAAATTCACTTTGTATTCATTGGGTTACTGTGAGGCCAGACCAGTGTCTTTTGCTCTTTAGAGAAAAGATTAGCCTTAAACACAGCCTTAAATTCACCTCAGTCTTTAATTTTTCAGCCTCTTTCAGATAAACAAAGAAATCTTTCCATAAATAATTCAGAAATACATTTATTGTGCTGCTCATGTTTTGACACAACAAGCCCTAAGCCATAATTCAATTGCAGTACAAGAAACCGCTAATAGGTTTGAGTGTATTGGTGATATTTAGTCATCCACTGCCTTAAGGAAGTGGTACCTCCTCTGCTCCATGTAAATCAGAACTGTGCACCTCTCAGGGCCTCCTCCTTTTTGAGTCTTTGCAGCCTCTTGACCGGAAAATGAACTTTGGTGCAATTACATGAAGCGGAAAAATACAGACTCTTTTCAAATCAGTAAAGGTTGGCAGTTCATAGAAAGGCTGTTTGCCATTTGAATTAAAAGTAGTTTGCAACAATTACATGTGGGTTACACATAGGGGGTGCTCTAAGAACGTCTACACACGTTAAAAGGCAGTATTTTTATTTTTTCTGATAGTTGTAGTGCATTGAGTGCTGCGTTGCTCATCTGAAGGACATGAAGTCATTTTCAAGTGCAAGTTCCCAGTGTTTGAGCGGACAGATTCACATTCAAAACAAACTGACTAAGGCTTCCAATAATTTGCTTTGCATCTGATACTGAAAGAAATGCCATTTATTCGACACACTGCAAAACTGCAAAAAAGTTAGAATTTCAGAGTAAGTTGCTGTGCAATGCCAAACAGTTTAGAATAAAGCATTCACAAGTGTTGAATTGGATCAAGCTCAAGGGTAAGTCCTTTATCCACAGCCCAATATCATTTATTTAAAGGCCCACTGTGTAACTTTTCTGGGGGAGGATACGCCATCGCACTGTCTCCATGGAAATGCCAGGAATGCGCCACAGTATGGTATTAAATATATATTTTCATTTATTCAATTACAGATTTCTGTTGCTATACCTTTGCCTCCTCTCATATGTACATGGCCTGATAGCATTACCTGCTTGTGTCCATGGATACAGATGCCTTAATGCCATAGTCTGACATTGTAACAACATCTCCATGGAGGTAAGGTGGTGGACCATCCTCCAGAAAAGTTACTTAGTGCACCTTTAATGCAATCAACTTAAATATCAACTTAAATATGCCTGAATAAATGTGCCTGCATTTTATTCATACAGCCAAATCTTGCAATGATCTGTAATAAAGCTGAGTTGCTAATAGAAAATGTTATAAAACAATGCAAGACTCAAAATAATAAGATACATTTTTTTACTTGTGTTGCTTGAGATTTTAAATATTTTATGTGTAGTAACTAGCAAGATCAGATAAAAGGATAGAGGCTAAATTCAAGATATAAAAGTTTTTTCCATTTTATTTATGCGTTAACTATTTCTAACGGAATCTAAAAACACTACTCAAATTCTCATTAATTCACTCCTAGCCATTATCTGCAAACAAGTCTCAAATTAAGCAGGCTAGGCCAGTGGTTCTCAAACTGTACGTGTACTACTAGTGTATGCAAGCTTGATCGGGTGATATGCAATTCCCTTTCAGTTCTGATGTTAATTTTATCCACATTTTCCTTGTTTACAGCTTTTATATGGCATAGTGCTAGTTTAGACCAGGCATAGTCTTTTTATAGACCTTGTTTAGATCAGGTGGTACTTGAAAGGATAACTATTTTTTCAGGGGGTACTTGACTTTTCTGGGCCTATAGTACGACTGTTTGGATGTTAACATTACCCATCTTTCCTTTATATCTGTGTGATTGTCTCTGATTTATGAAACAGCCATGTACTTTATACTGTTGAGCCAATATGACATTTACTTGTTATATGGATAACCATTCCTTTTATTTTGCACGAGTCTGTTGTATTTTCAGCAGTGGGCTCTTAAACTGTAAAAACACAACTTGAAAGGTCAGTAAAGCAGTATAGGCCCTATAAACAATATCCCATGGTTAATATGTCTTATGGGAACTATTTAGTGTGACATTTTATTTGGATAAAAACATTGAGCATATACCATTTTCAGCTGTGGCTTAAATCTCCATACCATTGACAGCAGCAATTACTATGTGTTAGTACTATATGTATGTCATTGCACTGCATGATACAAATTACCAACCACCATTAGCAATTAGCTAAGTGGTCAAACTAGCAAACACATTTTTGATTAATACTTGGCCATGGACATGCCACAAGGAAATTCATTTTAAAAATAACAATGAAACATCTTTTTACTAGTGTCAGCATTTGGCAAAGTGTCCCTTTTATGAGTAATACTATCTACAACACACACACCAACAGAAGACAACAGATCATTGTAATCCACTATAGGAGCTTTGTTTGTGAGGCTCCAATTCTTAAGACAAAAGGCACGATTGTGTTAAGTTGGAACTGAGCCCAAAAGTCCCAAAAAACAATTTTCACTGTACTGTGTGATTTTACAATGAAGTCAGCTCTACCATATAACCATGTGTTTGTATAATATATTTATTATTACAGAATACTGAATACCCAAATTAAAATGTGTTTTCTAATGTATTCTGATACATGATCAAATCAGAGTTCTGAATACAATACACATAAATTATAGTGTAAAAAGATTATAAATAATTACAAACAACTTGATTTTTTGTTTTGTCTAATTAGAGAAGGAGAAATCACACGCACAGTCATTACAAGAGCTATGTTTTTTTCTCATTAATACTGTGCAGTCCAAAGCCATAATTGCTTGATCGATTATTGCCATGTATTCCTTTTAATTATATTCTGAATACTGCAAAGTGAAAAAGTAACTGTACCGGAAAATTAGTATTCAGAACATGTATTTTCGGTAAATGTATTTAGTTACTTCCTAGTACTGCATAACAGATTAAATACTAAAGCCTTGTATCTGGATGAATTGTTGAAATTACTGCATTAAAAGACCACAGAGATGTTACAACTAGTAACTGCCGTGTACTCAGTCTAGAGTCTAAATACTACTACAAACACTATGTATACCTATACTTATACCTATAGTATTTCCTAGCATTTTGTAACAAACATAACCAAACAAAGCTCAGCTGAACATTAACTACATTATCAATGTATTCACTAGAGGTAGCAAATCAAGTGTTGAGTTTTATTATTCAGTATCAATCAGCAGCAACACTGGTCAGTATAAACGCTGCTGATTGGTCAGTACAGAGTCACTATGTCCATGAATCAGTTTAATGGAGCACACAGGTTCAGTATTTCAAGGGAATATAGTCCTACGGTGAGATTATTCCGAGAGGCTTTGGAGTAAGAGGTCTTTTTGAATGTCTGTCCACTAACCCAGTCCCCCATCCACACAGACAAAAATAAAATTAAAACACATAAAACACATAAAATACACTCAATAATGCTATTAGCAATTGTTTTGGTTTGCTTTCTACCAAGTCTTCACTGAGTTTAGACTTAGACTTGAACAAACATTATTGATCCACAAGGGAAATTATTTGTTACAAGGTGATTTCTTTGTTTATTGACACATAAATAGAACCTGCATATGAGGTACCAAGTCTGTAAGATCTCTTGTCCTTATTTAGGATTTTTCTAAACCTTTATTACGCCCCGTGCTGCCCTGAGCTGCCCTTTTCAACTCCAGTGGGCAGGAGATCAGAGAAGGCAAAGTACACCATTAGAGTAAACACATAGCAACAGTTTATGATAAATCTGTCTTTGGAAATGCAGTACAACAGTCTGAGAGAAAGAATGAAAAAGAGGTTTTTGGTGTTGAAAGTAAATAGTCATTTGAATTGTTATGCAGAGTCTTTGTGGTGGTGGTGGTGGTGGTGGTGGTATTGAACATCTTATCTACAAATGCTACATTGGTGCATTATGGGTATGTACTCCAAAGGTGCACTGTGTTATTTTTTCCTGTGGAGGGTCTTCCACTTTATTGTTGAAATGGATATGGTATTGCTTTGCCTGGAATATTCCACAGTATTGAATTAAATTTCATGAAGATATGCAGAGGACACAAGAGGACACTTATAACTGAATACATGCAAGAAAGACATGTCAGTAGGCTCATTTAACTAAATTATATGATTCTTTTGATAAATACATTTTGTAAAAAATGTTTATTGTTGTAAGTGTGATTGAGTTTTAATTTATGAGACGTTCTTGCCTCTTTGTCCTTAGAAAACAGAAGCAAACATTGCTGTGTGACGTTGGATAAAAGTCTCTACACTTCAGCCCTCAAAGGTAAACATTTAGTTTCAGCTTCAAAACGGAGCTACTGCCCCCTGAGATTACTCACTGGGTACTTTTGAAAGTCACCTCACTGTTGGCTTTGAAAGTGCATGGGGTCTTGACATTTTATTATATAGTGATTGTTTTGTCCTTTAGACTACTTTTCATTGTTTTAGTTACAAAAGGTTGGGCAAAAAGTCTACAGAAAACAGTGCTGATTTTTTTTTTCTAATACATCAAATACCTTCTTCCATGAACTGTACCTTTGTTTTTTTTACTGTAAAATGTATTAAATAACCCTGACCCTAACCCTTATATAAATCACTTCTCAGTTAAAAAGATAAAAATCTTATTGTTATTAATCTTGCACAAAGAAATAGAGGCACAGTTGTCTGTTTAATCTTGTTGTGACAGTGGAGAAACAGATTTTGACTGGCAAATACTGTGTCTATGAACAGTAGACTTTTCATCCCTGTATGAGCACAAGAAGATTTCACCCTCAATTTGCAAAAAACCAAGAGCACTTGAACACCCCATAATCCTTCTCTATCTAATATTGTCACTGCACAACTCCCTTTCCTACTTTAAACCTTGCACAGCAGCATGGATTCTTGCGATATCTGTGAGTTCACAAACTCCAGAATCCGTCTTGGCATGTGCTGCTGTAAGGTTAATTGGATGGACGGACCAATCACAGAACAGCATTGAGGTTTGTATGAAGCAAACAAGCCGAAACAAACATGGCAACAGTAACAGACGTACTTCAGCTTATTTTAACAACAATACGGACTATTTTGTTTGTGAAAAACATGCAGAAGGGAAGCACTTTGTGCATTTGTAGACAGGGAAGATGTCTGTGTTTGATTTTTCGGCTTGTTCTGCTGTTGTGATGCTTCGACCAATCAGATTCAAATAGTCGTCATGATATTCCATGTTTTCTGAATGCTTTCATCAAGAGCCATCCCAGACTGATAATGTGTTGAACTCAATTCAGAGTGCTGCACAGTCTAGCATGAGTCAGGCCCTACTTTAGCCTGTTAACTAAATCCTAATGAACCAGTGTCTGACAAAAGCAAAACAAATGACTATGACTGCTACACCTAGCATACCCCTCATTAACATAATCTAAAACATTTCTCAATTCATTACTATTGCAACGTTCATCCAATCAATGATGAGGTTATAAACCATTCAAAATGGGCTAATAGGTGATTGTTGTCAGCTGAAGGTGCAGAGTGATAGGAACATTTGGTTCACTATAAAACAAACAGGCCTTGACTTCATAGAGAGAAAGAACATCGATCTGACATAATAAAATGAATGCAATCCTTGTGGCAATTTATGTATTCATGACTGCAGAAATATTTTGTATTCGTCCCAAATGCCCTTTACACACAACTAATGTGCCTTTGCTGTGGGTTAATCAAATTGCCATATTAAGTGATATGCATGGAATTTATACACAGGGTTACACTGAGAAAAAGACATAGGAGACATGGCAGAGATTTCTCCAGTGTATTCAGCTGAGGATGGACTTTCACAGTGTGTTTTGGTGTCAGGTCTAGCGTGACGTGGATCAGTCATGCCTGTGCACTGCTCACAAAGGAAACATGCAGGGGCTGATACCATGTTTATACTGAAGGAGAGCCATCGCTGTCTCCTGTCTTATGAGTATTTTAGCACATGTGCTAGTTTTCAACACCTATCCATAGAAAAAATATAAAATACATTCGTAAAAACAGACAAGACACATTAGTTACATACAGATAAGATACTATATGCAGCATTATTACATTTTCAGTGAGTGCATTTTTGGCTGGAAACATACAATAATTTTAATTTACTTTTAAATTTGTTGCTGTTGGTTTTCAATTTTAAATTAGTTGGTAAGCAGTTCCACCTCTTGTAGTAGCTCTGTGTATACATTTTATGGTCCTGGCAAATTCTGAATTTAGTGGGGTATCAGAGTTAAGACACTTAAAAAATAATTTAAGATTATGAAAATTGGTAAAATTTTCAAAGTTAAATAGGTTATGTTTCTTTAACATTTGTAACATCAGTGGTGCCAGTGTCTGGGCTTTCTGTCAAGGACCTTAAGGGTCAGTTTGTGTAATGAACAGACAGGTTTCATTGTGGCTGAGGAGGCCTGCGACCATGAGGTGATACAATAAGATAGATACAAGAAGATCAGTGCGTTCATGAATAGTCTGGAGCATTATATATTTACGTATAAAACGAAAGCAATCGCAACTAGTTTTAATCTTCTTCACTAAGTATTTTGTGTGACTGATAAATTTGACATTTTCATCCGGAATGAGGCCAAGGTATTTAACTTCTGTTTGAGTTTTCTCATTTTGAATAGTCACGTCAAAGTCACAGTTTTTTGTTTGTGCACGCACTGAAAAACAAAGAGAAACTTTTTTTGTATATATTCAAAGTCAAGTGTGACACTCTAAGCCATTTTGAAACCTGCTGTAAGGCATGACTCAGATGTTCACTAACCTGAGCAGGTGTTTTTGCAGAAACATACAACACAGTATCATCAGCATACATTTGAACATTAACAGTAGGACAGCAATGAGGGAGGTCATTAATGTATATGAAAAAAGCAGGGGGCCAAGTACAGATCCCTGTGGCACTCCAAAGGGATTGGCTAGTAGTTGGGATGTAGCCCCGTTTACCCAAACACACTGAGTTCTACCTTTAATATAAGGTGAGAACCATTTAACAGTGTCCTTTGCCAAACTGAACTGATGTAACTTTCCCAATAAAATATTATTAAAGGCCTTTTTAGGTCAAGAAAGACTGCCCCAACTACATTACCTTGGTCCAGAGACTTTTTAACATTTTCTATTAGATAACAATTAGCAAGTTCAGTAGAATATTTCTGTATTTCTATTTCTATATATATTAGGTCTAGGTCAAATTCATTAGTAACTATATCCCATCTGAGGTTTTTAAGTTCTGATTCAAAATGATCCAGTTTTGGTTTTGGGATTGCTGTAGTTATTTTGATTCGCCCACATTGTTATGCAAAAAGCGTTTTTTGGACAGTTTCCTAACTGCTAAAATCAAATTATAATCAGAAATCCCAGAAATCAAATTGTATGTTTTTTATTACTCTTTCAGGTCTGTTTGTAAATATAAGATCAGTGCCAGTTTTACTATTTCTAGTCATTCGAGTGGGCATTTGTATAAGTTGTTTGTATTGATATTTTGTCATAATTGTTTTTTTAACTCATCCATTGCTCATTTAATTAATATTAAAATCACCATGCATTATACATTCATTATACTGATCAACAACAGACAAAAGACTCTTAAGTTCATTGTAAAAGTTAGCATCATATGATGGGGGTTATAGAGTACAATTATATTGAATTTCATGTTGGGTGAAAGAGTGACAGTGAGCACAAGAACATGTGTAGTGCTCTCGTATGTAAATTAGTACACCACCCCCTCGGCCTTTAGTTCTGTCTTTCCTATAGCATGTGAATCCTGGTATGTCAATTAAGTTGGTGGGTAAGTTTTCGTTTAACCAGTTTAAAAACACAGTGGAGCCCTTTCTGTATTACCACATGACATCACAAGGTGGGACAGGAGATTTTCTGTTTGAGAGAAGAAGACTGATCCTTTATTTTGATAAATGGTTATGCGGCAGTTTTGAACTGTATGTTATAATTCCAGAGTCAAATGGTTTGTAATCAATGGTGAGTATAGAGCTGTGGGTGGGGTTAGGGGGTAGGTAAAATCAAAAATATTTGAGCCTGAAACCTCACTTACAGAACAATGCAGAATTCCTCACACATGCATGAATCACTCAAAATACAAATCAGAATAAGCTTAACCATTAAAACATATAGTTGAAAGCTCATGTTCATTTTGCATAATATGTCCAGAAGTATGGGCTAATAGGTGGTTAACATCATAATAACAAGCTCTTATTTGTACAATTAAATAACCGTTCACTGTTGGCATTTGTGACAGAGAGACAGTACCACTAATACAGATGAGCAGCATGTAGAAAACAGCGGAAATAATGTAGAAGATATGACAAAGTTACAGTTGTAATTGTGCTAATTCAGTGTGATTGTGTAAACAGTTTAGTGTAGTAAAAGCCTTTCTATGAATTAGCTCCAGTTTAAGTCTGTGAGTGGGTCTTAATTGCACTTTGCTGAATACATTAGCATGTGTCTCGTGGGTTTTCACTGCCATTCTATTACTGAAGAGTTAATGAAATGACACGGCGTCCTTAGATCCTTACTGAGTCATAGTTGTACTTTAATCACTGTAACTGTTACAGTCCTGTCCATTTGATTCTCTTCTCTGGAGATGACAACAGACGACCACACAGAGTTTGCTAAAGTTGGCTAAGGTTACAGAGTAACTACTCATTATTTATACTATTTTCAATGTTATAACAGTCAACAAATGCAAAACTAGTTTGGGAAACAAAATATAACTTTCAGGTCACATTTCCAAATCACACTGTCAAATTACCAGGGGTGATTCACATATTATTTCGCATATGTGTAGAGTCCCTCAGTCGTTCAGGTAGAATCCATGGCAAAAGGAGAAATTCAATTTGTCAACTGGACAAAGTTTATTTGATCGAATACGTTTCGCAGCTCATCCAAGCTGCTTCTTCAGTGAAGAACTGAAGGGTTAACATAAATTATTTTCCTTAGTTTAATTTAGGTATTATTGTCACTATTAAAATATCAAATTGAATTTCACTGAGAAAAGGCTCAATACTCAATACTGTCATTCCTCTGATTTTTAATGATGATTTAAAACAATATTTTTCTACAACAGAAAGATCAAGATCATTCTAAAACTGGATCAAAAGCTTGAGTTGACTCGTCAGGTTAATGTGTTAGAGTCAGAGTTACCAATGTACAAATATCCTATTTCTATTTTTGTGACTGAGAAGTGTTTATTTTACTGTAAACTATAAAAAGTTAAAATGTCTCTATGTTATTAACCTTGCACATAGAAACAGAGACATAGTTGCCTTATTGTGACAGTGGAGAAACTGATTTTGACTGGCAAAATACTGTGTCTATACAGACTTTTCATCAGCAGACTTTTCATCCCAGTATGAGCACAAGAATTAGATTTCACCCTCAATCCTCGAAAAACCAAGAGCACTTGAACACCCCATAATCCTTCTCCATCTAATATTGTCACAGCACAATTCTCCCTACCCTCCTTTAGCTTTTATACTGAATCCTATCGAACCCAGCTGACAAAAACAAAAGTACAAATACACCTACGACTGTTACACCTGGCGTACCCTACATTAATATTTAACACGGTGGAACACAAAAGTGGATGAGTTGGCATGGAGGAGCCTGTGTACTTTGGGGCTGCTGATACTAGAGTTAGATTTAGCACAAAAATGCGATGCCAGTGCGGTGCTGAATATGGCATTGTTTTGAATTAATGCTGGTCTTGCACTGTACGGTTAGAGGACCATTGCACCACATTGCAAGAAACACTTTGGGGCAAGGTGCAAAAGTTTTGTCTGCCAAAAATGTGAATGTCAAATGAATAATTTAAAGGTGCACTACGTAACTATATAAGAATAACAGTTTTTCAGTAAAAACACCTGTAATGGAATAAATGCAAAATAGACAAGTTTAATACCGTACTTTGGGACATTCCAGGCACAACTATCACATTCCCATGGAGACGAGCAGGTGATGGGCTCTCTACTAAAAAAGTTACACAGTGCACCTTTAAAAACAATTTTAACACAAAACACATTTTTCACAAAAACGCAACAAGCCCAAAAATAGAAATCAACTGGGCAAGTACAGATTTAAGGAGCTGTATTGTTCCTACTTTGCCCAAACGCTATAAATATAATTTACTTCACAACTGTCACTGTTCATTACATTTGCAGTGTAAAAGATGCGAGCAACAGCAAAATGTCTCTTGAGCCCTCCGACACTAAATACAAGATAAACAGTTTTGAATTACTGTCATACTGGGATTTCTAGTGCTGAGAGGTGGGAATCATTCATTTAAATGTGTGTTGTTTTTTTTTACTTTTTTACTTCTACAATTATTACAATAAAACAGAGGTGAAAATACAGCATCTGAATTCACAGTTAGTAAAGTGTTAATGGGCAAAAACAACAGTAAGCACTCAAGGTGAGATTTGAAATGCCCATGCTCTGTTTATTTTTTATTATTATTATTATTATTTATTTATTTTCCATCCATCTTCTCCCGCTTAATCCGGCTGGGTCGCGGGGGCAGCACGCTGCCCATTACTCTGTGCACCAGACCCCCTATGAACCCCTCTGCAGGTGGTGAGCCCACAGGAGGGAGGAATTCCTCATAGGGGTGTTGTATGTTTTGGTTGATGGGGGGAAACCGGAGTACCCAGAGGAAACCCATCCAGACACGGGGAGGAAACATGCAAACTCCACACAGAAAGGCCCGGGCGACCCGGGGATCGAACCCGTAACCTTCTTGCTGTGAGGCATGAGTGTTGCCACTCAGCCACCGTGCCGCCTATTTATTTTCCATTGTATTTAATTTTGTTTTGTTTTATTTATTTAAGAAAAGGGTGAACAGTGCATATTAATGAACATTTACCAGGACTAGACGGGTGAACCAGGACAACAGAGATTAGAGTATCACGCTAGTACAGATAGTTCACAGCAACATGTTAAATAAGATGGAGAATGTATAAGAATATATTACTGCATGACATTACAAGGCAGAACAGGGTGTTTTCCATTTGAGAGAAGATCTAAATATGCAGGATTTGTGTGTTAAACATGTATGAATGATACAAAACACAACTCTGGTTATGTTTTCAATGAGGAAACAACATTATAACGTAGATCGGAAAATAGCGTAATATGGGCCCTTTAACATTTGGTGTAATTACAGTATTTTATGAGATTTATAGCATATTTTCAAGATTTGGGGGATTATAGAAAAAAAAAGAAAAAAAAAACTTCTTTAAAGTACATTATATTTAATTTGTTTTTGATACTAATAATAAGATTTGCAATAAAGTTGTACATAAACAAGTTGTATAGGAAATATGGTGCCTTAACATATATTTATACATATATTTCAGAGCCAGGATTAAAGATTATGGATTTGGCCTGGCTTGGCTTGGCTTTATTGAATAGCTGTATAGCAGAGATTTAGGAGGAAGGACATTCAGTGAATTGTTGGAGTTGTTAATCAAACTCACAACACAGAGTCCAACATATGTGCTGCTGGTTAGACCACTCGACCACTGAGTAGCAGAGAGCAAAATAGTTGACGAAACTGGAACTCTCTTCACCAAACAAAGTCAAGAAGATCGCTAAGGCAGTTTGTGTTTTTGGACCAGCTGTTTGATTGGCTAAGGACAGAGCCAATGACACCTAAAGATGCAGTGGAGAGTTTAATGAGACAAAAATGTAAAATTAATCTAACCATTCTTTGCTTTCATTTTTATGATTAATCTCTTTATTTAACTCTAATCAAGATATAATTTAGTGGACAGTAAAGGTCATAATACAAATATTTGCACATTAGACGACTCTTCCTGTGTGCAGAATTATGAGGTTTTTCATCATTATGACATTGTGCAATTACGGCTGGCTGCTGAGACTACACACCTGCTATACTCCATTAATTTAAACATCACGGGTAAGAAACCAAACAGAGCCCACCTTTGCTGTTCTGCCTCCTATATCACACGCACAATACACACAGCACCATCAAAGCACAGGGAAATGCCAATGAGCAACACACCAAAGGTTAAGCTGTCCGCCTCTCTAACCAGCGCTTGTTTGCAGAGGATAGAGACGGCCTTTTCGATTCCTTCAACACTGCAGGGAACCAGAGCTTTCATGTTGATACACGGGCTATGAGGTAAGAAACCGGGGTTAGCTTGTGTGCGGGCGAAGCTAGTGAGGATTTTCTTGCTTTTCATTTGTGTCTCTGAGATGATCAGTAACAACAAATGCTTTCTACCCATCTGCCATAACTGTGACTATACATACGTAAAAATACTGTGATTTAAAGGTAAGCCTGTCATGATAAATACTATATCGTCTTATCGTTACAGTATATGAAAAATTGAATATTATTTTTGGGGGTGAATATTTATCATGTGTACATTTTCTTTGCACTACTGTGAATTTTTTTGTTATTTTTTTGGCTATATGATAAGATTTGAGCTGTAGAAGGTTGAATTAACAACTTCTATGACTCATTACAGATGAGTACTAAATGTTTCTTTCTGCTAATTATCTACTGCAGCTCATGTTTTTTTATACAGTATTATACATTTAGAATACTTTTTGTGGTTTAAATCTGCTCTTCTGTTATTGTGTCAATGACATAGATTAGTTTCAATATTATTGTTTATCATCTATATATCGTACTTCAAAATTTGTTATTATGACAGGCGTATTTAAAGATACACTATGGGAACTTTTTGGTGTGGGGCTGGCAGTCTGCTTGTTTCCATGGAAATGCTATTGCTCACTTTCTTATCTATCTTGGATCAATTCAATTACAGGTGTTGTTAAAAACACCATGCATTTTACTTGATGAGAAATTGCCTTTCCACATATCTGACATGTGGCTTGTCCTGGTCGTGTCAGCTGATTGTTACCATGGAGATATACGTTTAATGCGATAACAACATTCCAGGGAAAGCAATAAACTCTTCATGGTAACAAGCAGGAGGCAGACCCTCTACCTGAAAAGTTACATAGGACATAAAATACAAGTCCATAACTTACATATTTTAACTTTAACGTCACTGCTTCTTATAGATTTATAACACATTTATTTGAATCAGACTCTTGCAGATAGTAGTATTGCTGATACCGATATTTCTAACTCGATACTAAGGAATAGATTTGATACAGATTTCAATACCTTAATGATAATTAAAAACACTTTCTTTAGACAATAGAATGCTATTTTCAACATTAAATCATATTTTCTTTTAACCTTATATCTGTGTAATCCCTCGGTGGTCCAGGTCGTTTCCTTAGTGGTCCATGTGGTCTTATACTGCTTCTGATACTTCACAAGATCATTCTAAAGCTATTCAGGAAAGGTTCAGTTCTGTCCTGTGACTTTAGTATCAATACCTGCTCAAATGAGTATCTAGTTTTGATACTGGTTTTAGTATTAGTATTATATTTTTGATACTATTGAGAACTCTAAGTAGTAGTAGTAGTAGCAATAGTAGTTTAGTACATGTTTCAACTGTAGTTCTATTAGTAAACAAAGGATAACGTTACAATAGCTGCCACATTATTTTGTGTTGTTTTTTTAATCACTCATTGCATCTCACCAACTAATGCAGCGAAACAGTGACTGTGGTCTTTAGTCAGTAATCCGTTCCACAGAAAATTTTGACGAAAACAGATTAATTATATTTGCTAATATCCAAAAAGCCGCTTTCTGTGTTCCAGCCCTATTCAAGGTTAGCTCAGGTCGGATCTTCTGTTGATGAATTGATCTTGAATTAAACTGTGAGACTTATGCACTTGCGGCCAGTGTGGGTGTGCGGTCTTGCATTTCAATGTCGGCGTATGTGGTGCCGTGATGTGAAAATACACCAATCACTTCAGATTAACTATGCAGCTCCTTCAAAAAGTGGACCCACACACAACCCATACTCATAATCACAACATCACAGATCTCTTAAAGTGCCAGTAGAAAACCTCTTTTATTTCCTTATGAATATCAGATATCTCATTGTGTTTTAAACAGAGAAGAACTGTAATCTCTGAGAGGCCAGACATAAGGTCAGTGTAGTAATGATTGTTATATTGTCTAAATTCAGAAGGCTGTAAACACAAATGATGCTGGGTGCAAAGTATAACAATGTTTTTTTTAGACTTTCCCTATGTAATTTCACAGTGCAGTATTTCTGAATTAGTTTAAGTTGTGTTCATTTGCTGACTCCTTATGTCTAAGTGATAATTAAAGGGATTCATAATTTACTATAACCAGATGGTGCTCTCTACAGTCAGACCTTAATGATTTATTGCTTATCTTGAGCAAATATAACACATGCACTGACATCATATAGTCTGGAGTCAAACCAGAATGCAGTGCAGTTGGTAAATCACCTATTAAGTTCAACACAAGTCAGTTATATAGTCCACTGTTACAACTATTTATTTATCTGTTTTGCCTGGATGATTTATTGGATGGGAGAGTTACAGAGTGAAATGGGAACAGAAGGAGTAGAGACATTCAGGGACCATGAGTCAAACCCATGGCTATAGATAGAAAGACAGACAGATAGATATATAGATAGATAGACAGATAGATATATAGATAGATAGACAGATAGATATATAGATAGACAGACAGACAGACAGACAGACAGATAGACAGACAGACAGATAGACAGATAGATAGATACTGCCCCACTGACAAATACAACAATTAACAATTTCTCATATAAGAGCAAAATACATCCTGCGCTAAACTTATTTTGCCTGTATATCTGCAAAACTAGACCAACTCAAATGCGCATGTGTCAGCTCTGCTATTCTCAGATCCCCCACCTCCTCCATGTTGGCCACTGTCACATTATCCTGTATTGACAGGTTTGACGTGTTTCGAGCGGTCCCTCAGACTCTGTTATCCTCAGTCTGGCACATGTAGCTCTCACCACCAAACAGCATCTGTGAGGCTGCAGCAGGTTATTCCAATGTGTGAAAAGACCCAGCAGCAGGACAAGTCTGTGCGAAAGAGAGTTATATTCTTTGCGTAATATTTTATATAAGGCGTCATTATAGGACATATGCCTGTATAGCATAACAGAAATTTATGAATTCAAAGTGGTTGTGATGAAAATCTGATTAAATATGTGAAGCAGACCTGACACGAAGAACATATGTTACAGTGACTGTGTATTATTCATGTGGAGAGGATTTTTTCAAAGATTAACATTTAACACATCAATGTTTTATTCAAATGCACTTTTACAACTTACAAGATATACTTACAGACACCCTTTGAGCTGGTACTCAGTTCATAGCACAATCTAGAAACCATTAAAAATGTATTATATTTGAAAATATGATTTTTATACTTAAAATTTAACTTTAACACTAAATGACCAACTTATGCTCAGGATGCCCACCAATCACCAAACACTGCTACATTCTTTTTGTACTGACATGGCCCATACTCACACACAACACTCTGTAAATGTCAGAGTAGCACAGCTCAACTTGAGGCTAAAGATTTTTTTTTTTTTTTGACCAAGGTGCCTGAAATGAACCTAAAAATGCTGCTGTATATAACATAATGGCTGTATCAAGGTTTACTCTATTAATTGGTATCACACAACTTTATTGTAAATACAGTATGTGTTTATTTACAGAGTTATTACCGAATGACCTTCAATGGATCAAAACCATTCAGCCAAGATTTTGTAGTTGAAAGGGCCCATGTTACGCTATTTTCTGATCTATGTTATCTATTCCACCTTGTGATGTCATGTGGTAATATAGGAAGTGCTCCACTTTGTTTTTAAACTGTATACACCTTCACTACAATTTCAGAATTGGATGGTTTCAGCCCTGGAATTGCCAATTCTGTAGACAGACTAATAATGCAGGATTACTCAAACATGTGTGAATGGAACAAAACACACAGCTCCAGGTATGTTTTTGATGAGGTAACAACATTCTAAC
Organism: Taenioides sp. WSHXM2023; assembly: GCA_029959045.1. Classification (NCBI taxonomy): domain Eukaryota; kingdom Metazoa; phylum Chordata; class Actinopteri; order Gobiiformes; family Gobiidae; genus Taenioides; species Taenioides sp. WSHXM2023. Next base: position 17,168,925 of record CM057099.1, read on the forward strand.
ATGCCTCAAAGCTCACAGTAATCCATTTTGTGTAACATAGGACCTTGAACATGAATACAGCTTGTATGTCCTGCTTTTCGAGCATGTACCTGTAGTAATTGTGTCTTTTATCTGGCTTGTCTAGTGGAACTATTTTAACAGTTCTCTCACAAGGTTTTTTCATTGAATTGTTCTTTTCTCTGGCTCACAAGAGGAACTCCGGCTTCTACTCTTCTAATTATGAAATGGCCCTGGTCCTTCTCTTCTCTCTGACAAACCAACATAAATCCTTCCTCGCACCTGATTGGATGAGACATGACTCATGGGATGTCATCGGTCTAAGATGGCACAACCTTGGCTTTGAAGATAAAAAAGCTATTGAGTTTTGGCTTTATAAGAAAGTAATAACTCAAATATTGTGGGCTAAATATAGATACCATAGTCCTATCTGATTTATGTGATGAAAGCAATTAAATGGTGCATTGGTGGAGCAGATTATTTCTTACAAAGGGGAGAATACTTTTTATAGAGCACTGTTTCATAAGCATAGTTTGGTAACCTCATCTTCTCTGAGAGCTCAGATATTGTTAGGCCTGTGTCATATCATATCTTATTTACTGTCTCCTGCATTGTGCTGGTGCAGAATTTCAATGAGCAGTTTCAACATGGACTGCAATTCTTTCATACATATTCCAGTTCTAATGCTTTTTCATATAGCCTTACTGACAGAGTAGTGTAAGATAAAGGAGTCACATGTCATCAGGTAGTTGTATCTACTGTATAATCCGAGGATGACATCATTTGGGGCAGCCATCTTGGTGTTTTCAGAGATGATTGCTAATACTTGCAAACCTTTGAAACACACTGTTGAGGAGGAGTAAGTGAGGGTGGAAAATTGTATTAACTTCAGGCAGCCAAAAGAGTCTGCTTTCAAGTTTCTGCACCACAGGTAGGCTATGTGGGTGTTCTTTAGGAAAACTAAAAGCTCAGGCTCCTACAGCATTCATCTGACACCAGTGGGCTGGTGCAGGTGGTGAGAAGGTTATGAAGGTAAATAAAAAAAAGTGAATATCTAATAGCTGCCTGACCAGCCAGTCCCATTGTAAAGTATTGTCAAAGCGTGTGGTTCTGGCCAGGTAAAGCTAATAGCAGGGTTTCACTGAATGGAGCCAAAATAACATTTGGAATACTTTGCATCTATCATGAAGCACAGTGCATCAAGCACAAAGCTGAGACTTACCTTAAATTCCTCCAGAATCTTGTATGTTTTTCCTCGGTACTCGCAAAAGTTTTTCACCTCTTTACACTCGGGGCAGCAGCCATTGTGCTCCACTTTGGTGCACTTGGGATGCAGTTTGGGGCACTCGGGTTGGTCGCACACAGGTCCGTCCTCCGTGCACACGCACGGACAGTTCGAGTGTCCTGGATAGAAGCGCTCTCCCAGTTTGTACACGAAGCCACTGTCGTCCACGCAGCCTTTCCCGCGGTAGTCATCGAACACCATATTATCTGCGCCCTGGCGCTCCGCCTCGTCCGCCGTGTAGTCCTCTGGGGGGTTCCCCACCGAGGCCGGGGCCACAGCTGCGCTCAGGACCAGCACGAGCAGCGCGGGCAGCACAGCGGCCCATAGGCGCACGCGCAGGAGCAGGGGAGGGCCCATGTTCAGCCGCGTAACGGACATCCACTTTCAGCGCGAGCGTGTTCGTGGCATCTCTTCAGGCTGGCGGTGTCCGCTCCGGATCCGCTCCGCACTGCGCGAACATCGGCGTCAATCCAGAGACACGGGCTGCAGCGGGAATAGCACAGACAGGAAATGTGGAGCCTCGTTACTACTACACCTGCTTAACATGCGACACCCAGGATCTACCTCGCACCTCTATAGCATATACTTTATTGAGTCTATGAGCCAGTTATTGCATAATTATGTTACCACAGTACCGCGGCTATAGGTCCAACACTGGAGCAGAACAGGTTAAATCATGCATTCAGAGAGTGTCTGGGTGGAGTGGGCTCATCACTGTATTCTGCTCCACATGCCGCCCAAAGCAAGCCTCTGCTGAGGTTTGGCACAAACTCTGCGGAGACACAACAGGTAGTCATTCGCCTGTAACCATTTGCTTAGTTTTCATTCTGCCTCTGGTAATGACAAGGCACAAAAGCTTATGTTGCGATATCAGCTCGTAACAGCCTTTGCCAATCTATGTTTAATGCACAATGACAAACGCTCAGGAAGGAAAAGCACAATCCACTCAGACAAAATAAACATTTGCTTAGCGTTTGTAATCCTTTGCTCATAAAGTGTCACGTCTGCTCAATCACCATTTAAACTACTTATATATGAGCACACTCACCGCGACAACAAGCTCCGATATGCACTTGACGTGATGCCACAAAGCCCAAAACATAGAAAGAATCTTTGTTAGTTATGTATACTGTAGAAACCTATGGCAAACTTCACTTTTATCCACACTGGTAGATTCAGCACAATCCTCTGCACAATATTCCTCCCATTCGGTTGTAGCACAGAGGCTTAAGCGCAATTAAACACATTTCCACGTAATCCAAAGTAGATCTCATTTGTCATCTTCTGTCGTTTTTGGCGCCTGTTTGCCGTGCAGAACAGGACTTAAAATGGCAAAATGCGTATCAAATCCTCTGGCGTTTCCTGAGCATCCGAAGTCTATTTCCCCAGTATTGCAGGTAGACATTTGGACGCAGGAGTGTCACTGTTGGCGTGCACTCATTCCACATCCACTATTGTAAATTTTAAAAAATCCACAAGACAGAAAAAAGCCAGGTGTAGTCGCAGTTTCGGCTGGTTTTCCACGATTGAGGAAAAGAGAGGAGAGGAGAGAACGCTCCGAGTTTCAGCACCTTGGAGAGCGACGATCCTCCTGCGTCCTGCACTGAACGGAGCAAAGACTAGAGCGCCCCCCGCATCTCACTCGTCACCCACGGACACGACGGCAGCAGCAGCAACCAGCGCTCCGACCACGCAAGGGTTAAGCACGAGGAAAAGGGCTAAGATCAAGTAGAAGTCGTTATTTGTGAAGGAGCAGCTGGTAAACAGAGGAGTGTGTCCAATGCGAGTGGATCTGACCCCCAGCATATTTGTAGTGTGCACGCGCGAGGTATTTTGTATTCCAAAGAAGTGTGACTGCTCAGCACAACAGAAGATAAACAGGGTTTTATTTGGAGTTTAATGGCTCAAACAGCAACGAGGTCACTACTGAAAGCTTCTTAGTATACAAAATTATTACAATTAAACCCATTTTGATTACTAAACTTAAATTAATCATGCAGCAAAACAAAATGTTATGCAAAATGCTATTTATTTATTTTTTTTTTTACAATCAAAACGTATACATAAACCATAGCCTACCCTATAGATTAAACAAAAGTGTCATGCTTACAACTGTCATTACAGTGTATAATTATTTTGAAGCAGGCCTATTAGCCAAATTCATGTAGCCTATGTATATTCTTATAATTTATAATGTAAGTTGCTAATTATTTGTCACTCCAGTCCAGAAATATATTGTTAAAAGTATGACAGAAACTGATTGCACAAACATTATAGTCATTATATTAATGTTATTAGAAATTAATATTTCACATATTTATTTTTTATTTCAAGTGCTCAAATCATGTGCATAATAAAAGGTTAAAGAACACATGTGCGATTCTTAAGTTTTTCTACATCTTAATTGGTTCATTCATAGTTTTACTTTAATCAAGTGGCAGTTTGTAAGGAAATGTTTAAAAAGTTGAAAATTACACAAAATATAGCAGAATCTTAACTATAGGGATGTTATTATGCAGCCCTATCATATGCACTTTAACAACTGCTATTTCCTTCCTTCTCTGGTCCACCTTAAATACAGTGACAACATTCATTTATCTTATGTAAAGATATGTGACCCAAAAGACCATCAATTCATTAGTCATTCCTAAGTGGAATCCCTCTCATCTTATAAACTGCGACCTCTCGACCTTACCTGTTCCAGTGGATGTGGAGCAGCCCGGCTTTAATGTGAGCAATGATTAAAAGCTGCTGTTGAATATAATGGTGGGCCCTGTCGGAACACCTGTCACTCCCCAGGGTGAACTAGACCTGAATGTGACTGTGTCTGCTGCACGACACACAAGGTCAGAACCACTACTGCCTCATTAACTTAACTAACTTCAAACGGGCAGTGCAACTTACTGCTTAAGTAGAATAAAAGTACATTCCAGTAACCTACATAAAGTATATTCCACTATATTCCATCACCACAACTCACACTCTGTAATAAGGCTATAAACGCTCATAGTTAACCTAAATATGTCTATTTCATAAAGCTTGAGCTATATATATATATATATATATATATAATTCGTTATTCGTAAAATTCTTGACTTGCCACTAGGAGGAGCAAATGCGTAATTTGCCTGATTAGTACACGAAGAAAAACATGGGAAGCCTGGTGAAATTTTCGATCAAATGTAGGTCATTATGAACACAGGATGATTGATTTTTATGAAAATGTAAGTGTTTCGTCATTATAACACAGTGCGTTTGGTGCCTGTCTTATTTTATCGCCTTTCACTCGTTTTCTGTCACTCGCCATGCGCTCAAGTGAAAGTCTCGGCAACTTGCATTTTTTTAGATCAGTTTTACCCAGAACATTATAATTTTACTAATTTGGTGAGTCTGTTCATAAAATAGACTGATAATTGTTTTTGTGTCATTAATGAATGTTTATGAATGCTCTGGTTCTGGGAATCAGTCAGACTAATGCTATTAACAGGGATCATGGGGGTTAGTTGCAGGTGACAGCTGTTAGAAATACAGATACAGTAAAATCTGCAATCAAAACAAACCCTATGGCAGTGCGTGGCTTTGTCAAACTCTAGGTTACACTCACTAAGTGTATAATTAGTGTGTCAGCTGACACATTAGCCAGGAGCAGGCAGGGAGCACAGCCCGGTTACACATCAGACCTCATGTTAGGAGAGAATAATGGATGAGCATTTTATTAGATTTATTTACTGGAAAAAAAACAACAGATGTTTGTGTTGTGTTAAAAGCCTGCTGCTTTTAAAACAAGATGACGCAGATTGAAAGGAAGTGAGTCACTGAACTGAGTTCACAATATTGTGAATGGCAGTCAGTGGTCAGTAAGTACTCAATATAAAAGTGGCTGTAATGTTCACTTGGGTAACTTCGATTACAAAGGAAAAAAAAAATCAAGCGCTCGGTTATTTAACAGATTTTAACAAAAGATTTAAGTTGTTTTTCTGTCTAAACATTTCACAGAAATGGAAAGCCATATTGCTAAAATACAAAATTGGCCATACCTTACTACATCGTTAAACATGAATTTCAAATGCATTTATGCCAAAACCTAATCTCTCTCATCTTCTCTGACCTATCTCTGAGTACAACTAAATACATAAGTTATTTTACCATTAGCTACAGAAACATTTTCCCCCTTTCATGTTCCATCAACTACTACTACTACTACAGCATAATCTGCAACATAATTTAATCTCCTCATTCCTGACCCATTACTCCAAGCTCCTGATCATGGCCTACTCTCCTGGGAATCATTCAACTGTTTTCCTTTCTAACCATGCATATATTGCTTGTAGCTAGATAAAAATATCTTCTCTCCACAGAATAAATCATGCATCCTGGACCATGGTACTCCTCTTTGCGCAAATGTGCCGCAAACCTTCTACCCACATACCATCCCCCTCTTAAGTGAAACATTGTGGCCGTTGACCCGGTTACGAAGAAAAAACGCATCATTCCACGGTTAGTATCGCCTCTTGTCTTTCTTCTTACTCTGCTCTACTGGGCTACAGAACAAGTATATATCATTTATTAAATCTGACATTGCACTTGAGTAAATGTGGGATCTTAATGTGAGATGTGTTGTCTCCGACCGCTAGGGCTGCTCCTCCGGCACGCCATGCTCCATTAGGCCTTCACTCTGGCTCAGGAAAAACACAGCACAGGATGATGGGAAAAACAGCAGAGCACAGAACACCCACTATTAACACAACATATACCTGCATTTAAGAGACAGCCTCATGTCGCCGTGTGTAAGCCTTTATTTACATTCCAGTTACATTCACTTCAAGACAAACCCTGATTACCCAAGAGTGGTGAACTGCAAACAGACGTGGAATAAGTCCTCAACTTGTGAACTCAGGAAAAGTTGGGCTACTTTTGGGGTGTAGGAGTAAAAGTAGCTATTTGACAAAAACGGCAAAAAAATACTCTTTGTAAAGTTTTGGGAATTGTTAAATACTATATCCATTTTACTCCCATTACTTATAAGTACATTATCATTACATAAAAAGAAAATAGTAAAGAGGTAGAGCCATTGTCCGATTTTGTACAGTTGATTCAAATCCTCTCCTTTATATACTGTTATATACTGTCACTACTCAATTTCCAAGAAAGTGAATTCTGCACTGTGTTGTCAGTGTCATAGGGGTCTGAAAGAATAATTAACCCACCTAACAATACATTTACTTTGCATATGTACATCAACATTTGCATTTTTCATATTATTATACTGTTTTTCTTCATCCATATTCTTAAAAAATGGTATAGTAATTTTCCCTCTCTAGTAACCATATTTTCCTGAAAGTCCAGCAAACAAATACCATTTTCATCTGTGGTTATTCACACAGTGTATAGTATACTTAGGAGAGCGGTCTTTTGACATTCTGCTGAAGTGTTTATTTACATCTCTGTTACATTTGCTGCAAGTCAAACCAGCCCCAAGCTCACAGGCTCAATCAGCTAATGGAAAACTCAGGCTCGTCACCCCCCCTTCCCCCTCTACCTCCCTCCTTCTCTTCCTCCCTGCTCTTCTCCTCAGCCATCCTGACATCTTTCTACCACCTCCCACCAGCAATTCATTCACTACAGCGGAGCACCGTACCAAGCGGTATAATGGTTTCGCCATTAGGGCTACATTTATAGGCTGCTAGCAGGTCCCAAGCATTATGCTCGGTCACAGCTATTCACGCTAACTTATTAAACTGAATGCAAGGAAGAGAGAGAGCAGCGAGGATAGGATACAGATAGTGGGAGGGAGTGTAGAGCCTCAGGTGAATGGGGACTTTTTGTACAAGTGGAGCATAAATCCTGTTCTTATATAGAGATAGGGGATGTGCCTAATAAAGCATTGGAAAGGACTTCTCAAGCAGGAATTTTATATTAAACAAAAGCTTTACGGCTCTTACTCTGAGTGTTCTGTACATGTATTTAAATTAACCCAGCCACTACTGCAATTTTACTGTCACAGAAATAATCCTTGACTTCAACTACAACACAGTCCGTGCTGATTAGGCAATAAAAACTAAAGTTTCACTAAATTATCCATTTACTAAGTACTCATGGACAGTAGCCATGTGCTTAAATAAAGACCAATTTGTGTACATTTAAGTTGTATTTCCCATTACACACTAAAATCAATGATATTATTTTATATTGGGTGACAGAGTTGAGTTTTTGGCTTAATACAGTTATTTGTCTTGAACTCAACGGAAACTATATATAAAAAATATAAAATCTATAATCTGTCGAGTCTCTGTCTGACCCATTTGGTCCTCAGCTGCCACAACCTTATAGTAATCCAAAATACAAGTGTCTTGCAATGAGTGTGAAAGATAAAGTATGTAAATCCTTCATTTTATTTTCAGCCTTTTCCACACAGTGAGACATACTCCACTACACTCTGCTCGGGGCTGTTTTTGACCTGCCCGCCCCTGTGTCCCTGCCTACACTCTTTGGTGATACTGGCAACGCACCAGGCAAGAGACAAGATGTGGATGGTGAGTACGTTTGTTGTGACTACTTTGTTGCGAGTCAATTTTGACAAAAGAACCTGAGATAAAGCTACACTGGAGGAACTTGAAGGAAATTGTGATAGACTTTAATTTTAGAATAATTTTTTGCAACAGGTCTCAATTTTTGTTTTTGATGTTCAATTAGTTGAACATACTGATTGCCAAAATCCTTCATATAAACATAAGGCTGACGTAAAAGATTCTGGTGGAGAGTCTGCCAGCTGCATGTTGCAATGGAAATGCTGTGACTTTTTCTGGTTTCTGGTTCTGATTTTTTTCTCACTCTGTAGAGACAAGTTAGAGGTTAAACGTTAAAGACAACTTACAGGTCAGATCTGTGGAGAAGCAACCCGCTCACTGTAAGAATACATGTTTTTCAAAGTATTCTTGAGCAATAAAAACTCCAGAAATCAAATTAAAGCACTATAGATTGTTTTAATGCCATACTGTGGAACATTCTTGGCAAAACAATATCTTTATGGACACAATCAGGTAGCAGACCCTCCATCATAAATGTTACATAGTGTAGCTTTATGTTGTGTCACTATTCAACTTGTTTATGCCACATTCAGTAGTTGCAAATGTAAAGGCAGACCCCATAAATGTTCTATTAAAATGATTGTATGTTGTGAAACTGATGTGAAACATGGGGTTATTTACTCTTTATTATTGTCTTGTGCAATGCCAGTTGAGGACATTATGAACCAAACCATCAGCAAAACTCCATAACCTCTTTGTAAATTCACATAAGAGTGTATGTTCTATGCCATTATTGTATTATATGGATCCACAGTAAATAGCCTTAGCCTCCAGCTTGCAGCAGGGAGCTTTTTTGCATGTTCTTTGTGGTCTGTGGTTTTCTAAGTGTTTCAATTTGAGTCGGTATGTCACACTTCTCCACACTATTTCCCTCCATCTCCTCTTCCCTGTGGTCCCATAAACCATGGCCTGTATTACATGGCACACCGAGTCGGACATTCAAATCGCCATTGTGGAGCAGGGGACCAGCGATTCATTGGCTTTTTGGGATGAGTCAGCTTGGTGGCAAATAGTAAATAGTAGGGCTGGGAATCACAGGGTATGACACAATACACGGTGTGCAGTACAAATGATATCACCATGTGGTCCAGGAAAACATCTTGTGCATTACAATTTTAAAGAAACCAACACTTTTACAACACTAGATTGGGAAACCACCATGTGCACAAAATTGTTTCCAAAAAGCATCAAAATTATAATCCTGGCAGAATTTAGTTTTGTGAAATATACCAGACAATTGCCTAATAAATACACATCGCTATTAGATCTGAATAATCTTGGAAAAAGTGTCAGTGCAATTGCGATTTTCCTTTGACAGTGAGTAGGCTTGCCTATCCACAGATCTGACTTGTAACTTGGTTTGGTAACTGCATAACTGCATGTCTCCATTCCAGGCAAAGCAAGAACATTTCCATGAGGACAAGCAGGTGAAGGATCTTCCAGTAGAAAAGTTACATAGTGTGTACCTTTTAAATAGCAGTTTTTGTGATGATTGAGACTTAATTCACAACTAGTAAATAGAAATAAGAATGTATTTGAAATAGAAAAGAACATGCACATTCCTTTTATTCCTGCTGTATGTTTTAAATGCCATGCTGGTCCCTGGCATTTTCCACCCTCTTGGAGCAAAGAGTGTGCTGCTCCCAGAGGGCACCTGTAGTGGCAGTGTGAAGGGTGGTGTGATGGTGCTCCAGCCGCTGCAGGGGTGCTCTGAGCTCTCAGCCTGAGTCGCCCTGTGGTTGGGTGCTGTTTAATGACTGCTGCTTTAGACATGCAAATAGACTTGAAGTGGAGAGGGCCCCGGAGGAACACTTTGGCATGTGAGCTGAAATTTAAGTACAGTATATCACAGTGTAAAAAATGTCTGAAGTCAATAAGATCCGTGAAGACAGCAATGATGAAATCCATTACAGAAATTATGTAGGAAATGTGTCTTGCATCACAACATTTAATCACTACATTTAGTTTCTTTATGGGTTTACACATTCATATCTAAAAAGTCTAACTCTACTGTGGTAAAAATGTGAAAGACATTCATTCATTTTGCACTGTTTCCAAAGTTATTCCTTTGCACACACTTTCCAAATTCCTTGCATCCTAATTATTTACTGCAGTGGGTTTAAACTATGTACTTTAGAGGCCAATGCAGAGTTTAGGTGCCATGCCACTGCCAATAACAACTAGCATGCCAACAGCACACCAGCATTACTTCCTGATTCGTTAACATTAAAAAGGCTTTATAATTAGATGCAAACAGCAGACAGCAATCTCATTTTAATTAATATTGAGCTGTTTTTACAATATATCTTTACTAGGGCAAAACAAATGTTACCTTATTGGATATAGCTCCTTTAATTGCAATATTGTCTTATCATATTGTGCTATTCGTAATCATATTTCAGAGTGAAACACACACACACACACACACACAAAAACCTGAAGCAGCCTCTGGTAGGTATAATCCAGTCCTGTATATAGCCATCACATGCATTGGTTGTCCCTCACAAAAGCATATCATAGAGTGTCAGTCAGAAGCTACGCATGTGGTAATCATCTATAATTATACTAACCCATGGGGAGGCGAACACTAAAAGGCAGTTATCTTTGCAGTTCCAAGCAGAATATATTCTGCTTTAAAATGATGCAATGTCTGTAATGAGGGGAACAGTACTGGGGGCATATTCTGCATATCATTAGTAAGTAGTGACTTTTATGTATAATTTCAGCGCTTTTTCAGTTAAACCTTATGCTAGTGCATATGCCATTGTTATACTCCAGATCTTTGGCAATATAAAGACTTTGGCTTTCATACATTACATCGTATAGATTCTATTGAATATGATAAGTGATATTCTTAGAATGCCATTCATCATAATATTCACCAGTAGAAAATATATTATTCACATGTCACTGTAGTCCTTATAATAGTTGTCAAGGTAAACACAACCAAGGCCAAATCATCATGTGAACCACTGTATCAGACTGTAAAGGTGCATTCACACTTGCACACACCATATCAAAATTGTGAATAAATTGATTAGAACAAGATTGAACCAAATCTACAGCTCTTGGGCTCAAACCAGGACTAATCTGAACACATGCAGATTTACTAAAAATATGACTAAAAATGTTACTAAAAATGTTGCATTGTAGTTTTCATACCGATATCTCTTTTTTTTTCCATTTTAAAGTTGTGCCAAGCGACTCTTTAACATAGTTGCTTGTTCCACCCATTACAAAGATACAGGTAGTTTGAAGAAGGTGTTTTGCCTTTAGCTTTATTTTTCCTGCTACAGTTCAGAGAAAAATCTAATAAAAGCACAGTTTCAAATCCATTACATAATAGAATAAGCCCGACTTCAAAATGACTTTAAATCTAGTTACTTAAAATGCTTTAACATGTACATAATTTCCACCCACACTATACTTTGATATTATATGTTATGGCACTAATTACTTTGTAGCTTTAAAGTTCTTCATATAATTTCATAATGTATTGAACCGATCACCCGCAACCTTTTCTTCTTGAATACTAATATTTTCTATTTAAATACCTTATATTAGTTTAATAGCTTGTAGTACATTGGAACATCTGCTTGTTGGCTTCATAATTGGCTGGTAGCATGCAGCAACAGTTTTTCCATATCTTCTTTCCGACCATTTCTCTTAGCCCCCACCGCCCCCCACCCGCACTCGCTTCCACTATCAAACTCTATGCACTGTGGGGATTTTGATCTCTTCAATCTCCCATTCTGTTCATCACCTACATGTTTTTTTTCCCCTTCCCTCTAGTGATTCTGGAAACGTCCAAGTGGGAATAGTTAGTCACAGAGGTGCTGACATCCTGGCTACAGATGGCAGAATGTGGGTTTGTGCGCCGTACTAATAAGACCAGGTGTTTCACCACAAGAGACGAAGCATTTTAAACAGCCTTGCAAATCCGATCCATTTAACAGGTAAGAGAATGTAAGGAGCACACAACCTGGCATCTGGCTTGATTTGAATATGCATGTCTTTGCCCATTTAAGAAATCACATGCACGCATACAGGCATTCAGTGATTTACCAACTTGTTGACTAATTGTTTAGCGAGGAGAACGCTGACAAGAGGAGAGCACAGTGTGACGAATAGATTTTCCCCAGGCAATGCATATTCTATTTACATAATGAACAGGGTCAATAGGTGTCCTGATTTATTTGTTATTGTACAAGAGGAGTTAATAGTGGACCAATCCTTGCTGTAAGCCGTCATGTAATGCACCCAACATGACGCAACGAGACACTGTCATTAAGATGCTCTGCCACTGATGTGCTTGTTAGCGGCCTATTGACGCTGTGTGGGCCTGTAAAAATAGCTAATAGCCTGACTGGGATTCATGTCACCAGAGACGGTGTTTACTAGCCTGGTTGGAATTGTTCAGTAGCAAGTAAAGGTTGATATTTGGGGATGCTTGCTTGCAGAACACATTTGTCAAAAAAGGCAGCAAAGTAGTTTAGTTTATATGTAACTTCTGTCAGTGTGTTACTTTTTCATAAATTGTAATAAAGGTTCTACCTTTTTGAATAGCATGGGGGTGATTTATGGTAACTTTGATTCAAATGTTACTAATGGACCACTGATCAGTGATTATGTTACCACCAGTACATCCTTCACACTGTTAAAATTACTACATATTTGGAATTTGGACTAAATCCGGAAGGCCTAGTGTAAACCATATCTAAACCCAACCCTAAGAATGATTTGATACAACTCAATCAACCTGAATTATGTGTACTTTTTCTTGTGCTGTTCTATAGTTAAAATTTCAGTTTTGAATGTAGCTAAGACCAGTTTTATTATAATGGGCATTTTTGCTTTGATGGGAACTGTGAGAGGTCTGTCTGTCCTAAAATCAATATCTTAAACAAAGATTTAACTTTAGAATTTCCTTTTTGTCTGACCATCCAGCTAACACTGTGTTTCTTACAGTCTAGATTTATAGAACAGAAAGGTAGAAAAATGTATAACCCCATCATTGAAACACACTTCCCTAACTCTCAGAATGTGTTTAAAAGTAGTAACTACTACTTTTATTACAATTTATGAAAAAGTAACACACTGACAAAGTAGTAACTACTACTTTTAAACACATTCTGAGAGTAAGAAAGGAAGGGAAGTCGTAATTGAAGCATTTGTTGTTAATCACTGACATGGTAATCGTACAAAGAGGAATTACTTCTACAGTACATTTTATCTTGTATCGGCTATATCAATATAATTGTTTTTTATATACTTTTTAGAAAATGCAATTATGTCTGGAGCTCAAAGTCGTTACTACCTTTGGAATTTCCCTTTTCACAGCCGCTCCATAAACAGCAGTTCATTCTGGCCACAAGCGCTACCGTCTATATTGTAACACTGGGTAATGTTTCTCTCTGCAATAAACTGAATCATTCTTGGCAACTCCTAGTTTCTGCCCCAAGACAACAAGAATGAAACAAAAATGTCTTCTTGGGGTCGACATCTGCCTACATTTGCATCACAATTACCCTACAAATTAATTCTTAATTCCTATTTTGGCATTCTACGGCTTTTGTGTTTGTTCAGAATAATGCCGTGCAGGACCATTAACAAGGCTCTAATATGAAGCCTGCCTGTGAATAGGGCCGCTCTGATGTTTCCAAGTCTGATAAAATGAGTTTGCATGTTCTAAAGGCTGAGAAACGACCTGCCTAATGATTCATTCATTTATCGCCACAATGAAATATGGTGCTCACTCCTCCATTTGTATGATTTTTTATTTTTTATTGGTGATTATATAACACAGACAGTTCATGTATGTTGTGTGTGCTGAGTGTGACTTGTCTTGTGTCTGCTTGTTAGTAAATCCAGAAATCCAGAAATTCTAAAATTCACATCAGATTATCCACTGGTTGGCAATTTCCGTGCGATGTTTCTTAACGCATTCTTTGCATTCTAATTATTCATAGCAATGAGTTTATAAGCATGGTTCACAGATTCCAGAGATCGTTATGCCACTGTTAATAACAGCTAGCATGGTCTCGTTTTGACCTGATGAGGTGCTGTTACAATGTATTTGTAGTGGAACAAGACAAAATTTGCTTTATTACATGATAAAAAATCAGGTACAACCCTTTTTAAGGTGTACTTTATTAATCCCTCATGAAGGGAAATGCATTTTTGCTCCAGGAAAAGCACTAGGATGACATTGAGTTACAGTATATGGGATTTTTTATTTTGCAGATTTAAAAAAAATGCTGGTGTTTTGACATAAAAGTTGTCATAAGTTTGTTCAAAATAATCTGTAAACATAATAACAAATATAAAGTGTTAGTTTTCAGGCTAAATAAGTTGTTCTACATTACTACAGTAAATTTCAGTGCCTTAGATAAACATAAGGTCCACAGAGATATTCTGACAAAATGAGAGCATTGTACAAGTGTAAGGCTCAGGACAATCTCATAATGTTGTCTGCCTTTTACTGCTCTTTTTATTCTCCATGACCTTCAAAGGGACTAGCCCATTTTGAAAATAATTTCTGTTCAACTCGAGAGCCAATTTAAGAGCATGTCCTCTTAGGTTCAACACTGATAATATGAGAGTCTGTCTTTTAGGCTTTTTCAATTCATTAGAGGAGAAAAACATGCTGAGTCTAACTTTCCTCTGTATGTGTTGGTCGATTGGAAATGTTTCAGAAGATATTTACAGCTGGATTGCAGACAAAATGCAGATGTTCTGTATGAATATGTAAGAGCTTGCTAGTATTTATTGTATTTATGAAGGCATTCTATTGTAGGAAAGGCAGCCAATTCAGTGCACCCAGTAGACTTTATAATAGAAGTGATGAAGTGGAGGACCTGTAAACAGCCCTGATAAAACCTCTTACCAAATAACCACATGATGAGTGTTCTGGGTAGAATTATGTTCTAGACAGAATGATCTGAAGATGAGTGCAAAATTAGTTATAAGTATTGGCAGGTATTTAAATTTCAAGCTTGATTTCAGTACCAACTTTTTTTTTTATTATTCAGCCTTTATTCTAGCAGGCAAAAGTGTTGGCAAACTCAATACTGATAGTATTGTTCAACCAGCCAGTCCCTTCTACATCCTGTTCAAATGCAGAAGGAAGAAGAAGGAAGGAAACCACAAAGGATGTCAAACAGCCATCCAAACTACAGCCACTGATTTGTAGCATGTCTCTCAAATGTGGACAACGTCTCATCTAGAAAATTATTGTATCATTCAGACCAAAATCTGTAACTTCTGTTACTGGAGATAAATAAAAGTTTAGCGCTTTGCTTTTTTTGGGATGCATTGATACTGATGCTGGTATCAGATATGGGCGTCAATACAGATTTTTAATTTTTTTACTTTTTGATACTGTTTCAGATACTGTTCTGTAATAACGGTTAATCTGATATCCTGGTTGGGCTTTTAATTGGATGTAATGAGACTATTAACAGGCTGCTCATCATGACTTTTACTCATACCAAGCGGTTCAGTAGTTATTTAAACTATATATAACAGTTACATAACACAATTGGATCTCTTGTGTAATAAGTTAACTGTTATAAGGAAATAAATTCAATTTTCCATCCCTACACTAGTGGACATTTAACAACATAATGACACTTCTGTGAGTGGGCGCTTATCTTTAATTGTAAGAAAAGTGAATTTTTCTCTTTGTTGGCGTGTAATTTATTTGAATAAATCACAAAATAATATTAAAATGAGTTGACTAAACTGCATGCAGTCTGACTAATAGTTACAGATAATGATGCAGTTTAATCAGGGCTCCAGCTGCTCAAACATTTCTTCTTCCTCTCCTCTCACCGACTGCTAACACAAACAATTAGTGATCAACTTCAGTCAATGGAAGTGGTGGTTTTGTTATAATAGGTGTTCTAAGTTCAACTTTGTTTGCGCTTAAATAAACCTGAATTACACTGAGCTCTGGGCAGCCTGTAACCCAACACCTAAACTAACCCCGACTGTTTATCAGAACTATCCATTGTTTGGATGGAAGAAGAAGAGCTAAAATCAACAAAACACAATTATTCTAACATTGAAAAAGGACAAAATTGGTAATAAGATGCAACTTGCAACAATGAATATAATATAATAAACAATTAATTTAAAATATAAATAAACTATGTTAAATCTACAAGGTTAAAATAAGGTTCTACATGAAATTTAACTTAACTTTAACTAAGTACTAATACAAACTAATATTCAGGTTGGGCAAAACTAGCAGTGAGCAGAGGATGAAGGATTTCTGAAATTAGTTATTTAAAGGTCCTGTATTACACAAAATGTATTCTTGTGAGATTTTTCCATGTTAAAATGCTATTACCTCCTCAAAAACACACCCAGAGTTGTGTTATGTTTCATTCACACATGTTTAAGTAACCCTTTATTATTAGTCTGTCTACTTCCCCACTTAAAATGCCCCGTTCCACCTTGTGATGTCATGTAGTGGTCGTTTTTAAGTTAACAGCTACTGACTTCCTGTCTTACCATATGACATCACAAGGTGGAACAGTGTTTTCAGTTTTAGAGAAAAGGGTTTGTGTGAGGAAACAATATTATAACAGATCAGAAAATAGTGTATTATGGGCCCTTTTAAGTGAAAGCAACTTTCCTTGTGGGGAAAGATTCTGACCAGACTACTGCAGTATCATCAGCAAAAGATCACATACAGCTACTTAAGAACCAAAACTTCTAGCAGAAAATAATTGCCTCTTTTTTATCAGTCTTACTCTAGCATGATCCCTAATTATTCTTAATTATGATCCCCATTACATGTTTGAGGATAATACCATGAATCAGCCTTATTTTTAGTTAGCTTTTGCACACTCACTGTATCTCTATTAATTACTGCGTCATATTGGGTCCAGCACTTCCCCCAAAGGAGCGTCTGATTCCTTGGCTTTTTATTGAGCCAAACTAAAATACCCATTGGGGCTTGTTAATGCTAACTGTCATCAGAGCTGCAGTCTTGTGCTTCTGTTGTGTGCAGACAGCATCTATGTGGGCGACTGCTGCTTGATAAAAATCACATATAGGACTCCATAAAATATTCACAATTTAATGAACACCCCAGCTATAATTGAACTGATTTAATCCATGTGAACTCACACACATGGTCCTTTGCTTTCACACCAAAGGCAGGTTGCTGTTCTAAAGTTTACATGAGTGCTTTTAAGATGTTCCGCAGTGGCTTTAGGCGGGCCCCAAAGAGCTGCCTGTGATGAGAAGGGCTCTTAATTTGAATGTGTGATCAAAGCCAGTACTGCAGGTCAAACACTGAATATCAATACATCATGCATTTATTATACAGCGTTCATTTGATGACACACAACATGGTACGAATGGAAAACAGTTGTGTAATGGTTGAATTTGCATTTTATATAAAGTATGAGCCAGTACATTGGCTGTTGCTTGTCTTGTCTTCTCTTCAGCTTGCTATTGCTGCTTGAGGGAGCATAATAGTTTGGAGTTTGTCATCTCTATTACACTACCAGTCAAACTGGACTCTCATTCAATTCTTTTCTCTATATGTTTACTACGTTCTACATTTGATATACATACAGAGGACACCAAATATGTGACGCAAGACAGATATATGGAACTATTTAGTAAAGAAAAAAGTGAAATAACTCAAAGTGGGTAATGAAGGTTTGGTTATAAAATAAATAACTTTTTTTTTTTGCATAATTCCATACATCTTACTTCATATATTTGATATCTTCTGTATGTATATCAAATATAGAAAGCAGTTAAACATACTAGTGTGAAAAAAAAAAAAAAAAAAAAAAAACATTGAATGAGAGGGTGAGTCCAAACTTTTGACTGGTTTTGTATACAGTTTTATGAAGCAAACTCAACATCAGCCTACTCTGAAAGCATGGGTTCAATGAGTGAAAATAGACATCAAAGTATGTAAGACTTTTAAATATCACTGACTCAAATAATACATGCAATTCTATGATAAGATACTTTGGTTATAATGTTAAGCAGAGATTCTGTTGGTATTAGAAATGATGTGTTCATTGATAGCTGAATATATTGGCCTTGTACATCTCATAAGAAGAGATCATGTTTGCATTAGATAAGTCTGTTCTT
Source organism: Taenioides sp. WSHXM2023 (assembly GCA_029959045.1). Classification (NCBI taxonomy): domain Eukaryota; kingdom Metazoa; phylum Chordata; class Actinopteri; order Gobiiformes; family Gobiidae; genus Taenioides; species Taenioides sp. WSHXM2023. The sequence goes on from CM057099.1 coordinate 17,186,919, forward strand.
CCTCCTGTTTAAACTCAACTGGGGCGTGAAGTGAGCAAAGCCTGAAGTCTGTATTAAATTACTTGAGCAGAAATGGCTTTGAAGGTCCACTATGTCACTTTTTGGTTGGGGGTCTGTCAGCTGCTTGTTTCTATAGATATGTCATTGCTCTGCCAGGAATGTTCCACAATATGACATTAAACAGCTCTACCATATCTTTATTAAATTGCAGGTGGTTTTATAACTCCATATGTTCATACAGTATTATTTGCCTTTAATCATCATAGTATTAATTTTGTCAACTTGAAGGCTCTGTATTTTTTTTTTTTTTTCATGTCGTAAAGTAAAATACTCAAGTACAAATATATTCCTTCTTCACAGCCTTTTCACCTCCCGTCTGGATTATTGCAATTCCCCTCTGTTTGGTTTTTCGCAAAAAACTCTCCATAAACTTCAATTGGACCAAAACTCAGCTGCCCGCATCATCACACGCACCCCTTCCATCAACCACATCACAAACATCCTGCAACAGCTCCACTCACTGGTTCCCCATCTCACACCACATTCAATACAACCTCCCACTTCAAATCCAAACTCAAAACCATCTGTTTAGACTGGCCTATTCACTCCACCGCACCACTAGACCCAGGCTGTCCCGCTTTAACTGTAGGCTTTTACTTCTATAATAATGCTTTGGTATTTGTTTATTGTTATAAGACAACCTTAAATGTCTAGAAAGGCACCAAATAACTAAAATATATTATTATTAATAATAATAATAATAATAATAATAATAATAATAATAATAATAATACATTGAAAAAGCAGCTCTTAGGCTCAAAATGAGACAGTTCACCTTGTCTGTGGTGCGTGTCTGCAAGTAATTATAAGATCATTTTACAGATCGTTAACACAGAAGTAACGTTTGTGCGCTCTTAGTTGCTTGGTATTGCTTTGGCCACTGAAAGTTGGCCAGGAATGCTGTACTGCAGCAACAGTTTAACATGATTATCTAGCTCTGTTTTATGCATTTTTTCAAATTTAAAAAATCTGTGCCTTGAACTATAACAAACTTAATATTATATTCAAATAGAAGAGTAATAGAATAAAATTGTCTAAACATCTAACGTAATTTCCCCCTATAACCATAAAGAGATTCAGTACATTTTCTAGTACTGGCAGCAATGGAGAGCACTGTATTGTGCAGCAGTGCCTCAATTGAATTGTGTCTATGGGCTGAGCTATGGCACAGAGGGAAAGGAGACTGAAAACAGTTTAAACTCACACCTCTATTGATTTATCCTTTATTGCGGGAGATTTATGAATTATTGTAAATCTGATGGTGTCTCTCATAATACTGCCACAGGCTTTTTAAATCAAGCTGACAGTCTTATTATTGGGCCCGGGCAGAGGCAGCGTAGCATGGAGGAGTGTACCATCCTGGGTCGTACAGGAGGAAATATTACCATACCCCTTGGTGCTGGAAGTAGTTGCAGTCGAACAACGTCCCCAAACAATTGCCAGTCAGCTCATCATCACTCATACTGATGAAGCACTGCATAGGTCCGCGAGCCTGTCTGCGTCTATACTGCCATTGGTCCTGTGTGACCACTACAACATCCCAACAACTCTGATCTTTTCAACTGTTCATTTTTTAATTGAATTGAATTAATGTTGTCATTTTGTTTGATTTCTTTGTGTTTTATGAAATTACCCAGGTTCGCTGAAGGTGGTCACAACACAAAGACAGCACAGGGGCAGAGCTAGAATAAAATGTGTCCTTTTTACTCCCCGCTCTGGATGCCTCCCCTTTAACAAGACAGCACGGGGTCAGAGCTAGAATAGTCGTGTCACGCTATCCCCCGCTCTTGATGCCTCCCCTTTAACACTTCAACACTGGGACAGAGCTAGAATAGATGTGCCCCGCTATCCCCCGCTCTGGACACCTCCCCTTTAACAAGACAGCACGGAGACAGAGCTAGAATAGATATATCCCGCTATTCCCCGCTCTGGACACCTCTCCCTCAACATTACAACATCACAACATTACAACACGGAGACAAAGCTAGAATAAATGTGTCATTTTATTCCCCGCTCGTGACACCTCTCCTTCATCATCATCACATTGGTTCAAGCAAACATCAAGTTTCATCATCAATATCATCAAAGCTCTTACCGTTGACACTTGGGCTGGAGAGCCAACAACCCCGGCAGAGTGGCTTGAACCGGCTGGGCGTCCGTACGTAACCCGCAGCTGACTCTAACGGGGGTTTACCCTCCAGTCCTATTTATCTCTTTCCCTGGCACAAGGACCGCGGGGGAACAGGGGGGGCCAATCCCTGCTCCCAGCACCTATCCTGCTCTATTGTTTGCATTCCATTCCCCCAAGTGCTGGGAACACTTGGGAGGACGGAGCACCTTGCCCTTCGGTGTCATGGCAACCAACAATAATAATCAACAAGCTACATAAGCATAATATTGCAGAGCATAATATTGCAGTACAGCCTTAAAGGTACAATATGCGGACATGTTATATGTCAATTGAATTGGGGCAACCTTTTACACATATTTTATCACATTCCACCTCTTGACACAATTCAATTGATAGGGTACATTTCGGGCCATAAAATTCTGCATACATTAAAGATATGACCTGGGATTTGTGGGTCAACTTTAATATTAAATTGTTCCGTTCCGTTAGGTCCGTCTACCATGTGCAAGCTCGCTTTCATAATGTATTAAATATTAAGCGCTGTAAATTCTGCATCATCAGCAGGTGCATAGATTACATAGGGTTAGGCATATATTAAAACAAGCAAAGGCGGTGCCATTATCCTCCTAGCAGTGGGCGACCATCCGCCAAAGATGTCATACCAGTGCCAGGCGGCGCTCGATTTTACCTTTTGCGCTACCGCTTGTACTTCTCCAGCCACTAGCAGAGTGGTAATATGCAACCGTGACATGTTATGCTGATGATTCCGTTTTCAAATCTGTGGATTGAGTCAGTGCGCCTCTGAATCGATCCAGAGATATCCCAAGACGGGTGTCATGGAGCATGTCCCATTGCAATACTGTAAGTCTACGGCTCCATGTAAAGTTAGTTAACAAATAAGTTGCATTATGCCACTCCCAAACATGCACTCCAGTCAAACATCCAGAGAAGGGTGAGTAGGGGAGCTGGGGATGTGCATGAGTGGTGGCTACACACAACGTGTGGGGCCCCACTTGATACAAAATATCCCCAGGCTCCGATCTTGTCCAATCACACAAAGCGTTTTCCTCTTTCAAGCACGGGTGAGTAAAACCTGACTTAAGCATGCACACTAGTCCTCTGTTAGTATAGTCACAGTCTGTTAGGTCAAATGTCATGTTAGTTTTGGGATTCAGCCATTTGCCGTCCATATGTAAAGTCCAGTATGCGTCATGTGATCTACACACTGGTTCTACATGAGACACATTATACTGAACCCAATATCCTTCACATACAGTATCATTACACATTGTATGTTGCGGTTGTACATGTAGCCATAGGGTACGCGATATATTCCAATGTTTTATCCATTCTTCATAGTTTTCCGGTGGTTTAAGATTCGTTGCATACGTTCACGCTGCTGTAGTGCGTGTAGGTGTTGTAGACTACATGTAGTCCAGTTCATCCAATCAGTCACATTCTGGAATACTTCATTCGTGGTATTCCATTGTTGGTATTGTAGTTGATAAGCGTCCATCCATAATTTAGCATTATCAACCTGTCCTTTAATTGCCATTGGCATCCACAGAACTGTTTTCTCAAGTCCATTATGTGTGTAGGCTCCTGTTTGACTTAATTTTTCGGATGTTATTTGATTATCGACCAAATTACTTAGTCCCAGGAGGGAACCTGTTCCCCCCAGGACCGTATCATACCATTCACGTCGAGGTCGGTTGCATTTGGGTATGGAGGGGAAGATTACTCTCCAACGTATTTCTTCCCTTTGTTGTCCCATTGCCATGTTGACACATGATGGCACTATGGGAACTACATGAGCTATTTTGAGTTCTTCTTTAGGTACCACCCGAACCATGTATCCAAATCTGGTTCAGTTAGATATTTCCGTTGAATTACATATCCACACATCATTGGTTACAGTAATATTCCACTCAGTCCCGTTGTTACTTCCACAGGCATAGTCGGTGATATTGCACTCACACATGGGGGCCTTAGCCCGGACTGTGATGGTGGTATTTACCAATACCACTGGTCCACGTCGAATTATCCCAAGCATAGTGTGTAGTTTAACCACCCCCGTTTTCTTCATCGACCATCCCGGTGTTATTGCCCCCACTGGACAGCAGAGGGCGATCACCGCCAGTACCGTCACACCAAGGACAGGGGCGGTAGTGCCCGAGGAGCCGACACCTCCAATCCTCCGGCCACCCCTGGTCCTCTCTCTCCCCTCGCCATGGCGCCGGGCACGATTCTTCGGTCATCCTACCAGATATCTCCAACCGATCATTCTGCAAACAAAATTATGCTTTTCAAACAAAAGAATTGCATTAGTTACGTCGCTGATAACATTTATTCACTGGCACATTTACCCAGCGATCCTCTCCAGGGTACATTACTGTGACTATTTTATCAGTGCCTTGTGCAATTATTTCAGCTGCTTTAGGTGGGCCGTTCTCCTGCCGTACCCATACCTTTGCTCCTGATTGGTCAGTAGATCCGAAACCCGCTGTCCCTCTCGCTGTCACGTGCGAGGGGGCAGTCACCTCTGTTGGATTAGACATTTCACACGGTTTTATTACCAATTGGGCTATCTTATCCCATTTTTGCACAGTAAAAGGTTCAATTTTCATATTGACCAATATTACTCCTAATTCACCTTGGTAATCAGTATCAATTACTCCTCCAGCCACAGTAATTCCCTTTAAGGAGAGTCCTGATCGGGGTAATATATGCCCATAAGTGCCCTTTGGGCACTGTAGTCCCAACCCTGTTTTCACCACTGTGGGTGTATTCTGTACTAGAGTTAACGTCTCTAGCGCCTTTAAGTCTAGTCCGGCAGAGCCAGGCGTGGCTCTGAATGGTAGCTCAGCACCCGGGTCTATTTTCCACATTTTAATTGGTTCTTCATTTGGGGTTTCCACTATAGTGACCATTCTGTTCAGTGGAGTCTGTCCCTCTCCTAAGGGCCTATTATTAATTCGTTTCTGATTTCCACTTCCGCTTACCTGCCTTCCATTGAGCCGACCCGTCAGTGAACCAGGCATAGTCTCTTTGTTCCGGGGTCAAATCATTATACGACCCTCCTAACTTTACTGGAGACTCCTGCAGGGGTGTTATGTCGAAGGGGATTTCCCCCTCCATAACACTGATACACCCTTCTGTCCTGTTTTCACTCTTTCAGCAACATACCATTTCCATTTAATTATACTACTTTCTTGTGCTGTCCCTATCCTAAGGGCCTATTATTAATTCGTTTAAGCACTTCATACCAGTTTTTCCTCCAATTATCTAGTGTCCCTTCTGGTGAGTGTTCCTTTAAAGCACTTTCCAAAATACCGTTCATTCTTCCTATCAATCCGGATGTTCCTTAGACCAGTCTCTTACCTGATTTCCTGTAAAATGTGTGCCATTATCTGTTTGTATTTGAATAGGTAATCCATAGTATTGTTCTATCAAATCTAAGCACTTTAGAGTAGAATTCTGGTTGGCATACTTACATGGATGCACTACTAACACCCCATATATCGCCGTCCCAATTATCAGGGTCCCAATCGTCACTTGTCACATTGGCTATAAACGCACGCACCTGCGGACGAGCTACGGGCCGTGGAGGCTTTCGCCTACGCTGCCTGTTGGTCCGGGACACATGCATTACAGCCTTCTCGGCTAGTCTGGACATTTCTTGTAAAGTACTTTGCAGACGAGCGGCTTCCTCCCTCGCTGCCTTCTGTTGTTCAGTTAAAGTTGCTACTTTTTGTTCCAAATGACCCACATATATGGACTGCTGTTTCCATGCAGTCACACATATCCACATACGACGCTGCACGCCTTGCAGCGGCGCCTTTTTAGCCGGGACTACCCCTTTAAGAGTAGTTAACACATGCTCCACATCCCCATTTTGCACTCCGGGACTCCAGTCCCCCGGAGTCCCCCCTTGTTCTGTTAAACATTTATGCACTTCAGCCCACGGCCCCGTCCAAACGGTCGCCGCGACTGCACCAATCTCAATTTCTGCATCAGGCTTAGTTTGTTTTGTAAACATCTTTAGTTTGTATTGTGAATCCTTCACTTCAAAATTATGATCCTGCCGACAACGCCAAAATGTTTTATGAAATTACCCAGGTTCGCTGAAGGTGGTCACAACACAAAGACAGCACAGGGGCAGAGCTAGAATAAAATGTGTCCTTTTTACTCCCCGCTCTGGATGCCTCCCCTTTAACAAGACAGCACGGGGTCAGAGCTAGAATAGTCGTGTCACGCTATCCCCCGCTCTTGATGCCTCCCCTTTAACACTTCAACACTGGGACAGAGCTAGAATAGATGTGCCCCGCTATCCCCCGCTCTGGACACCTCCCCTTTAACAAGACAGCACGGAGACAGAGCTAGAATAGATATATCCCGCTATTCCCCGCTCTGGACACCTCTCCCTCAACATTACAACATCACAACATTACAACACGGAGACAAAGCTAGAATAAATGTGTCATTTTATTCCCCGCTCGTGACACCTCTCCTTCATCATCATCACATTGGTTCAAGCAAACATCAAGTTTCATCATCAATATCATCAAAGCTCTTACCGTTGACACTTGGGCTGGAGAGCCAACAACCCCGGCAGAGTGGCTTGAACCGGCTGGGCGTCCGTACGTAACCCGCAGCTGACTCTAACGGGGGTTTACCCTCCAGTCCTATTTATCTCTTTCCCTGGCACAAGGACCGCGGGGGAACAGGGGGGGCCAATCCCTGCTCCCAGCACCTATCCTGCTCTATTGTTTGCATTCCATTCCCCCAAGTGCTGGGAACACTTGGGAGGACGGAGCACCTTGCCCTTCGGTGTCATGGCAACCAACAATAATAATCAACAAGCTACATAAGCATAATATTGCAGAGCATAATATTGCAGTACAGCCTTAAAGGTACAATATGCGGACATGTTATATGTCAATTGAATTGGGGCAACCTTTTACACATATTTTATCACACTTTGTTACATCTAGTCTAGTCTGATCATTACTTTATTACTGTGTCTACTTGATGTTATTTGAATTGGAAAGAGCTTCAAAAGCCAGTGTAGTTTTGGCACAATTTTTGCTGATAAATTTTAAATCTCTGAAACGCACAATAAATGTATTTATCCATTTTAAAATTACAAACATAGAAGACATACTTCCACATATGAGTAAATCTCAATGTTTACAGTACAGTCTAATATGTTTTAATGATGTCCTCTGTTGACACATAGTTATAGAATCTGAATGATAGAAATCTTGAATAGTCCAAAGACAACAGTCACAGAGTAGAGCTAAAAAACTTTGTTCCATTTTTTTATTTTTAGTAGACTCATTTTGCATATCTTCAAAACAACATTCACAATATTAGCAATATATTGCTTGATGCTCACCTCTAGTAGTAAAATATACATAAGACAAGGGCCATGTATGCTGTCAAAATGCACTTACCCACTTCTCGTCTGCATGTAAAAATACTTGTTGATCACAGCCCATCATGTAATACTTGAAGAGCCATGTGCATTGTAAGTGCTAGCCTTAATACTGAAGCCGCAGTAGCAGCAGCACGCCTCATGAATAAAACGGAGGTCTTTTAAAATGCCCTATTCCAACTACTCCATGTCCTTCCACCTCACTATTTTATGAAGTATTTTAAAAACTCCCATTACCATGAAGTACGCGGACTACGTCAAGGTTTCTAATGCACTACTTAATACACTGTTGTACACATTTATTTCTCGCACTACAAACCACTAAAATGTTTCTGTTTTTGGCAAATTTCCATTCACTTTTTGGGTACACTTGCCACAGAGCTAGCTAATGTGTCCTGATAATACGACATTTTAGTTTTTCTAATCAAGATTTATGAGCCGTGCTTGAGATTAAACAGAAATTGTTCAAGTTTCTTATCCCACTTTGAAGAAGATACGATAACGCCAATTTGAAATGATCTGGACACAGTTGAGAGCACTTAGCCATTTTTGCGGGTGATGGCTAATATGACAGGCTTATTAATTTTCAATCTGCTTGGAAAATATATTATCATAAGTTTGAAATGACAAAATGGCAGTTAAGCGCTACTTATAGAAGCATTTGCTCAATTCTCTGGTGGAGTATATTTGATAAATGCATTGTGAAGAGGCAGGAGATGAGGTTACGAAAGTGTATCTCTTAGGGTCACTGTTGTCCACATGACAGACTGCAGAGGTGTCAGATAGAGTGGAAATGAATAAAAATATATGCACCCGACAATTGTCATAGTTATAATGTCACAGAGGAATTCAAAACAGTCTGTCGACTTTAATCACTGTGTCAAGAGAAGTGGTGCTGTTTCAAAGTGTAAAATACAGAGCGAAAACTGGCAAAAGTAAATACAGTGACAAAGACACATTTTAATTGATTTATGTACCATGTTTCAGAATATATACTACTGGCTTTTTGGATCACCACCAATCACTAAAAAACACAACCTTCATACATTCTTGGCAAGGTAGGTGAACAAATAACATAGTTCAGAAGTAGACTCAGTTTAGGGTTAGATTTATATATAAGCAGAGGTGGGAAATGTATATCTGCAAATAATAGAATATAGTTCATAACTAAAACTGTTACAGATGACAGTAAAAAGAGCTGATTAAATCTTCAATGAACATAAAGATTGTTTAAAGGGTATGAAATATTTCTGCTTTTCTGATTAATGTTATGGTCCATTCAAATTTTGTGTGATACTTCAACTAAGACACATTTGAGCACATTCTTTCATATTGTTAAAATATAATTTGAATAAACAAAAGTATGGATTTACATTTTTTTCAGTATCACCCCAAAGTTTAAGTACTGGCTATAGTCTCTGTGAGTACAACATGGACTGACTTCAGACACTTGCTTCCTGCTGCCACCGTCTATTGACATTTTTATTAACAAGGCTTTTCTCTGAGGTTTACACAGCATCTTTAAAAAATATGGGGCCAGTAAAAATTGAAATGGGCTCCTTTGATCGCTAACACAGAATTAGCATCCGCCTCAAATACCTGCCAATATTGACCGGGACTGTGTGTGTGCATTAGTAATGACAGTCTTTTGCCTGGGTCAGCCACATTGCCGGGGTTTAGCTTAATGCTGATGGGACCAAAGCTGTGGTCACAATCCCATTTGAGCAGTCACTGTGCTCTGCCTTAAATGCTTTTCCATCTGCTGGGGATCACATTAGGCTGCTCCTTCTTATCGACTCATCCAAAGAGTTTATGTCTTCATCTAATTAAAGACATTGCCTACTTAATAGCTCTATATGCTTAGCCTGAGTTATTTCATAAGTGTGGCAAAGTGTGCCCAACATGACTCCAGTTAGATGTTGTAGTAATAGTACTTAAAGCAGGTAGTGACAATGACATTGGGCAGTATTACTCTTATAGCATAGTTGTGCAAGTCACTGTCAAAATAACACATTTTGAAGTGCGTTATATTGTTGAAGTAAATATAGACATAATAAATATAGATAAGCGATAATATTGACAAACCATAACGCAGAATTATCACCCAAAAAAGCATTATAAATGTACAATGTTGTTAAAATATGAGCTGCTATAAATAAATAATAAAATGAAACACTTTAGTAATTAGTTTGTATCTATAATGAGTCCTGAAATTTCATAATTCAACCTTCTATGGCTTAATTCTCATCATGGTACAGAAAAATAATAATACATTTTCTTGTTAGTACAAAAAATGTACCCATGATAAATATTGATTCCCAAAACGCATTGTTCCATCTGTCACGCATTGAATGATAAGTGAATATAGTATTTATCGTGAAAGTATACAGAAATATTGGCTGATACAAAAAACTCATACATACCATCACAAGAAAAATTGTGTAATAATTTATTCAGAGACTTCAGAGACATGAGACTAAATGAACAAAGTTCTTGGCTTAAAGTGATTTTTATTTGCCACTTCTGTGCTTAATTTTACAGTGCTTTCACACTTGTCTGATACTTTAACCTTGACTAATATATTCAACATGTTTTAGCATTCCTGTTTGTCAAAATATCTTCTGAGTATTAAAATTAGGATACTCCCAAATATATTTTTGCCAGAATTGTCTTGCCCAAGTTTAGCCATTTTGATTTTATTTATTCTTTTGTTAGAAACCACATCTGCTCTTTTCACCCCCAACTATAAATGTTAAGTGACAAATTATGCGCTGGCTGCTTTCCCAGACCAATATATCCATGAAATTGAATCCAAGAATATTGTGGCAATTGAAGACAAACAACTAGATGTTTTTAGAAGAATAATGAAAGCCCCTTTTAGAAAACTCATCATCCCCAATAAAGATTATGTTCCTAAAATAAACTGGGAATGTTTTTAGTAGATTTCCACAGAAAAACATATGAGCCATTGTCTAGCTCTATCTAGTACAATGGTTCAGACAAAAGTTGGTAGTAGATTAGGGAGGATAATATCGGTATACTATTTTATTTACAGATGACATAAAAAAGAGGGGCTATTACACTTATGTAGGGTATTAATTACTAACACTTTACATGTTTAGATCACAATGTTATCTTTTGTTAGTTTGAAAATGCTATATTCACTGAAAATAATGTATTAACATGTTTGAATAAGTTTCACTTTTGCTTTTGATGCTGTTGAGTCCCCCTCCCTTTGTTCTAACACACTACCCCTTCAGAGCGCTAATCACAACAGAATTAGCGTGCATTCTACTAATTAAACTACAGCACATTGCATCAGGTTTGTGAAGTTGTAGTCTATTGTTTTGTATCATACTTTTGTACATTTATGGAAAATTGTTGTGTGGGAGCATGGATGACGTGGCGTGGGCATTGGACGGAACTGGACTGCTAAAAATGTGATTTATATAGTGCTTATTTGGGCACTCAAAGGCGCTTTACAGAGCATTATTCACACTATTGTAGCCACAGCTGCCCTGATGGATGCAAGTCTGCCAATCTGCGCTGTAGGCCCTTCCAACCATCACCAACACACACATACACCACATTCATACTTGTGGGTGAAGTGCCTTGCCTAAGGACACAATGACAGGTCTCCCATCCAAATACTATCCAGGCCTGCCCTTGCTTAGCTTCTGAGATCTGAGAAGATCAGGCTTTGACAAGCCGATATGGCCACGATGCATAACGAGGGTCCGAATAGGGCCTGGGAGAGATCACTAGATTACTCAAAAATGCATGGATGACATCTAAAACCTCTTCAATTATGTTTTTGATGAAGGAACAACATGGTAGAAAGCTTCAAAAAGTTGATTCTATGTAATACCCCATCTTTAAATTAGAAGAACGTTACTCAGCAGTGACCCAAGGAATACACAATTTATTAAAAACTCACAGAAATTCATGCCTCTTCTACCTCACATCATGTGGTTTGTCAAATTAAGTGTTTCGGTTTTACTTCTCTGATTTTGTCTGCTCTCAAGTGCAGTGGGCTTGGATGTTCTCCTCTGGCAGTATGTGGCGACAGGATCACAGCTGTGGCAGGTGCGGGGCAGGTCCAAGGTGTCGCCTGCCAGTGCCGTGCCAGCTCGCCCTGTTTGTGCTCTGCTGCGTGTGTCAGCGCACTGGGCTCTTATTTAGACAGGCCAGTGAAAGATGAGACTGCAAATGTTTTATGCATGTGTGGACGCAGCAGTGGCAGAAGGCGCACTAAGCAGACAAGCCAACTGCACACACCAGCACCGGCCTGCCTTCTATCTCAATACAGGATACACAGAAAAAATAATGTATACATTTTGTAACAAAGTACTTTTATTCACAATATTGATCTTGATTCCACTTATTATTTAAACCATTATATCTCTTGAAGTAAATGTTTGTATTTCTGTAGCATACACTACAACAGGCTGTGTAACTTTATTTTCATTTCTGTTTGATCCATAAATTCTGTGTAATCTTTAGGTTAGACTTACATGAAATGGCAGACACTGCAATAATGCATGCAGAGACAGTGCTTTATGAGAGTTGGCTAACTATGTTTTAGTCTAAGAAAAGTGCTAGTTTGTCATTTTTCTGGACCCATCTATGGTGCTCAGTCTTTTTTTTTTTTTTTTTTATAACTATACACAAACTTTTGGGCAACTTATGCCCCCATTGCAAAGTCACAAGTACTGTTCCCAATCAACCTCCTGTTTCCCTCCTGACTTTTTAGAAACAAGTTTGACCTAGCAGTCTATTGCTCATGATAAATGGTATGATACACCGTGTGACTATGACTATTTGAGCACATCTGATTTAAAAAAAAACAAAAAAACATATATAAAAAACATACAAAAAAACATACAATTTCCCCACAAGATATTGCTTACTATTATGAAAATTACATTTACTATGCTTTATCTATTGAGTACTTACTGAGTACTTACATTAATCATCAAGTACAAATAATGTCTTCAAAATAGTTGTCTTGTGAAGTCCAGACAATCTGCCACACATCATCTTTATGAATAGAAAGTGTTTTCCATTCTATAAAAATGTATAATGAATATTTACTTAAGAAAATCACATTCATTTTCTGTCAATCAATTTAAAATGCAATTCCTCTCAGCGACACGTTAAGACAACAACGTGGGTCTGGCCCTTCATTTGTGTGTATTGTGCCCAGATAATGAGATGTCTTCATATATTTGAAGTGGATTCTCTCTTCTCTGGCTGTGAATAAATTATGATTCGCTGATGATTGGATTTCTGTCAAGAGATGGAACAGGAAATGAAACCCATGGGAAGAGGTTACAGTGGGAGAGAGGCTTGTGATTAATAGTTTGGGCAGCCATTTTCCCTGACTTTGATGCACAAAGGAAGTAAACAGGGCTTTGGAGGAGAGCGGCTAACCCTCGGCTTCATGTGCTCTTTGGTATCTGTCTGAAAGGGTCAGTGATTGACTCTGATTTGGCCTGGCCTCGGCTCAGAGGAAATGAATAGATGCCAATCACACTCCTCCTGTTCTGACAGCAGGACTGCCCCATGATGAACGACACATCGCTGTTCCGCATTTATTCTAGTGCACAGAAATAATTATATGATATATAGTAGATTTGTGCTGCATGTGCAGGCCCTGCTCAGTAATGTACAATAAAACATTAGAATAAAGTGCAAGGTAAAGCTTTTAAATTATTTTCTTCCAGTTGCATGCCGACCATACTGCTAATAACCGTGCAGTCTGGTTTATTAAATGAATGTACATATACATATACTATGTATATATCAGAATGTAGTAATTATAATATGCACTCTAGTAAAAGTAATGTTGCTTCACAATATGTACACTTTGGCAGAGCTATTCCTTTTCTATGGGGATAGTGTCTTGTGTCAATTAAGCTTTGAGTTCCAGTGGGGGAACAGAGAGGCAGAGTCTCAGTAATGTTGTCTTGTATTTTACAAAAATTATGCAACTGTACATTATATAATTTTGTGATTATGTGAAAATGAATAAATCAGTTTATCATAAGTGTCTCTATAGATCTGAAATTCTATAAAATTCTATTAATAATTAAGTATGCTTATAAATTATTAGTCCTTATGCCTTTGAATTGGTTAGTCAAACTTGATCCAAGGCACCCGGGGTTTAATGGTGAAAATCACTGCAAAGGTATCACTCAATAATAACTACAAAAATATAATAACTAATAATTGCCTTAATAAAACATGAACATAGATGTAATTCACAATAAACAAATCATTTTTTAAGAGTGATTCCGGCTTCATAACAAACTGATAACCATAACTGTAACTTTTGACCATAAGCCCTTCATTAATTAGTTACTAAGCCTCATTCTTAATAAACAGTTTGTCCATTATGAATTAAGTCTTTGTTTATCTTTTATTAAGGCCAATAAAACTGTATCATAAAATGGTATCGCATTGCCTGATTGCCAGAATGCCAATGTATAGAAGTATAGGAGTTGTGTTGGAAAGAGGACCTCTTTAAGCCCCCCACACAGCGCTGAGGTGGTCTAACAGAGCTCCCACACACTCACACAGCTCCACAGTGAGTTAGTGCCAGTGGCTTAGGGGACGTTTGCCCAATTTGCAGAACAGATGGGGCAACAACCTTCCTGTGTCATTTTACAGCGCACGCCGGGCCTTTTGGGAGAGGTTAACTGAACACTGACCTTTCATCAAAGCTGCAGTAATACCCCAAAAGCCACTGTACATCAGGATTATGCCCCACCTGTGCCTTTGCTCTCCCCTTTCTGGATATAGGAATACTACAATCATCTCAGGATTGATCTACTGCTATTACAACAAGGCTGGATAGAGATGATGCTTGAACCTGCAGATTTTTGTTCTCCCCCATACCATCTGGGCTAGATGGAAAGAGGTTTGAACTCTCTGACTTTATTCTACCTATCCAAACAATGCACACATGAGTTTTTGATGACATTCTCTTCTAAGTTTGATATGGGGGAAATTACATGGCTATGAGTAAAAATGTAAAGACTGAATGTAGCCTGTAGTATGTTACAGTGTTTTGGTCAGTTCTTAGTAGCTTGAATCTTTTTAAGTTGAAGAAAATTTTACTTGAAGGTGCGTTGTGTAACTTTTCTGGTGGAGGGTCTGTCCAACTCTTTTCTCCATAGAGATGTTATTGCTTTATCTGGAAAGCTTCACAGTATGGTATCTATCTTCAAGGAGACCAAACCAGATCAAGTTATAGGTCAGATCTGTGGAGAGGCAGCCCCACTCACAGTCAGAATGCCTGTTTTTCTGGGTATTTTTGAGCTATAAAACTACCTGTAATTTAATAAATGTAAGTAGCTGTTTAATGTCATACTGTGGAACTTTCCAGACAGAGCAGTGACATAGCCACAGAAACAAGCGGGTGACAGACTCCCAACCAAAAGGTTACATAGTGCACCTTTAAGTCCTTGTTCATTTTTGTGAGGGGGAGGGGCACTATTCATAACCAGCAAATGTCCTTTGATTTGGAACACATATTTTGCATGGGTTGCAAAGTTGTTGTTGTTGTTGTTGTTGTTGTTGTCGTTGTTGTTGTTGTTTTTGTTTAGTTTTTTTCTCATATATTTTTTACTCATTTATTTATTTTCACTTTTATTTCTTTGCTACATTTATTTATGTCCACATTTATATATTTATTTAATTTGGCCTAGTGGAGTCACCCGCTTGTCTTTATGAAGATAGACAAGTTTAATACCATACTGTGAAACATCCCAAGTGAAAGATGGTGTTTTTCAAATTAAATACAACACAACTGTATGTACATTTCAGAATAATTTAATAATAAAGACAAATTAAATGCACTGACGAGCACATGGAAGCATCATCAAATGCTCTGTCTTCTCCGCACTCTCTTCGTCTGCTTCTTCTTTTGTGTGTTGGAGCTGGTCCAACAGGAGGCAGATGTGAGACAGAGGCAGGAGAGTTGGTGGTTTCTTCAAAAGTAACGTATTTTTGCTTTCTAGAAGCAGATGCAGAATTGAAAAAAATGAAACTCCAGACTAAGTTTAGACAAAAAGCAGCAGAGCTATCACTTTAGTGGAGAAAGAAATCCAGTGGCATTAAATATCTATTGTAAATGTATCTATATCTATTAAATAGTGAGGCAGATATGAGTCCTGCTGCGATACGCGCCCCTCCGTGAGTTTATGGATATAAAAACAGCTCGGAGGAATGAGGACAGGAGGAGGAGTGAGGACAGTCGGAGACAAGCCTGCAGAACTTTTGCCTCCGTTACAAAGCGCGAATTTACTGTATGTTTTGGAGCGGAGTTTATTCACTGTTTTCCTCGTGTGAGTGACATCAGCAGGGCTCGTATAGTAAAAGTCGTGTGTGTGTGCGTACACAAGCCATCGTGCCATGCTTTGGCCCATCTCCTCCAACCACCTGCGTGAGGTTGTTCCCCCATCAAAGGCACACCTACACAAAAACTACTATTTTGAGGGGCTGGATGACGTCATCATCCAAAAATAAAACTAATATCTTAAGAACCATAATAGCACAAAACAGCACAAATGAAGCACAAACGAATGACACAATTTTGGGCCATTTTAGAGCATTTTTAAGCTTCCTGGGGGGGGTTGTCTGACCCCAATTTGACCTATAAAAGAATCGTTAATATCTCCAAAACTAAAGCAACACAAATGAAACTTTTTGCAGCACAAAACGGCACAAATGAAGCACAAACAAGCAGGTCCTCCAACCGGGCCAAAGTCCCAACTGTGCCGTGCTTGGTCACGGTTCGATTGCGCTCACACTGGACAAATATACTCCGCTTTAGGCACTATCCGTGCTTGGGCACAGTTCTAAAGTTCTAATGTGAGTGCACCCTTAATGTTTGATACATTTTCACATCTGTGCGCAGTGCTCTCCTTATTGTGGACTGCAAGTCGTACATGTGCGCCTTTTTTGTTTTCCTCGTTCGCATGCCGAAATATTTGCTCGCAAATGCGAGTGAAATGGGCGCACTGAAGAGCCCTGGTTCTGGAAGTTGGTTGGTACTTTGCCCTCGCTGGCAACAAGGTGCCACTATCTCCAGATGACACTGTGCAATATTATTCTACATTATAGGCTGGGTAAGGGGAAAAACATGTCATAATGTAATAACTTCAGCCAATAATGTAATAGTTGTAGTAGCAGTGGTTGAAGTAGTAGTGCTTCAAATACACACATGGAAATACAAAAATTTAAAAATAAATGTGGACATAAATAAATGTAGCAAAAAAAATAAAAGCGAAAATAAATAAATGAGGAAAAAAATATGTCAAAAAGAAAAAAAAAATTAAAAATAAATGTATATGTAATGGATACATAAATAATAAATGAATTTAAATGAATTAAGAAATGTAACAACATACCAAACTAACTCAACCTCTAGCCTACCAGTGTTATTGCTTATTTTCAACAACTTTCCAATCCATGTAAAATCTGTGTTCTAAAGCAAAGAACATCTGCTGGATATGGATAGTGCCTCTATCCCTCGCAAAAATAAACAAGCAAAGAATTAAAATGCAATATTTTTGCAGTTATTACATTATGACTTGTTTTTTCCCTTACCCAGCCAATAATGTAATAAAGTATGACATAATAAATGTAAATAATATATAATGATATGAGATCTGAGCCTGTAAGCAAATGCTAGCAACCAACCAAACAGCAGCAAAAGCATAAGCTCCTTGGCAGAAGTAAGTCACAGATATAGTATTTAAAGTATTATATGTACAGTATAGAATATGTATGCATGTGAATGAAAGAAATGGCCCTAAAGAACCACACAGAGGCAGAAACAGCAGACGTAGTTGATCATGACTTGTTTATTGTAAAAATGCAGCAGTGTTGTGCAAATACAAAATGCTGGACCATGCAGCAGTCAGGAGTTCACTCTGGTAAACAGGGATATAGGAGCATATTATTCAAATGCAATGTTATTTAAAAGTAGCAATGGCACTTTTCCACCGTTTCAACTTTCACATTCATGAATAATTCCTTTCTCTTGTGGCAGACATCACCTTTTGAATTAAGAGTTGAGTTCTTTGGGAAAAACGAGATGTGATTTGAGAGATAAAGTGAAGGAAGATTAAAATAGTGTTTGAGAAAATCACCTTGTTTATTTAGTGCCAGAGCCACTTATCGGACTTATCGGGCCACATCTCTGCAGTGACTGCTCTGACTTCATACCGGCCTTTATTAGAAATCTCAACATGTTCTGCTACAACTTTTCACTGTGTCTACTCTACCTATTACAATATTTCACATTCATGGGCAGTGTACACCCCAGCATACATTATGGAATTGCTTGCAGGGAAATTTTTATATAATATTGAGTTGAAGGTTATTCAGTGTTTTCCTTTTCTAATTTTTACAATGTTGTTAGATACTTTAATTGGAGCTGTATTGCTGCCAACTTTCCTCAAGTCCATTTTTACTCCCATCATAGCGTATAGTTTATAATGGACTCAAGCCAAATATGTTTACTTAATATAATTACTTTATTTAATATACTTGTAATTTTAGAAGCAAAATTAAGTCATTTAAATTCAACTTACCAAAAAAACTAATGATCCTTTGGTATCTGGCTGTTTATATCACATTGACTCAATCATCATTCAGAAAGATTGATTTTATAGAACAGACTATTTCTCCAGTATGTGACAAATGAGTGTGAATTATGTATTTCACTGTTGTTTGGCGTCTATCATCCTGAATAATTGTAAAATCATAATATTTCACAACAACTGTAACAATCCAAAGTGATGTGATGACTTCCCCAGTTCCATCTATGCATGTATTATTGTTTGGTGTTATTTGAGTGGTCTTTTCTTAGTATACATGTTCTGACTCATGTAATATAGCTTAAAACAATGGAGATATTTCTGTGATCCAATGTCATTCTCCTTCACTCCATATTCATTCCAGTATCTGAGGCTTTGCTTTATGAACTACAGAGCCTTAGCCCACTGAACCAAACTGGGCATTCTCTATAAATTATGTCCTCGCTCATCCTGCCTTTTCCCCTTCATTATCTCACAGCCTAATGAGTCAAAATATAATGAGCCAGATAATGATCAAGTCACCACCCCAGTCCCTTTTTAAGCATTACCATTTCTAATTTTCTTATGTAACGATGGATTAAATGCATATAAGATTTTAACATGGCTGTCTCTAAAAAGTAACCTCAATACAATTCTTCAGCTTCAAGAGAAAGACTGTGACTCCAATTCAGGTTATATTATCATTGTGTTAATTAATGTTTATTCATTGAGTAACTGAGATGAGGAATTTATTATTTTGTTGTTGTAGCTCAAAGTTGCTTTATACTAAAAACATGAAACAAGTGTAATGTCAGTGCTGGAACTATAGAACCGACAAAATTGGATTTCATTTGTATAAAAAATAGGAATTCTGCAACAAAGCATAGTAATAGAAGTAAGGCTTAGGCCTGTAATGATAATCAATTAATCATATGATAACTTTTAATGAGCTTGATAACTTTTCCGGCCGCGATAATTTCTATTGGCATGCTTGTTTGTTTTCCTCGTCTCTCTCTCTCTCTCTCTATCTCTCTCTCTCTACCAAAGAGACTGATTGTCAAAAGACTTCTATCGCTCTCTACCATGGAGCTATTAAAATAACTGGATAGTGTATTGTTAGCTTGTATCTGCCTCCAGCTGACGTAGTGGCCGAAAATCCCCTGGCCGAGAAAAGTTTTTTTCCATAGAGCGCAATGTAATCACAAATTGCTTGTGTTCGGCTGACAGGGCACCTACAACTTTCAAAAATGTCGGATTTTTACCTATTTTTAGATCATAAACTTTTTCTTAGCTCAAAGTCCTTCAGTTATCTTAAAAACAACTTGATAATCGTTAGCTTCGGCTCCGCTCTGGCTCCTCTCCCTCTGATTGGTCAAAGTGATCACGTGATACGCAAGACCGCACTCCATGCGTGTGCCCGCGGGAGAAAAGGGCAGTAGTGCACATGTTCAATTGGCCCGGAGCTACCGGAAGTACCGGAAGCTAGGCTGAGCTGGAGTCATGTACCACTGAGCTCGGCCCATTGGGGCTACTGACTCCTCTCATTTCCTCAGCGTAATGACGTTTGAACAAACATGTCAATTAGACTACTTGCCAGCACAGACTGTATAGACGGATTATTTGTTTGTCAACACAGCGGATGCTCGCGCAGCCTGAGTGCAGAAAGCACCACTGTCTGTGCAGTTAACACCACTGTCTGTGACCAGATCCATGGATAGGACAGCAGCTCTTTCTGCAGGAGACATGCGCAGTAGAGCGCGAAGTGACGTAGTCTGATAATCCCTCTATAAAAAAGTGAACGAGTGTGACGTCACCCATGGCATTCAGCGCCGCTCAAATGAAGCTCGTGGTGCTGATATTCCAATCTAAGTCAATGACTAAAATAACTTTTAAGTGCAATTTTGTTACAGAGATTTAATAATCCATTTTATTTATTGTTTTGGTTGAGTTTGGTTCAACAATGGTTTATTCAAAACCAATTAGCAAGACTACATTAGGCTATTCTTATGTTAACAAGTCTATTTTATTTAGGCCTATTGTTTTTGGTTGTCTTGCAGTTCCTGTGTTAAATGTTCTTTAGAAAGTAAAGTTTATTGATCTTTGAAAGGGTGTATTTGCATTTTTATTAGTTTTAATTTGTTAGTTGAAAATAGTCTCAAAATGTCAATATTATTGTTTATCACAATAATTTTTTGGTCAATTACTCATCCAGCAAAATCTGTTGCCATTACAGGCCTAGTAAAGCTGTTTATTTTGCTAGGGATTTCATTTTTATAATAATAAGCATAATAAATTAAAGTAGTTTTCATTCTATCCCCACACTCTGTAGTAAACCATTTCTATAGTCACAGATGCCTTGGTGTAGACTGATAGAAACAAGGCTGCTATTTACCCTTGTGACTCACCATTATATGTGATGTGTCTTGCCCAAGAACACAACAACAATATGTGCTTGTCAGTGACAATGAACACAGACTTCTGAGTGATCTTTAGGTGTAATCTTTCTTCAAACTTTGTGTGCCTTCGGTGTCAGACATGACTGGCACAATGTGGAGTGAATTGACTCCTTGTGAGTTGCTATAATTTTAACTACTTGTGTATTCTGTCAGATGCACTTATCAAAGAGTGCTAATCCTGCTATAGCTCTAGCCAAAGGGCATGTAGGCACTCCAGGACTTTGTTTTTCCTGGGTATAAAATCCTCAGAAATCCCGTACAACATGTGCACTGGGCAAATGTAACGTGAGGCTCGTGTAAATGCTAAGATCTACCTTTGAAAACACATACAACCTTTGTTCATTTTCACCTTTACCTGACATTTCTCTGCCATTTCAAATGAGTCTGTTGTGTAGAAATGTTGAAAGGTTCAATTAAAACATGAAGAGGTTATGTGTGTGTGTGGGTTAAAATATTTTACTTCTAGCCGATTTAAGTAAGATGCAAGAGGAAATTTCATCAAAAATTCAACGTTAGCAGCCCTTGACAGAAGATTTAGATAAGTAACTAGAAGTCCCGTCTGCAATATCTGCATTTGTTTCTTGGTTTGACAAGATTGAAACATAGCCTCGAATTTCTAAATGCACAATTCAGGTGGAAATTTCACACCAAAAACTGACTGTGACTCAAAACTAATAGCTTTTTGAGATATTCAAAACAACAACAATAATGAACTAACTGAACCAACTGACCAAAGCTTGGGATTCTTCATTTTAAAATTAGCACTGACTGCACTGTACATGTACCTTATATTATCTATTATAATACATCTTTTTTTCTGAGAAAATGCATAAGAAATCCTGCCTCAGGTCTTAGCTGTCACAGTTACATGGTCTGTGAATGTTTTGAGTGGCCATGAAAGCAGCTGTTTGAATCATCATCATCATGGTCTGTATTTTGTCTGACAGAACCACAATTCAAAAGGTGAAGGTCACTGGCACTACATCTTTGGCATCTCATGTTTTAGTTTCTATTAAATGCATTTTACCTCAGCCAAGAACTGCTATGGATTTGTTATTGTTTTTTAACAAAATTACTCTGAAAACTACAGGAAACATTGAATGACAAACTACAGTATTGTGATGTCGCTAAGACTTTTCAAAGGTGGACCTTGTAACTTTTTCTGGTGGAGGGTCACTTGCTTGACTTGAAATTATGGTTTGCCTAAAATGTTCCACTGTATGGCATTGAACTTGTCCATCTTCAATTCATTTGTATTGCCTCTTCACAGATCTGACTTGTACTTTGGCCTGGTGCTGTCACCTGCTTAATGAGAGGTAAGTTTAATGCCATACTGTAGAACATTCTGTGCAAAGTTGGAGATGCACTATCCAGTTTCCTAGCACACCTTTAAAAAAGGGTTCTTGTCCCTTGTGAGGTGGATCATTATCGACTTAAACATTTCTTTGAGACAAAGCAAAACAGAGTAATAATATTACATAACTTATTAGTGATTTGGCCTGGATTTAGATAAATTGGATGTGCTCTCAACCGTAAAATGACTTCAGTAAACAAGAAAAAGTGAGAGAGGCGGCCATATAGATACATTTTTCATTTGATTCACTGAGCCATGAGATTCTTTTTGCTGTTGCCTTGATGCCCCACATGCCCAATTCCTCTGGGTCATTGGCTCTACAATATAGTGCACAACACAGGTAAACCCCACTTCTCTTTGTCCTGTTTGCCCAACTGTATTTGTGCAATTTCCATTTACAGCGTCTTTCATATTTGTCACCCTTATCTACCATGGCCAGGCTGCTGTTCATAGACCAACCTCTAGGGAGCGCTGTACAGGGCATATGAAGAAGACCTGTGCTTTAGGTTAGGACTCTAAACTCACAACCTCCTCTGTGACATTGTCATTGGTGCAGACTGCATTTTCTGTGTCATTGAGCAGCATCTAAAGGTCGTCAGTACAAGTGTGAATACCTAACGGAGAAGACGGAGAAAAGGCAGGTGAAGGACAGGATTAAGGCAGGGAATCACGGACTCCCTCATGACTTGCTATAACATCACAATAAGTCAATACACATGATAATTGAGATATTGCACATGATACACTGTGACAAATTCCTCTTTTAAAAGGAACACATACATTTTTACAACCATTTTCCTTTGTTAAACACAGCATGGGCTTTCTCACCCCTATATGACAGTAGTTAGATATGGGTCTATATGCTACTACAAAAATGGTTAAAGCTTTGGCCTAGACTCAAATTTGGTCTAGTTCATGGGTGTGTTTTCATTATCCACTCAAAGAACACTATATAGATTTTGACCTTGTATCATTAGATATACTCCAGCACTAGTAATATTAACATCCTAGCATTGGCCTATGTTTTAAGCTGCCTTGCTTGCAGTTGCACTTCATAAAAGACTAATCACCAGTTTTAAATATTGCTCCTTTATTGTACTTTAGTGGCATTTTATTGCAAGAGTTTACAACAAGCCTCAATGCCAAATCTTTTATTTTCTTGGCAATTACAAAGTTAGTTAATTCCTCTTTAGAGTTTAGCTTATAAATGGTAGTAATTCTTTGCTTGTTCCAGTACATTTTTTACTCTTAAAGATGAGTCATACCTCATTCAGTAATAGACATTTAAAAAGAAAAGTGAGATTTAAAGGGCTTGTAGTGCTGACCATGTTTCTGAACTGTTAGACCTGGAAAAGTTAGACTGTTGTTTCCACACAGGTCTCATTCAGTAACTTCTCAGATACAGTTGTCTGTACCTGGCAATTACTTGGTTCTCATCCAAAAAAATGCCCTTTTAAATATATCGGCAAAATAAATCAATCACAAATGGCTCTTTTCCTGAAAGCCTGCAGGCCCTTTAACCTCTGCCTTTGCTTTGACATTCAGTTTCAGACTTCTCAAATGTATGCAAATATTTGATAGTAAAGTACTGAGGTCACACAGAGATTAATAGCGCCTTGACAGAACACTGATCCACAGTATTAGTATTCTTAGTGCTTGTCTCTGGGAGAAAGTCTGCTACAAGGGACAGCACTAAAATGTGACACTGGACTCTGAATAAACTGTTCATGTTGGACAGCCATTCAACTCTCTGTCAACTCTGTAGAAAAAATGTCATTGGATTTCAGCAGCAAATAAAGAGCGTTAAATATTGACCAAACTATGTACATAACTGCACCTGTCAGAATATTACTTTTATTACATTATTGTGAGTATTGCAAGGCAGCCCCTCTATAAGCTCTTTGATGGAAAACAAGTCTGCGTTTCCATCTGCAATTTTATTAGTCTGACAAGATGAAAGTGGGAGAGAGCCTTTTCCTTTGCTCTCGGACAGACACTACAAAGCTGTTCAAAGGGCCTTCAAAGGTCCCGTCGTTGTAAGAATTAGTCTGGTTTTATTGCCCGCTTACCAGTGTTCAACATTAGCCCATACACTATTAATGAAGATGATCATAATGGAAATATGAGACACTTAATGGTCTTAATATTAGGATTATACGCTTAAAACATGGTAAATACTATAACCCTATTGTCAAGGTAATTTATCCAAAAAGTATAAATGAACCATTTCGGCCCAGAGATACAAAAATATAGTGCTTTGTTACTTTTGTGTGCATAGTTGCATAGTAATTAAAATGACTGTCCATTCTGATTGGACGCTTTTAGGCCTGTCACAATAACCAATTTTGAAGCACGATATGTTCCTATAGAGATATACTGCAATAAATGATCATATTGAAACTATTTATGACACTGACACAGTAACAATAATACAGGATAATTCGTAGTAGAAGTGGCATGAGCTGCATCAAATAAATTGCAGAATGAAATAATAATTAGCCATACAAGTTAGTTATTTAACCTTCTCCAACTCAAATCTTATCGTATTACAAAAAAATATGCAAAATCTCCCCACTTTTGCAAAGAAATTGTGCACACGATAAATTTTTAGCCTCAAAATATATTGTTCCAGCTTTCATATATTGAATGATATGGCGATATAGTAATTACCATGACAGACTTAGCTTTTACCAAAATTTAACTGGCATGTAACGATGGCTTTTGTCATTTATTGTTACTTATTTTAGGTTAGATATACAATTGAACATTTAAATTACATTTCTTTCACAATTTTTCAGTATTACTATATTGATTTGAAAATATTCTCCTGAAGTATTGGTCCGGAGCACTCCCATAGCTGCAGTTGCAAACATGAACCCGCTCTCCTGGGATGAAAGCTCTATTATATGATATATTGACTCAAATCCCGGGGGGGGCTTGTCCACTGAACGTCTGTCGGACACCGCTGCAGTGCCTATTATGATCACTGCTCAAAGGCTCCAGGCTCAGGACAGGCAAAGTGGGAATGTGTCTCTGTGGGATCACCTTATACCCTGAGCGCCAACTCTCTCCTTGTGCATGTTGGGAAAATAAGTGCCCGCGGTAGGGGTTAGCTGGATAAATGCAGATGTTAGAACTGCCAATACAGGCTCACATTACCACATCGGATATTTGAAGATATATCTACGAACCAAGAGGCTGTTAAACAAAGAAATTAATCAAACATTAATCATGATCAGTGTGCCTTGACTAAGCAAACACTGAGGTAGCGTGTCCAAAGGGCTGACTGCGCTCTCCCAAATGAAAAATACCCATGAGCTGAGCCCACTCATCAGGCTGTTCAAAGAAAGCAATATTTTGTAAATGAGCTCCACTCCTCAAACCATTAGGTTCGGGGTAGTTCCTTGAGCGAGGGGCCTTAATAGCCTCCTGCTTGGGACAGGTGCTGTGCAAATTGCCTGTCCTAAATGATTAATGACAGGAGCCCAGTCCGTTTTGAAGACTGAAGAGTCAGACAGTAGGGAGGCAGATTGAGCATCTAAATGATTGGAGAAGAGGAGATCTGAAGGGGAAAAATTACTGTTTTGGCCACGCTTGTGAAGACAGCAGGTTTATGGATAGTCACATATGGCACAAGCAACCTCTGACTGATCAGTTTTAATTACTCCTGTTTTCAGCCACAACAAGTCATTTGGATACTTTTAGCAACTATGTGTCCTAAAGTCTGTTGAATATTGACTACAAACATTGTAAAAGATGCATGGTGCTTCACACAGACAGGCCCATTTCAATTTTTTAAAAGAGGTTTTACGTTTATACTTCTTAATGTAGATATACATTAAATCACAAGAAAGTGTTCTGATTTGCATAATAATTTGACTTTGGATTTTACCCCATATCATTACTGACAAAACCATAACAACAACAGGATCAAACCAAGTCTATATCAGGACTAAACTGGACTCAAACCAGGACCTAATCACGGACCAAACCTGGACCAAACCAGGACTAGTGCGAATGCTCCCTAAGAGGTGCTGTATGAGATTGCATCTGTCTGTAGAAAAGTATCTAGCCAGCTGTGTCAAATGCCATAAACCAAGAAACAAATACAAGCCAAGCAAACTGCAGCTCTAATCTATCTGCTGACCAACTGGGTATGTAATGTATGTAATGTACTGCTCTGGAAGTAATACTGCTGTATTCAAAGTCTCATAAGTAATGACAATAACAGTTTCCTATAGCAAGATACTTCTTCAACATGATCTTTCTGTTGCACAGTACAGTTTTTGGGTATACATGATTATACATGTATACTAAAGGACAAGAAAATTACTTCTTCTATCTCGGTGAAACTTTTTTGGGTCAGTTCTTGAGACAACTTGTAATTGATTTATCCAGCTTTGAAACTACATGATGGATGTGGCTGGAACTTCCAATTCTACTCATCAGGGCCATAAATATGTAGGTTGCAGCATTCATTTAAAAAAAATTGCCTTACATTTCCTGTTTGCATAATTACATGTTTGCATCCGAAGCCTACATCTACTCCCTTCAGATGTATGAACTAGAACTAGGTTTGTCTTTGCTGTACATTTGTAGTCTCTCTTTATATTCACACCATTGAGGCGTTGTCTGCTGTCAAGAAGATGTCACCTCATGCTGTTTTTGGCACCTCTATCGCCACGGTAACAAGAGGGCACACTCCGTCCATTACTGCCTTTCTGTGTGTCCTCTCAAATCAGAGCTCTTTGTAGACACTGCAGCATCTGGACAGCCGTGTTGTGCTCTATTCAGCCTGGATACTTGCAGCAGTTCTATTGGTGACATGTAAACACAATCTTTATTTGGTGTTTTTCAGAATGAGAAGATCTGAGATGTGTGTTGGAGACTGGCAAGGATTTTAAAACTTTGAGAATGAGATTGTGAGAATGAGATTGTGTTGCCATTCCCAGATTGTAATACTAAAATTTATTTAAAATATATTTTCAATAATATGATGCTCTTCTAGTGTGTTTGCTGTATTCATCACTAGTACCCAGGCAGTTAAAGGGTAGGCCTGTCATGACAACAGATACAACAGATTTTGAAGCATGATAAATTGCTACACAGAGATATGATGAGCGATAATATTGAAACTACTAACACAAAAACAAAAACGCAAAATAATCCCAGTAAGCCATTTTTAAATAGACAGTATCATTAAAAGACATGACCTGTAACAAATACATAAAAGTTACTTATTCAACTCTTATAGTATAACAAAAATAACAAAAGTCTCCCCCTTGCCAAGAAAATGTACCGACATAATAAATATTGAGCTCTAAAATGTATTGTTCCATCTGATATGAATAAGTTGATATAGTATTTATCGTGACAGGCCTACTAAAGGGACATACAGACCCCAGAGAGACTGTTGAAGGCCCAATCCATCAAGATTGTCACAAAAGCATTAATATCCATAAAGACACATAAACTATAATAATATAAATATATAAGTAAACTAAAAAGAAGTGGAACAAAGAAGTGGAGCTTTGAACGTAATCCCCCTATATGAAGATGATAAAAAGAAATCATTCTTCTTTGTGGTAAATGTCAATCCCCTGACTGCCCGAAACCCATCTGAAACTTCTAACAGAGATAAGGATCAGGAAGTACTTGGGTAGAAGACTTTATGAAAAGTTCACTTTGGTCCCAGACTGGAATCGCTTGTCATCTTCTTGCAATATATTTTTGAAAATGTGTTGTTTTTGGAAAGGGTGCAGCTTTCTAAAGTAATAATCCCCAAAAGTTTCTTGTCAAAGCCAATAAATCACAGCTCGAAAGCTTTGGGCTTTCATTGAGGCGCTGTTACCGATGACCCTCACCTACATTGGGAATGTCACTCCACAGACAGTCTGAGGCTATATGATGACAACGCCATTTTTATTAAACCTATAAAAGAGTGTTATCAAGTACACATTGCTTAACCCCAGTGTCTGACAGTATGTTATTTATGGATACGGTGTAGTAAAGGTTTTACTATTTTGGCTCTTGGGTAAACATTGGCTTTTCAAAGTCCATTAATTTGAAAGCTTTTAAACACTTGCTGCGAAGGATACGCTGAGTGGTGAGACAGTCCACCTCAGCAGTGGTGTCCCAGCTGTGAGCCAAATTGCACATCCAGCTGAAGCTATACACTGTTACAATCATCACCGTCATCACCTTGGTTGCTGTCGGCATTTTTCACATATAGATTCACCCAAGTGCTATGGGCTGAGCCTGTACAATAGTCACAGTCTGTTCTGTTAAAGTAGGCCAGGAATAGCAGATGCTCAGGGGCAGGGAGAAGTGTTAGGCTGATGTCAGACACGGACACGATGCTTTCCATGCCACTAATAATTACCCTTCTGTGTGCACCGCTTAGTTTGGCATTTTTGTGACCTGCTATATGTTTTTACATTTTTTCCTCGGGGTGGTAATCACAGGGTAATGAGTGGCGGGCTCCATCAGCTCTGGATTGGCACTGCCCCCAGGAAATTGCCTCTCTGAGTCACAGCTCAACAATAGGTGATATATGAGTTACAGGCATGCTGTCTCATGCCAATAAGGAGGGCACTGAGGCTGGAGGTAATGCATGACTGTATGTCTAGGTCTATCATGATAACAAAGTTTGAAGCGTGATATATTGCTATAGAGATATACTGCAATAAAATTCCAGTAAACCATTATTAAAAGGCATGAACTGCAACAAATATAGCAGAATGAACAAATAATTACCCATAGAATTTAGTTATTCAAACCCTCTACAGCTCAAATCTTATCGTATTACAACAAAAACACCCCAAATCTCAAATAAAATATACAGTGTAAGTACAGAGCCCCGAAATATATTGCTCCAGCTTTCATATGGAATGATAAGTCACTATAGTAATTAACGTGGATGGAAAGACTTGTGTCAAAGATAATGATTAGGGAGTGTGTTCATGAATTACATATTAATAGCTGTAACATGGCTGCCTAGATAAGCCATATGGTTGAATGCTTAAAATGCATACCATCAGATAGCTTCAATGTGTACGCAATTTGCTCATTCCAGTGACCAAGGGGCAAATGCTTTGGCTGGATACTGAATGTTTAAATTAGTGATAGTGGGCTTAAAGATGTATTACCTATTTTAGCAGATTTTTAAACCATGACTGAAGGTTCTGTAGTAGTGTTTGATCCGTTATTCATGGCCATTACTTATTCTCTCACAAACACTGTGCATTCTCATTCAAGCATGAATTTGTATGCATGTTTCAAATGTGTACACCGTGCCCCAGCAAAGCAATATTTTCTTTTGCATTGCACTCATTTAAATGCTTCAGTGTAAACAACACTGTAATAAGAATGTAAACAATGTTACTGTATGTGCCAAAAAAAATAAGTGATGTTCTTTCCTGTTTTATATAGAATAATACAAGTACAGTGTTTTTTGGCCCTAGTTCTCCCTGATCCAAACATAACATGACTATGTTCAGCTTGTGCAGTAATTATCTCAGATGAAAATGCATGCTCAGTGGGCCCGGACATTATGAAGGATGATCCTCAGTGAAGAACCACATGTATACTGACCACCTGCTGCTCTGAGATACACTATTACCATACCTACTGATTGTACATGTAGCTGATTACATAAAGAAGCACACACTGGTGGCAGAGTGGCAGTGTGGTTAATCCTCTCAACTCACAGCAGGAAGGTACTGTGTTTGATTCCCAGCCTTTTGTGGCTTTGAATGTTCTGCCAGTCTCTGCACAGGTGGCTGATTGGGTTCAGATCAGTATGGAGCTCAACAGGGACTGCTTGTTCTGATTTCAAAAATACATTTTACATTCACTTTTCCCACAGACTTTTCGAAAGTTTCAAATATTAATAGGTCTAAGGTATTGCAGAGGCTAACGAGCTATGCAGTAACTAATATCCATAACGCGGTTGTTTAAAGTCCATATAGCACATTTAAAACAAGATTTGGTGAAATGCTTTAATAACTTGATGGTTTATAAAGTTTCAGAAACAGATTTGAAATAAATTAAATTATAGGTCTGTGGTCATTAGTTACCATGTAGCTGATTAGCCCTGAGAAAGCTTTCAAACCTTTAATATAATTTTTTTTCCAAAAGTCTATTGGAGATACAAAATCAAAACATAATTCATTACATTTTCCAGTGTTGTAACTGTTATCGATATCATAGCATGTTACTGATTACTTTAGCTTTTATGAAGCTTGGCAATATATAGCATCATTTTGGATTACAGTTTATGGGATCAATGAGAATGCAGCCAGTAAAAATGATCTTTCTGGTTTATGTAATTTTGTTGCATGGAAAAAAACAACAACACAATTTTATTTGCAATGGACACATAAGACTGTACAGGACAAAACCCAACAGTAAAACCCTCGGTATATATATTTTTTGATATGGAATATGACACTATATGAACACTGATACATTGAGAAAGGTATTAAGTAAGTGCTGAGATGGCAAGAGAAGAAAGATCTCTTCAGAAACCCACAGCTCCTCGGACATCCCGGGTGACAAAATCCAGCCAGTCTAGCAAATTTATGAGCATCTTTTCCTTGGTGCTACATTTCTCACATCCAGCCTTAGCTCGTCTGGTGTTGTGCATACTACAGCCTCAGGGATGGGATTTGATCGGCTCACAGATGAAATCTGACCACAAATGTTATTTTCAGTCTTCAGACCATCTGAGAACTGTTCTCTTCGAGGACTGTGACATGGCACACACTTAAGTCTTGTTGATGTGGATTGTCTCTGATGTGAGACTCATACAACTATCTCCACTGAATAATTTCCAAAGCCAACACATAGTAATAACTATATTTTTGAATGTCCTATCCATTGTTGTTCACTATAGAGTTTTTGTTGCTATTATGGTTTAATAATCAAACAATAAATACGCAATTCTACAGAAGACGCATGGACTGATAGACAAATATAATATCTTATGGCTATCTTGCGTAATCTGACAAACCACCTTTTAAATCATACTATTTAGAATTTGAGATTTTGAATCAATCAGGTGTTGATGATAACTTTTTATGAGGCAGTTCATAAAGAGGCAAATTGTACACATTGTAATAAAAATATCTAATTCTATATTATCATCCTCCCTTAATAAGCTTTGCCATCTTAAGATCCATCACATTTAACTGCCACCAAGATTCATTCCACTTGCATCCAGATTAATTCTTTAAACCAATTAAAATGCAAAATGACACCTTTCAAATTATGTTTAATTTATCAACTGAGGTAAATCAGCTTTAAATGTGACCTCAAAATGGAATATGGAAAAACAATTTATGTTTATCATATGTAAATGCATTTTACACACACACACACACACACACACACACACACACACACACACACACACACACACACACCATTTCTCTGTATGCGTTCCTTTTATATTATGTGATGGCATTAAAAATAGACATTTCTTTTGGGATTGTGGACATTTCTTGTGTGAATGTATTTACAGTCGCATTTTCTCACAATTTCAGATGACCGAAAGAGTCATTTTTATTTTGCAGATTTGTGTCTTTTTTCATCAAAGTCCCTGTACTTGAATTGTGCATTTGTAAAACCATGACAGACAGAGATACCATTCATAATGGCCATTCAAAGTTTGAGCGTCATCAAGTTTTTACAAATCCTGTTCGGGGAAAAGCAATCTATGCCACAAGAAAAATCAGGTACATGGCCTTAATCACAATACTTCAACCATCTACTACATTAGTAATGCAACATTATTGCATTTATAATGTATATCATGTTTTACTTCCTACTTGTTTACTCAACAGCTTGTCTCTTGAGTGACTAGAATAAGAAGCAGTCAGTGTTACAGTACAGTACAGTTAATTACACTAATTTGAATTTTTAAGCTCTATAGCTTTTTTGTACAAAAATTAACAATATATTTAAATGCGTAATAGTACCAATTCCAAATTCTGTCTGTTTATCATGCTAAAAGGCCTAAAGGGTTTCCTACTCCTACTGATCCAAATGTGTGTAATTTCATTATTTCTGCAAGATAACAATCTCAAAATTATCTTCGTTTTTGTTTCTTTGTCTCCTTCAGTATCTCAAGCTCATCACCACTTCTCTTCTCCCAAGGTTAGCCTATATTTAACAATTGCAAAACTCAAAATATAGGTTTACAGCAGTTTAAAACCTCCCGAGTGCCTTTGATTCTAATTGCAGGGACATCTCGAAGAGACTATTGATGGCGGGTGTCTTTACTTTGAAATATAAGTGAGCACTGCAATTCTCTCAGGTAGAGCTTTGTTGAAAGTTAAACTGAGCTACATTTAGAAGCAAAGCCAGTTTCCCTTTAATTAAACATCAAATTTGCAGAATATGTGCACAGTTTGGGAAGTATTACTATGTTAGTTTTGGGAAGAAAAAAACCCATGGTGTTCCTCGTATTTCGGATGGGGAAGTCTCAAATGTGCCTAAGTGGGCTAGCAGCAGTAAATTTACAGAGCAGGAAGCGGCTAATAAACTCAAATTGCCGGGTCTGGGACTTTCACATGAACAAGCCCAAAGGGATTTAGCAGTATTATCATGGGTACAAGGCTCACACTGACTTAAACACGTGTAAATGTCCTAATCGACTTGAATTCATGTGAAGCCAACAAACTCAAGTGGTATATTTGGTGTTTAGTATGCAGTGGGGTGTGCACCCATTTACCAAGTCATTCTTTAAGATATGCAGGTTCGTCGCTGCATACATTGTACTGTGCAGGATATGGATGGTATGTACTCTTCTCTGAGGATGTGTTCTGAATTTATACTATGTTCTAAATAGAAGTAACACAGTGTCGTAGCCAATACATTTGTGATAAATCTACAGAGGTGGAAAGAAATTGTACTTTTCAGAGTACTTTTCCGTCAGCATACTTTTACTCATACTTCAGTAATCTTTTTATTGAAGTAACAGTACTCTTAAGTAAAAGTTTTGGTTACTTCTTCCCACTGTGACTTAAGTCTAATAAGTGACAAAAGCTTTATGTTGGCAATCTGAAATGGTTTGAACATGTGTTTCTTGCACTGGTCCTTCAGATATGATTCATTTTCTCAACACTGTCTACCATATAGTTGTACAGGTATGGTCCCATTACCCCTGGTTGGGAAACAATGCTGTGTTGAATCAGCACACAACAGTGCTGAACCCACTCCTTATTCCAATGCTCACTGTTGTGATTAATAAAACAGTATGTGAATACCTTAATGCAATTATAAAACTGCGCAGTTATTCATAATTCATAGTGGAATGCTAATAAGGCTTTTGTACACAGAGTTTCATACAAAAGAGGCCAGATTATAGAACTTGACAAGAGACGGCAAACCTGAGCTGCACTGAACCAAATATAACACAACTCTGAGCCTTATAGTACTGTATAGCTCATGTCAGAACTTCAAAGAACCACAGAACAACTAGGACATTTGTATATGATTATTTGGGTTCTTTTTAGAACTGCTAGCTGCGACCCATCTTCAGAACTGTCACCGGTGTTGGTGGGGACGTGTTGTATATTAGCTGTTGTTACTTCCTGTAGGCGTGGTCAGCCTGATGGACCTGGCAGGTTGCTCAGACTCAGACCACGCCTCCCGTCGCCCGGTGCTCTCTGGAGGAGGGTGTCCGAGGTGTGTGAAAGGAGGAACGCTCCGTCATCACGGTTAATGCTGTCTGTGCCTCGTTTCCCGATTGCAGTGGCCTCCCTGATCCAGCATTTGAACTTGTTGTTTTCCGATCCAATGACCTGTGCTCCGTCCCAATCCATAATGCATTTGTTTTTTGTGTCTCCTGTACAGACAATCAGTCCTGCTACAAAAACAAGACAACAGATGTTGCTAGGCTGATTTTACCATTCTCATTCTTATTCTTGTAATTTCATATTTTGTGTGTTTTTGTGTGATTTGACTTTCATTATGTACACATTCATTCCAGTGTTTAAAGGTACACTGCATAACATTTCTAGTGGAAAGTCCTCCACATGCTTGTCTCCATGGAAATGCAGAATTGCTTTGTCTAGAATGTTACACAGTATAGATTAAACCAGTCACGAAGAAGACCAGCAGGCAGCAATACGCTACATTACAATGCAGATCTGTGGAGAGTCACCCCTATTCACAAAAGGAATCTATGCATTTTTGAGCATTAGAAACATCCCTAAATAATAAATGCTAGATGAATATGTCTCATGTCATACCATGGAACATCCCAAAAGCAATAACGTCTCCATGGCGACAAACAGGTAGCTGACCCTCCACCAGAAAAGCTGCAGAGTGCACCTTTTAAACAAGGTAAAAAAAAAAGACAAAAAACAAAAACACAAAAAAAAAACAGTGCTTTGAACAATCTAAGCTTACTTCGCTTAATCATTAATAATCATCTTCTTTTTCCATTTGCAACTGCACCCAGACAAATCTCTTATCCTTAACTTCAATTTATTGTTATATTTCTGACTTTTCCTGTGATAATTTTGGGTTTTTGTCCCCTCCCCAATCAATGCAAAACATGAGGACTAAAGATATCAAGAGTCACAGATCCGTTGGTAATACCTCTTTTCTATTGCATCCACAAGTGTCCTGTCACTCCCCATAATGTTTCCTCTTGTTTGTGGCCCAGTGTGTGTTATGACAGATGCTTAAGCTAACAGTTGAAATATGCCTGGTCCATAATACAGTGTGATTGCACCTGCCCCTCCCTGGCAGCTGTTCCTGTCCCACACACGCGGCTGCCAGCACTTATGTGATTTCGATCAACACTGCTTGTTTTGCTTGGAGCAGGCGAGAGCAAAATGAGAACGCTCACATCCTTAATTCAGAGCAGATGGAATCTAAATGGATGCACCGTGGACTGTACTAGGTCACATTGAAAAACTCAATCTGAGTCTTAGGCCTTTTCAATTACAGGTTTCCTAAGAGTCTGGTGCAAAATGTTCAGGGGATTTTAAAACCACAGCCAGCACCGCTCAGCATCAGAACAAAAAGATGTTTTGATCATTCTTCACTGTTTTTGTTTTTGTAAACAATGCATTTGAGATCTGGAGAGTGGAAGGATGCGTAATCTAGTGTAGAGTTTTGCCAAAACATATGGTAATGTTAAGTAGTTGACACCCTCGTCTCACAGCAAAGAAGCCCCAGATTTGAACTCTGTTATTTGCCTTTCTCCCTGGCTTTAAGTGTTTCTTCTGTGTACTTCACCTTCCTCTATAATCAAAACACACAATGAGCATGGCTTAAATGTCCGGGACCTAATTTTGCCCATATATAAAATCTGTCTTTGCCAAGTACAGATATATTGTATATAAACAGCTCTTGAGGTCAAACTATGTCTGCTGCCTGCTGTCGCCATCTAATTATGGAGTGTTGCAGTGTCTGATAATCAGGAATGATTGTTGTTGTTAGCGTTACCATGATGACTAAACTCCGCTCTGGTCTCGGAAAGTTGTGAAAACTTAGTAAACTAAGAGTAATTGCAAAGGGAAGTGAAGAATAACTTTGGACCATTGCAAATTCTTTAAAATGAAGTAGTTCTGTTCTTCAGGTACAGTGCGTATAAGGTGCTTATAGAGAAGAACCCTAGGTCTATTGCAGCGATTCTTTTGTTCAGTCGAGGATAGATCTTTAAATGCAAGTTTTACAGTATGTCAGCACAGTTGTAGTGTGGGTGCCATGACCTACATTTCCAACCATCCCTTTTATCCTCCATAATGTTTAGCTTCTTCTTAGCCGGAATAAATACAGAAAAAAATGTTACTACTTTTATAACTGTGGAAATTCAATTCACAGTCACCCATGTTATGAATATATGAAAATGAAGAGCGTTTCTGTGGTTACACCTCTGCAGTTTTCTTTATGAATTGTAAAGCACGACTGAGATTACTGATAAAGTGTTGCAGCACTCCCCTGTTATAGTGCAGATTTGACATTCTGTTAGTGTTACATTATAATGGATAAGCTCACATTGGCCGTGCGTGGTAGCCTCCTGTCTCGTGTTTTCCTCTGAAATGAAATCAAGTCCATTAAGTCTAAACTCCACATTTTAATTGCTCAGAATGAGGACTGTAAAATATGGCGCAACATGAAAGCATAAAAAGCTTTCGCAGTTAGTTTATTGCTTATGAGGCCTCACAAATTATTTATTACAGCCAGAAGGAACAGCTTAACTTTAAACTTTTTTTTTTTTTTTTAACACACATTTAAAAGCTAGTGGGCTATAATAGAAAACAAAAGCAGCCCTTAAATGCATTTGTTGGGAAATTTATATACTGACAATAAATCTGACCACTAATTTCATCAGTGCTTTTATTTGGTCTGTGCGTTATGGGTTTAAATGCAAATGTCTAAATGTCTAAATGTAAATTTAAATGTAATAAAAATGCAATACACCCCTTACATTTGAAGATACCTTATATTACCTTTTTATCAGCATCAAAGCACTTAGCATTTCACGGCTATCCACTGACCTCATTCTGGGCTTAATAATAACAACAACATTGTCTTGCTTTTTCAAACATTTCCGAGCGATAATTCTAATTAGAACAAACATTCAGCATCTCTAAATTTATGCAGTGTGCCCTGGACTAGCTCCTGCATGCTAAAGACTTATCTGAGCTGCTGCTGCTGTTGCTGATGATGGTGATGATGAGGAGGATGAAGGCTATAGGAAGCTTAGGTCAGCAGCTTAAGTGGACTTCTTCTCTGCTTTTCTCTTCTCTCTCAGGAAAAAGCCAGACTGATTTGGCTTTGAGGGCCTTCACTAAAGAGGGTAGACCACTTGGACTCTCCTCTGCTGCAGTGAGCGCTGAGATACTATGGACCAACTGTTCAGAGGGAGAATAGGGAACTTTTTGTTCACACCGGGCTTGACATTGACATGCTCCGAACTAGTTGACATACAGAGTAGAGTTGAGAGCTGTTGAAACTGAATGGATGAGGGCTGTAAAATATTGGAGTGGTCCACTACTGTATATTGAAAGGATTTTTGAGGCACTAAGATTCAATTATTAATGCGTAGGGTTCATGGTGGTGCATTGGCCTGACAGTAAGGATTGTGGGTTTTGTTCTCTTGCCATTTGGTTCTCAACTTATGGGTTGGGCCCAAAGGTGGGCTTTAGGGCAACTTTTCAATAAATTATTCAACCCTATGGCCAATACTTGATTCAACAGAACTCTCTCAGGACATTCTGTGTTATTATTTTTATGCTATAGCAGGGTCAAAGGGCAATTTTTTTTAATTGTATTTATTATGAATTTTCTGTTTTATTTTGGTTACAGTTTTTCTTCACAGCTTGAAAGTTTGCCCCAAAACAATATAAGAACCACTGCTGTACCCAACAAATTTTAGCCCACATTAGATGAACTAGCTCGTTATCATGTTAACATATTAGGAGGCAGTTATTTGTCAGATCTTTAACCTGTCTTGATTATTAAGAGTCTTTTATCTAAAATATAACAAAATATAATATGTGGCATCTGGTAATGATAGTTGGTATTTAATGGTGTAGTTTGCTTTCATGAAATTCCCAAAGATTTGAAATGGACTGATACAGCTCTCTACAATAAGGACTTGACACTGTTTGTTGGTCTATTTATTTGTAATTTTTATCTTTTTATTTCTTTCCCTGTGGTTCATGTCAGATATCCATCTAGAGCTGTCTTTTGCATGACATATGTCAAACTAATGAAATCAACATCCAGCTCCATAGACTTAACACAAATGTCATTCTAAATACATCACATGTAGAAATAATCCTTCTATATGAATTACCTTCATAAAAAGTCAATGTAAATGGTGTAGACATGAGTACATAAGAATCCCTCAGACATGGATGCGTAAAGCTGTGGATGAGCAAGCCACTGTCTGATCCCTGAGACATGCCAGTACTTTATCAGAATACCTAGATATCATTCAGACAGACATCATTACTCTGCTCTGGGCATACAGTCTAAAGTACAGTTCTCACCATAAATCTGAATCAAGGATAAAAGACGTCTTTTAAGCCTTCCTATACCATTATGCACAGCCAATCAATTATCCACACACGCCTGGATGAAAAGGAGGATGAATGAGAATGACAATGCTTTGAATGGAACCTGGCTTCACACTGACATCTTTCAGTAACATATGAACAGTGTGAATCTTCTATACCATATACTGATCCTTATAGATGTTTCCTAATTACAAGTGCAAATTATGATGATCCGCAATTTAGTTTTGAAGCTAGACAAAGCCTTGTATTTAGAGCAACAGCAGGAATACAAGGCAGGTTAGCTATTTTGGTCTCTGGAAAACATCATGAGCTAAGCTGTACTAGGACAAGAATATTTAGAATTACATAGAAAGCACAAACCTCCAGCAAGAAATCACAGATACAACCTGGATTTAGGTTTATTTAACCAGTAAAGTGACAGTGATAGTATGCCATTTTAAGGAGAGTCCTGTTCTCCGAAGGGTCCTGAAGTGAGATCATCTGTAAGAAGTACTATTAGAGATGTAGTTTATAGTTGTTTAATAGACTACCCCAAAGCTGCAGCAATAGCCTAAATGTTTTCTGAATGTTAATAAAAATATATATTACCAAAAAAAAAAAAAAAAAAGGGACAT
The DNA here is from genome assembly GCA_029959045.1 of Taenioides sp. WSHXM2023. NCBI lineage: Eukaryota > Metazoa > Chordata > Actinopteri > Gobiiformes > Gobiidae > Taenioides > Taenioides sp. WSHXM2023. Next base: position 17,225,606 of record CM057099.1, read on the forward strand.
GAGCAATCCTATTTATTTGGTTTTTGGACTGAAGTAACTACTTCTATTCTTCCATTACTAGTATGGACACTACACTGGGGCTGACTGACATGACAGAGCATTTATCAAAATGTATCAAAAATCAAATTGTGATATTAATTTAATGAGCATAAACAAGATTATTTCTAACAATACCTTTTAAGAAAATGTATTCCACAAAGGTCTGGCCTACTCCAAAGAACTGTTTTCTAACAGACACTACAGTTATAAAAGCAATATGCCAAATGCTTTGTTTATTTTCCAGACACTATTTCCCCAGCCTTTCACGAAACATAAAACCAACCATATAAGAATTCTCTACCACTTTCAGATGTTGAAAGCTATTGTTGATTCACAGGGCCAGTTCTCTTAGTATAGTAGTAGATATTGGGTGTATAACATTATGCAGAATACTCCTACTCTCTCAGTAGAAGAAGGAGAGGTGACCTAAATACTAGTATCTGTATTTCAGCTAATGCAGTATCTTTGTAAATACATTATGGGCAACAATAACAATGAACATTTAGTCTCTGTGCAGTGTGGCTTCTTTATGACACTGCTCTAACACACAGTGGTGGTTCTGCCTAACGACTATACTATTTACTATTTGCACCATCAACATTGTAATTACATATCTGAGTTGAACATGCAAAACCTAATAGCTCTTATCCAGAGTTCACTGAATCTAATCTTATAATGTCATTTGCACATTATTGTATGTGTATTGCTGTTAATTAATAAGGGCTGTTGTATCTTTAGTGCCTTAAATGTGACTCTATAGCCCATTAAACTTGTTTTTAAACATTTTAGTGTCTACAGTGCTTACTGGAGCTCTTCCCGACTCAATAAAGCTATAAATAAGCCATAAATAAAGACATTCTCACTGCTTCTGTTTTTAACCTTAACACTGAGTGCACTTTGGATCACACATCAATATGCACAAGTCTATTTACTGTTGGAACGTAAAATCACTTTCTTAACTTGCATTGTTTACTGCTTAGGAATGCTTGCTTTTAAATTTCTCATAAACAGAAAAAATAGAAATTATTGGGACCTAAAATGACTTGTTGATACTTATAAGACGTTACGTAAGCCTGGATTTTCTTGGGGTACACCATCTTACGTACAGTATACAGTATATGTGCAGTACTGGGTGAAATATTACACAAAATTGCCAAAATTCAATGAAAATGAGTCATTGCCTTGTGCCTTCTTGCCCCATATTTGCTCCATAATCAGTTACTTATAATATATAGTTACTGCACATACTTAAGTCTGAAAATACACTTTGTAGTTCTTGTAGAGCGGCTGCTGAAAGAAAATATAGCTGTATATGTAAGGAATAAATGCGGCACAAAAACTTGCCTTGCATTTTAGTACAACCAGAAACCAGAAAATAATTTAATTTCCAAAAAGTCTGTGTGCTCAAATTTGCTAGTGTTGACTCACCAAATCTCTATATCCTGCTTTCCAGTAATTTCTTTTAATATTTTGAAAGGATATTTTGGTAAATTGCTAACCAATGTAGTATCACACATCTTGTTGTAGCCTCCTGTTGCTCTGGAGTTTGTCGTCTTTTCCACCACACCATATTTTTGAGCTGCGCTTTCAGCTTTAACAAGGTGGAGCATTTACTTCCACTTTGTCTTGTGCCATCATTATAGTAGAAACTGTGTACTGCATCAGTGCTACTGTGCAGCCCTGATCAGCAAAGCACACTGCAGGAGCTAAAGAACAGTTTATGATTTTAGCAATAGCGTTATTGTACTTTTTGTTTGTTTTGCATTATAACATGACTGATGGACCTGATGCGTGTAAGAAATTGAATGTGAGCACAGCCTATATTTTATGTGCATATCTTACAGCTTTTTCCATTACTTTCGTACATGGATATCTAAATATTTTATCAACTATTTTCACTAGATTTTCAGCCATTCGGAGCCAGTGACATATATTGGGACCAAAATTATTCTCTATAGTACTAGTAGTAGTAGTACAAAGAAGGATAGATCAAAATCAGAAATCTACATACATTATTATTTGTTGTTTTTTTGTTTGTTTTTTTAGTTCATAATCTGAAAAATATTAGTAATGGGATTGGTAACATTTCCAAATTCTGCTGATTGAATTTTGTTTAGTTAAGTTTGTCTTTCATCCCTGAATTATTCAAACATGAGAGCATTTTTACTCAGTGCTTACCGTATAATGGGCCTAATGAATGAGCAGCTGTGTTCATCTTTATTTACGACTCACACATTTATTAGGGCACTGCTTTATGTGTTTTTATGTTGTGTGGCACTAATAAAAAAGTACAACTTATTTGTTTTACGACTTTGATTATTATTAAGGCAGCTGTATACTCACTCTGTAAAGTGTGTGTTGATAAGTTATGTATTCAAATATTAATTAAACTTGTAAAATCAAATTTTATTCAGAACTCTACAAGTCAGGAGTCAAAACAATGATTTGTAAAATGAAAAACATACATTCAGTAATAACTAGTATTGTATAGCAACTGGTGCTGTATTCCTAGAATACTAGAATGCACAGACAGAAGACAGAGGAAAACCATAAATAGTTAGTCATATATCCCTCACACAATAAGAAGCACGATTGTGCAATGAATAGTGAATGTATGAATAATAGAATAGATTGTTATGGTCAGACTGAGATGTACTTGTTTCAAATTTGTAATGATCTGTAGTTCTGCAGTGTACACTATAGTACATTTGATACTGATTTTAAATGCTTTAAAATTACCCATAACAACAGATCAGATAATTACATGTAGTTTTCAAAGCAGCAGTAATGAAATACAAGTCCTAAAGACTGCCCCATGTCCTAAAGTCTGTCCTATGTCCTATAGACTGTTCCCTGTCCTAAAGACTGTCCCATGTCCTAAAGTCCGCCCCATGTCCTAAAGTCTGTCCCATGTCCTAAAGTCCGCCCCATGTCCTAAAGACTGTCCCATGTCCTAAAGACTGTTCCCTGTCCTAAAGTCTGTCCCATGTCCTAAAGACTGTTCCCTGTCCTAAAGTCTGTCCCATGTCCTAAAGACTGTTCCCTGTCCTAAAGACTGTCCCATGTCCTAAAGTCTGTCCCATGTCCTAAAGTCTGTTCCCTGTCCTAAAGACTGTCCCATGTCCTAAAGACTGTCCCATGTCCTAAAGACTGTTCCCTGTCCTAAAGTCTGTCCCATGTCCTAAAGACTGTTCCCTGTCCTAAAGTCTGTCCCATGTCCTAAAGACTGTTCCCTGTCCTAAAGACTGTCCCATGTCCTAAAGTCTGTCCCATGTCCTAAAGACTGTTCCCTGTCCTAAAGTCTGTCCCATGTCCTAAAGACTGTCCCATGTCCTAAAGTCTGTCCCATGTCCTAAAGTCTGTTCCCTGTCCTAAAGTCTGTTCCATGTCCTAAAGACTGTTCCCTGTCCTAAAGTCTGTCCCATGTCCTAAAGTCTGTTCCCTGTCCTAAAGTCTGTTCCATGTCCTAAAGATTGTCCCCTGTCCTAAAGGTTGTCCCATGTCCTAAAGACTGTCCCATGTCCTAAAGACTGTCCCATGTCCTAAAGACTGTTCCCTGTCCTAAAGTCTGTCCCATGTCCTAAAGACTGTCCCATGTCCTAAAGTCTGTCCCATGTCCTAAAGTCTGTTCCCTGTCCTAAAGTCTGTTCCATGTCCTAAAGATTGTCCCCTGTCCTAAAGGTTGTCCCATGTCCTAAAGACTGTCCCATGTCCTAAAGACTGTCCCATGTCCTAAAGACTGTTCCCTGTCCTAAAGTCTGTCCCATGTCCTAAAGACTGTCCCATGTCCTAAAGTCTGTCCCATGTCCTAAAGTCTGTTCCCTGTCCTAAAGTCTGTTCCATGTCCTAAAGACTGTCTTGCGTTTTTGTGGTAACCTTTTGTTTTCACGGACGCTCCTTGATCCAAATAGTGTGTGAAAATGTTCAGTAGTAGCAGGGCAAAAAGTTCATTTGAATTCAGTAATTCAACAGCCCATAGGAGCAGAGGCACAAAAGGTTTTGGATTTGCTGAATGCTCTTTCACATCAAACCAGAAATCATGATTGATCAATATAAATAAAAACTTGTATAGGAAAACTTGTATAATTTTTCTTTTGTCATGATACCCAGCCCTAATCAGAAGACTGCTGCTTTGGTGCTAATGTTTAAATGGAAATAACCCCGGTAATTTAAAGCAAGACAAGTTGAACTCTCTTCAAAGCATTAGAGGATTAATTATGTAATTATCTTCAAGCACACTGGAATCTCCAGGCCTAATTACAATGGGCCTTCATTTTTCCACTGCAGCCACATCCATCTTTCATAGCCGACTTGTTTTTCCAAAAGTTCAAATGACATACAGCCATTGTTAAATATTTCTGTGTTATAAAAGTGACCATGCACGACCCAATGGAAATGAGATGGGTCAGTATTTACTTTGACATTTTTCTATTCAGCTCCTCCATTTAGTTTCTATAATAACCTGTAGCATTATGTTTTTATTAAACACATGATCCAATTTAATTTCTATTTCTGTAGTCATCTCAAGGCCAATCTGAAAGCGATTTAGGGTCACGATTAATGCCAGAGAAGGAAAACCAATACCTAGTGAATATTTTGTGGGAAAGTCAAGGTACCTGCTCATTAACTCGTATTCTCTTTCATCCGCAAGTTCCAGGTCTGGCTTCTTTTGACAGTCGGCGCCCCCTGGCTGTCTCCACCTGCTGTCCCAAAGCTTTTGAGTGAAATTTTTCATTGTTGTCTTGCAGATTTGTAAGAGCCTACGCTGCCGCACACAGAGACATGGATGATGATGATGAAATGGAGCACGTTTTGGAGCGTAAGCTTTACAAATGATGCCAGACTTATTGTAAAGTGGTGTTTCATTATATTAAGGTTAAAGGGCCCATATTACACTATTTTTGATCTATGTTATAATGTTAATTTTTCATCACAAACATAACTGGAGCTGTGTTTTGTTTCATTCACACATGTTTAATACACACACCCTACATACAGTATTTAGGCCAAGTTCTTCTCTCTAACTGAAAACACCCTGTTCCTCTTATGATGTCATGTGGTATACAAGGAGTGCTCCACTGTGTTTTTAAACGCCATCATTCCAACTCTGGAAATTCCAATCTCTACCTAACTAAAGTTAAAACATGAAAACTACCATTACATGACTTCACAAAGTGGAACAAAGCATTTTGAGCTTTGGAGATGTAGACAGACTAATAATAAAGGGTTACTCAAACATCTATGAATGAAACAAAACACAACTCCAGGAGGTAACGACATTCTAATATGGCTCAAAGCTCACAAGAGTCACTTTTGAGTAATATAGGACCTTTAAAATATGCAGTACAATACAATGCAAGTTCTAGGATTTTTAAAAATTCTACTCTCTTTCAAGGCACTGGCTCTGTCTTGCTGTCCAATCCTTGAGACCTATAACCAACATTCTTCTAGTGGCAAATGCATAATAATAAGACATTTAATTGGTCAGCCTTTCTGGACACTCAAGGTCGGTCTACAACAAGAATAAGAAATCTTTGATCTTTAAGTGGTTTTGGGCCATGTTGTAATAAGGTACATGCTTCTTTTTACTTCTGGAAATTAAAAAATGACAAGTCTAAAACTAAAACTTAAACTTAACTTCCCTTTTTCAACTTAACCTTAAGTCTAAAACTTAAACATACATTTTTGTCCTTGGTCCATTAGCGACATTCTTAAAAAATGTAATTAATAAAAAGATCACAAGTAAATATTAACCTTTGCATGGCCGTAGAAAACAAGAAATTCAGAGGAACTTAAGTGACCTCAGTTTTATTTCATTGCTCCCATTCCATACGATAAAAACTAAAAATGGAAGTAGTTTCCAAAAATACTATTTCTGAAGTGTGGTTGAGTTGTAACCTCAGTAATATTTGACAGCTTTAAGTGGAAGTGGTTTTGTTCAGTCTGCAGAGAAGTGGAAGACAGGCATCGAACCATATCTTGGGGAGTTTTGCAGACAATGATCCTGCTCCGAAAATCATTTTTTTAAAGATACAGTTCGGAGAAATGTAGATCTCAAAAGCACTGATCCTGTGGTTTGAAAAATTAGCTTTTAAACAATTGTAACATGACTTGCACTTTGTTAATGTTAGCATAAAAGGCTTAAGTAAAAAAAAAATATATATTTAAGATTTAAGTAGCCAAGTCCGCTTCTTTATAGCAACGTTCACTTTCTTGTTTTGTGAAGTCTCTTGCAAGTTTTGAGTGGGTAGTGGGCTACGGTGACCCACAGTTTTTAACTAGTTTTTCTTACTGGCTTATTTTTGTGGAGCTTTTCAAAGGCTTGGTAACTTGCTCTCTGAAAATCTGGCAACCCTGTTTGTAAACAGTTTTATTGTCCTTTACATTTTTTAAATAATGTACACTAAGAAAGTATATATTTTTTTCGAATACCAGAAGCCAATCGTAAAAGTAGGCTTAGTGTACTCCATCCATCCATCCATTTTCTTCCGCTTATCCGGGGCCGGGTTGCGGGGGCAACAGTCTAAGCAGGGACTCCCAGACTTCCTTCACCCCGGACACTTCCTCCAACTCCTCCGGGGGGACCCCAAGGCGTTCCCAGGCCAGCCGGGAGACATAGTCCCTCCAGCTTAGTGTACTTCAATTCAATATTCAGATTTTTAGATGCAAACCTCTTCACAAGCACTTTCTACAAACCAAGTTTATATTTGAATCATTGTCTTGATTGTACATTTTACAGCTATTCTCTTTTTGGCCAATGCTGGAGAGTTCCTGACTGATGCTATCACATATAGGCCAATGTCATCATCTCAGTCACCAGCAATTCAGTGCATTTCCACCAGTGTGACCTTTTCTTAAACTGTGTCGCGGCCCTGACTAATTAAAGGTGTGTAGGAGATTGGTATTCTGCAGTGGCTCTCACTTGTCTCTGCCCTGCCAAGGTCGCTCCCATTCACCTTCTGACAACTGCAGCATTTTGACCTTTAAGCTACATTTAGCTTCACTTCCTTGCTTCCTTTTTTCATTAAAGCCTTGACTGACAAGTAGAATATCAAACATTAATGAGCCAGGGCCCATATAGTGGATCTATATGCTGTATAGGTCTGAAGGGGACTGTGATGAGAGACCGCATGTTAACAAGTCTGATGTCCAATTTTCATCAAATTTAGGGCATGACTTGACATAGGTGCATTGGTTCTGGTCTCCTGCACTGTATTTAGCATACTAAGCTATAGCTGTTATGCATGTTGTATCTTCATAAAGCAGTGTTGCAGCAGAGTCATCAGTTTCTAGTCAAGTTTAAGTGTAAGGCCATGTAACTAAAAGCTTAGTACCTGCTTACAAACCATGAAGGGAGGATGTCAACAGTTGTTTTGGACATTTTAAGGAGCTCCCAAATTACACATTTTTTCTTTATTTTTCTTTTCCTTTTTTGAAATGTAAACATAACAAAAAAACAAACAAACACAAAAACCAAAATCCCACACCACATCCCTCTCTTCACACTGGGAAATCCAAGCAGTCAAACATCACTCAGGTCCAGTCCCACCAGCAAGTCCAAAAAGATGTCAATATTTTAAAAATAGAAAATAAGAAAAAATAATAGAACATAATGCTAATGGAAGACATCCTAGATATTAAGGTTAACAGTTGCAGTTTTGATTATAGTCAAAACTGCAACTGTTAACAATGAGAGGAATTAAATAGCTTAAAACTGTGTGTGTGTGTGTGTGTGTGTGTGTGTGTGTGTGCACCTGATCCAAGTGCTCATTAGGAGGAGAAGGCAGGTAGCTAATAACAGCCACTGAGAGCATGTAAACAAAGCAATCAACAGAGATGTGATTTTGTAGTGAAAATCTGTTTGTAGAATAAATAAGAAGTGGTGCAAAGATGGAGGGTTTGTCTCTAGAAAATTGTTAATTTCACACCTGGGAACGCACTCTTTTGTCATTTGTTTAGCTTGTTTGTCACAGACTCGGCAGACACACTCAGTTTCTAAGTCTGAAACAAAAATTACATAATTTAAAAGAAGGCTTCGGGGCACCTCAACAGTTCACCAAGTTGAGCACAACAACATGTGCATGTATGACTTTGCCTTCTCAGTCTGTTTTTAAGCTCATCATCATTGTGGCATAAAAATAGACAATAAATAAAAATAGGATGCCATTGAAGGATCAGCATTATCTAATCTTTTAATGTCTTGCTCGGATGTATTACTTTTTGTCTTTCAACATTAAGATAAGGGAATATTTTTACATTTTAATTGTTAATTTTAACGCTCATATCATCTGATTTTTATTTTAGTCTAATTATCTTGAGATAGTGTTGGTTCTACTTGCAGCATTCATTTCATTTTCATTTATTTCAAGCAGATTAATAATCACAAGAAGTAAGTATACATGTATCCCCTACACTTAAAATACATTTCACAAGGAGAAAAGGAGTGGGAAGAAGAAAACGTATTAAATTCCACCCCTGCAGCATACACTGTAGATAACAAAAGGCACTAAAATAACAAAGAACAAAATAAATGTTAGTAAAATAAAATGGCAAAGAGGATAAGTGTTAAAAAAGGTATACAATATGTACAAGTAAACAATACATATACATCTAGCTTATATACAAGATGTAGAGAGGAAATGCAGTTCAAAGATGAAAATGGTAGCTTTCATATGACATAAGTTTATCTGTTACATTTAGAGTAGCAGTTATTATTCTAGTATTGTGAATTGCCGAAATACTTGTCAGTCATTCCTTACAAACTGTACACAACGCCAGGGCTATTGCACTTCTGAACTTAAAGTAATCTGTGCAGAAGCTCATATAATTTCAAATATGTCACAAACCCTGATCTGATGTCAGGTAATTATTGAACCGGCTGATCTGTAATATAAATATTCTGTAAGCATGTCAAATCACAAACGCCTCCTTTGTATTGTACTGTTAAATTCCATGCTGTTATTTAAGATTGGACGCTCAGAGAAACCAAATTAAATGTCACAAGACTCACATTTAGACAGAAGCCATTGCATTGATAAGGAGGGGACCTTCCGGTAGAATCACCCAATAAATTAAAATGCTTTTGAATAATCCTGCTCAGTGCTCTCCCCCGGAGCTACTTTACGATCCTTTAAGAGTCATCACTCTCTTTACTCCTTCCATCAGTCACACAACACGACATATTTGTTAGTGGATAATGAACACTAAGGAATCTGATCCTGGTGTAGTCTGCTTGTCCCCTGTTACGTATTGTGTTTAAGTTGTAGAGTGAATTTGTCTCTCAAACCAAGATGTGGTTGGCAATATGAGAAATGACATAATTAACTGTGCCTCAGATTGATTGACCACTCACTCAATATAATCTATAATTCTGCGTACTACCCACTGCATTTCCAATATCATATGTTATACTGGAGATATGGACAGCCTCAGTGTGTCACCGAGATATTATGGCCTATATAAATTTAGTCTTCCAAGCCTGGTGTATGGGATTAATTTGTTAGATTTAAAGCTTGTCAAATTAAACTAAAAAATGTTAGTGGGGTAAAACATGGTGTATTTTCTGTTCTGGGTTGCACAATTTTAAAAAATAAAAAGTTATTTTAAAAGTATTGCTACTATTAGATTTGCCTTGCAGTTCATGGTGCTCATTTTGAACACATCCAGGAGAAAATTTAAATATTAAATCATTTATGAGCTGGAAAACTAATAGAAGATTTCCGTTAACTTTAGCATTAGTGAGTTTTTTCCCCCATAATAGAACAGGTTACATTGTTCACAGAAATCATCCTGTTACCTAAAAATGGCTTCCATTGATAATTGTGACTTCAAATTGGGATTCGATTACAATAATTTGCATACCTAATATACTGCATGCTCTGTTTTTTAGTGAGTATAATAATGGTTAATATTAAAACTGCTAGCTAAGGAAGATTTAGAATTTAGAAAAGCTAACCTGAAACAAAGGGGACTATACATACAGACAATGTAAGAACAGTTGGTGCAGTAACTAGTGCCCAGGCTAATTATCAGAAGAGCAGGGTCAAGTAAGGTCACTGCTCACTTTTCAAAGGATCTTAAAATTAAACTTTTTGACCGTCACAAGACATTACTTTGATAACTACACATTTTTCTTACTGTAACAACAGTCTTTGATAGGCTATAAAATGCTGTATACGGAGGAAATAAAAGTGAAACTTAAATGTCAGGTTATGTTCATTTGCATGTGCATTTGTTTTGAATTATACCTTAACACTGATCAGTGTTGATGGTTGTGGTGGCGCAAACCAACATCACACAAGACACAGTCTAGCTAGACCTGGGTCACGCCCAAAGCGGCCGGGGTTGTTATGGAAACACTCCCTGGGTGGGGATGGCCTCACCCTAATCCCAAGCGAACCATTCCAGTGGAAATGAGGCTTATGTCATTTTAAATCTTTCCTGTTTTGGTCAGAGTAGATACTGGCATCTTTTGGTGAGCTTGAATAGCCTTGGCTCATACTGGACATAAATAACAGTGACTCATAACCTTTTTGTGCTCATATGATTCAGGCTGTTCTGTGCTGGTTAGGTCAGCCCAAATAAAGCCTGAAGAAATTAGCAACATGGTAAACCTTTTTAATTTTTTATGAATAAAATGTATTAAAATCCAGCTAATAGTTTGGGTCTGGTACAGATGTGGAAAAGGATGGCAAATCTGTAGTAAATTTATCTTGTTATTGTTAAGCTCTCAGCCTACGGCTTGTTTGTTTACCTTTGTGGGAATAGAGAAAAAAATTACAATTGTGTTCATTTGTGTGTGGTGTGTGTGTGCGTGTGTGCGTGTGTGTGTGTATATATATATATATATATATATATATATATATATATATATATATATATATATATATATATATATATATATATATATATATATATATTTATTTTATTTTATTTTTTTTTTTTTTGCACAACAAATGCATTCTTACTGTGAACAGGGTTTCCTAACCCCAGAGCTTACTTGTAAGGCATTACATGCTCGAAAGAAAGAAAGATGCACTGGCATGGGTAGAGTTGTCCATCCATCCATCCATTTTCTCCCGCTTAATCCAGCTGGGTCGCGGGGGCAGCACGCTGCCCATTACTCTGTGCACCAGACCCAGACCCCTGAACCCCTCTGCAGGTGGTGAGCCCACAGGAGGGAGGAATTCCTTGACGGTCCTTGATTGTACACTGTTCATAGGGGTGTTGTATGTTTTGGTTGATGGGGGAAACCAGAGTACCCAGAGGAAACCCATCCAGACACGGGGAGGAAACATGCAAACTCCACACAGAAAGGCCCGGGCGACCGGAGGATCGAACCCATAACCTTCTTGCTGTGAGGCATGAGTGTTGCCACTCAGCCACCGTGCCGCCTCGGGGCTCGGGGCAACTCTACCCCCACCGTTGAGGCGGGGGTAGAGTTGTGTTTTAGTTTTAGTTTTTCCTTGAGTGATGCAGAAAAGAGGGCGCCACTGTCTGCGTGAATGTTCATGTATGTTAGCTACATAGAGATAGAGAAGTTAAATCAGTCATGTAGTTACTTTTCTTGACCCGGGCTAATGGGACTGAGAAGGGCCTGCAGAGATCTGTAGATTATGTTTTAAGTCCCTTGACCCCTCGTCTCAGACTTTATGCTTCTTTATTCTTCCAGTTCAAGACTGGTCTGCTGTTGTGTAGAGTGTGGTTGTTATACTGCGGGGCTTGTGTTCAATAATATGTGCATTTTCCCTGTCCTGAAGTGAAAACCCCAGTCTCTGCTTTCTTTCTTTCTTTCTTTTAAAAAAAAAAAGTTTTCGCTCACTGAGCAGCCCAGTGAAGTATTTCAAATTTGAGTTAGTTTTTGTCAGTGTGTGAGACTCTTTATTGTAGACAAATTATGATTTTAATTATTATTCATATTTAATAGTTGGTTTGGATCCCGGTTTGAACTAAGGTTGAAGTGTTATAACAGATAAATGTATATAAAGATAAATGTATCTTTGCAATATGATGTTTGAGAATGGCCATATTTTCACTTGAATGGTGGTATTTAGTGTGTAGTCCAGGTCTGCTTCTCTGACTGCAGCCTCGGCAGAAGCCATTTGTCTTGTGATAAAAGCGCCACACTATCGACCAAATCAATAGGACCAATCAAACACATTCAATCAGAGCTTTGTGCCATGAAGGGACCCGTATGTCAGCAATATATTCCTCCACATTTCTCAACTTTCTCCAACAATTAGACCCTGATGTGCTACTAGTTAGACTCTGCATTGTAAGACTTTCAAGTCCGTATCCATTTTTGGCAGAAGTAGAAACTTACATTTGTCTCATTGTGTAGCATATTGTATCAAGATATTGGGCTTTTTTTTGAGACCGTGCATGATTGCGGTGTAAACTTGGGAAATAATAATGAATTTCTGAGTTTCTGTAAGGGCTCATTTGTACAAATGTGTGATAGAACGTATTGTTGGCACCATCTGATTACAAAACTGTTATATTCCCTCTGTGATTTCAATTCAAACTCTTAAAGTAGTTGAGCAACATTTTCTAAAGTAGTTTCGTAACAAGGCTATTCACTGCTCTCCGCAAAAAGGATCTTAAATTATTTTTTTTTCTTGGTTAGATTGTATCCTTCAACTTCTGTTTTGCCACTCAGTTGCAATGTCCCACCAAAACATTTTCAGTTTTCTAGTGGAAGTGACAATCACACAATTTTGATTAACTTTGTTTCTTTCTTAGTTTTTCTGTTTGACAGTAACAGTACATATGGTGATAAAAGTGTAAAATTACGACAGACCAGGATAGGTTAATAAGCAGAAGTTAAAAGGCAATATTTAAAGAAAGTAATTTAGACGAGTGCTTTAATTTATTGTTAAATATCAAATTGATCAAATTTATCTTATTATAGCCCATTTTTCATCAAGGTGCTCTGGTTCCCCAGCACCTGACGCAGACCTTGTTTGGCCAGGCGACATCTGAGCTGGCATCTCCTAAGTTTCATTGTCTCTCATCATTGTATGAGGTGGGCAGTACCGTGGGTCTTGGTCTTGGTGTGTGGGGGTAGTGAATGTGGGAACCACTGTCCAGGATAAAACATCCAAAATTCATAAGTACATCAGGACAAGGCCCCGACAGATGATGTGCTCAGAGAATGTCTCAGACAGTGGAGCTCAGAGGAAGAGGTGCTGGAGGGACCATCATGGCAGGACAAGCCCCTACATGGGGCGTATCACCGAAACATAACTGAAGTGGCTGATATCAAGAAATCCTACCAATGGCTGGAGAGGGCTGGTCTGAAGGACAGCACAGAGGCCCTCATCCTGGCTGCACAGGAGCAGGCCTTGAACACCCGAGCAATAGAGGCCCAGATCTACCACACCAGACAAGACCCAAGGTGTAGCCTGTGCAAAGAGGCTCCTGAGACAGTCCAGCACATAACTGCAGGGTGTAAGATGCTGGCAGGGAAAGCATACATGGAGCGACACAACCAAATGGCGGGCATAGTGTACAGAAACATCTGTGCAGAGTACGGGCTGGAGACCCCAAGGTCAAGGTGGGAAACACCTCTGATGTCCCTGGTACTCTGCTCTGTCCTAAAATGCCCTTGGTAGGTCTTTGATGCCCATTGTTGACAGAAAGATTAATAGCGTGTATAGTGATGTGATGATAGATGTGTGTTCCTGTTATTTTTGCAATGATGGACTGAGCCCCTCCCTCACACACACTAAAATAGCCTAATGGGTTTTTGTCATTCTGAGAGAAGCAGCCCACCACACACTGGTGATTACAGGAGAATGATTGACTTTGCAGCACCAAAGACTGACTTAATGTCACTTTGTACCATTTTCCTCTTGTCCTTTTTTCGTCTGTTTAATTATAAACAGTTGATCAATCATAGTGGAGGGAAACTATTGTGGGGTGGAGTAATTAATGTAACCAGGCAATATAGTTTGGTCAGGAACTTTGGGATAGATTCATTTCTAGTGTCGCTATTATTTTCCAAAAGAAAGTGCTAATGTGGATGGATCACATAAACAACTATAACTGCACAATTAATATCTAAACTAAAAGCTTGTGAAATTCAATATTTTTGTACAAATATTTGAAGTTCATAGTACATTGTCATTTGAACTCATGAAATTGTAGCTCCAGTAGAAATGGCCACAGTATGGGATAAGCCTGGCCAGCCAAAAGTACACTGTTACAATACTTTTAGTCTGGGTCCTGGTTTCTGGTTTTCTCCCAGAAAACTGATGGCCATGATTGACAGCCGGATTAGCTATTCTATAGACCAATTTTATTTAATACAGATGAGGGGGCAGTTAAAATGTATATTGTTAAAATGCAGATTTTTGTTGCCATACAGTGAGTTCTTGTGTCTAGACACTGATAGAAATGTTCAGGTTCAACATTTGTGAACATATCTTCTGGATATTTCATGGTATGAGCAATGTAATCAATAGGAAAAAACGGCTCTTGCATCTGAGAGTATAACATCATCATTAGAATCTGAAAACTACCAATTCAGGGAAACACACAGTCCATCTAAACAAATATGGCATTAAATAAGTACAAAAGTAACATTTTACATTACTGAAATAAAGTTGCTGCTCTTTTTATAGAATATAAAGACAGACTCAGACTGGCTGCCAAGCTATAAAAACATATATGGGAGTTTTTCAAAGGAAGTCCAAGTACGGCTAGATCACAAGGGATTGTGTGTATTTTTTCCAACAGTATTTTTTTCTGTTTAAATGCTTTGTATTTCATGTAATCTAATTTGGGAATTATGCTGGTGCTGCTGAGAGAATCATTGTTGTGTCAGATATTGGCTCTTAACATTTTCCTGAGAGATAGCCGTGTACCAGATAACCAATGGGCCCACGCTCTGCTTACTTTGTGTGATTTGATTTAGTGTCATGGCATTGGTGAAGGTGAAAATGACTCATGAACCGTTACACTGTGGCCTTGTGTAGCTGTGTTAAGGAACAGAGCAAGATAATCACAAACATATTATAAAAAGACGAGTCTTTTTTCTGTAATAAGTTTCTGCATGTGAATATTGAGAAGAAAGTATCATTTTATTCGTTCTGTGATATATTTTTAAAAGACCTTCTTGGTAACCGGTGTACTACAAAGTTATCGCACTATGTTTAAAGTGATTAGGAGAGTTATGCCCACTGTGCCAGCTCTGCAGGGATTCACACCGCGCTGAGCAGGTTTTCAATTGGATCCACTTCTACATTCATGCAGTATAACAGTGCGAGATCCCATTTCTAGAGTGAAAAGAGTTGAGAAGACCAGCTGCACGCCACTCTTCCTCTGTAATTTAGAGACATGTGACAGTAATGTACTTTCCCTACATGCTTTAAACTTCAAAACAAGAACTCTAACCCGTATTTTATCTTGAATGTCATTTTTGTTTTTTTCGGCTCCATACTTCATCAGTCTGTTGCTGCTGAAATATATACTCTCTCTCAGCTGGTGCAGTACTGTTCAAAACAAATTTATCAACACTTTTTACTTCTTTGTTCGGCTTCTTCCAAAGGAGCACAACTGTGTATCAAAGAGAATTTTTCACTGTTGTGAAATGATGTACCTGTAATAAATTTTTTTCCATATATATTTGTGGATTGGAAATATTTCTTCTCATTTGTAGTTAACTTTTTTGTCAATGCTCACAATGCCAACAGTGTGCAAAATATGAAAAAACCTTGCCAGAAAGTTATTTGTGTTGATTAGTTTTAACTGCCATTTATCATGACACAAAGCGTTTGACTGTTGACAGCTGTTTTTCTATAAAATACTTTCATAAGGGTTCATAAAAAGATGCCAAATTAAATGGCAACTTTCACCCATATGCAGCTGTATATTGTTGCATATAGGCCTGCCACAATAACAAATCAAGTGTCATATATTGATTCTAAAAATATAACGATACGATAACTGAATTGAATTTATGCCACATTCACAATAACCTTAAAGCAGAATAACTACAGTAAAAACCCTTTCTAAATGATTCATATTAAACATAATGTGCTCAGCAATATATAAATAGTACAATAGAACACTAAAGTATTGGACCATCTACAACTCAAACATCATCATCATAAGTCTAATACTACATAAAATTAAGAAACATTTCCCCATAATTGCGAAGTAAAGATACACACGATAAATATTGAGACCCAAAATATATTGTTCCAGTTTTCATATATTGAACGATACGTTGACATAGTAATTATAATAACAGGCCTAGTTGCATGTGCTTTTAGGGTTTGTGGTCACTGTCATAAGTGGAGAATGCCTGCAACTCCTTTTTTGTTCTAAATTATCCTGTCATATAGCACAGTTGTAAGCTTAAGTGCCTTTTTCATCCACCACTGAACATTTTCCAACTGCAAAATTAGATTATTCAGCACTTATTTTTGAATAACTTATCTGGCAACACCCTGCATTAGATCTTCTTGGACATTTGGCCCAGGCAGGCAGTGGGGCCACCCCTTTAACAAATCTTTGCTCATTAATCATTTAGAGGAAGCAATTTGTGGAGCACCTGTCTCAAGGAGAGGCCCATTACGGCTGTGGCTGCAAGCTGCACTGTAGGTCTAATGGCTTTTCACTGCAACTTATTGGAAGACATATTGGATTCAGTGCCACAGAAACCAGTAAATTTGATAGTTGTTGCAAAAGTAAAAATCATGGTTTAACAAATGAAAAGCTTTGCTCAAAAATATGCATTATTATCAATGAAGTGATCTGTACATGTGACGTAAGTCCTCTTTATTGATCTGTTTCAGGGTGCAGAGGTAACACTGGTTTTGTCCCAGTATTACTTTTGGTCAGAATCATCAATCTGTTGGTTTCTTTGTGGGTTCACTTTGCTCTAAATTCAAGGATATCTTTTTGGTGGTGAATTAGTGACTTCTAAATTCCTTTATGGAGAAGATTTCAGAGAGCATAGTTGTCTGTCCTCTCATAATTTTGTTTAAACTCTATAATCGACAATCCCGAATGAACCCAGCTGCTTAATCTCCAAAATGTTCAAATAAGTTGACTAGAAAAATAGAACTAGAAACTTAATGGTTGAAGCATACTGGAGTTGTATAAACTAAACTAAAACTGTCCTGTCTTCCTTCTAGCAAACAAAATCAAGCACTATCCTCACCCAATACAAACATGGGTTTATATATTATTAATAATTATAAATGGGTACCTTTTAATGTTATTTAGCCAGGATTGGACAACCTCCTATCACAGTCAAGAAGCATTCAGTGGGGCCTTTTTGATCAGTATGGCCAAGTATATTAATCAATATAATCGTGTTGTAATAACATGGGCTTATCTAGGGGTGAGTTGGTGGTTGTAATGTCATGTTTTTTTCTGTTGTTTTTTTTTTGTACTTTTGTACTCTCTTCATGTATTTTAAGCTCTATGGGCTTGGCTCAGTCTGATATAATGTCAGTAGATATATATGCATAGAGCTTTATTCATAAAGTTAATCCAAAGTTTACCAAAAAGATATGATTTCCAAATATTGCTATAGCCTGCTCTGTCCGTCACTGATAATTCCTGTAAACATCACTATAATAGTTTTTGTTTCCCTGACAACTCCTCTTTGACACATACCGCATTCTTGGACCTCATCGGATAGAAGGGCAGTTTGTCAATAGGGGACAAAATGGCTTAGAATACAATACAACCAGACATATCCTTGGTTAGTTTTTTATTAGCAATTCTGTAGTGTCCCTGGCCGGTAGTGTTATCCACCTGGAGCGGTCAGCTGTCATTTTGATTGCCCGAAAGCCAAAGGGGGACCCAGGGGAGCACGGTGCGTCTCTGAAAACAGTACAGTATCAGCTTTAGCGAGGACAAGACCCATCAATATTAGTCTGTCATCTTATCTGATACAGACAAGCGCACTGCTGAATCACTAAGGCCTCAAGAATGGGGTCCATGTTTTGTGATGCGCTTGCCATCGCTGGGCTTTATGAATATGAATGGCATATACCCACTTCAGTAACTTCAACCAACTTTTTTTTTTCTTGTGCTCTGCAAAATTGAAGCGGTGCAGCCAACGTAGCAAACAAAGGCACGCAAACAATAGGAATACTAAAAAGAAAGACCACATGCTAAGAAAAGTGAATAGTGGATCACAACAAGAGCTGGTGATTTGTGAAAGTACATTTGTAGAAATCATCAAGAGGCCGCTGTTTTTCTCTGTCCTCATAAGAGCAGGCCACAGTCTCAAATGTTTCTTTATTTTATTCTAAAAACTCTTCTCAACACAAACTTTTTATTTTTTTATTTATTCACTCACTCCACTCCATTCTGTTGTTGCGTCCTTAAAGAAGTGCTACAATGTTAGCACTGTTCTCTTATCAAAAACATGCCTGAAGATGTTTTAGTTGTCATCCATGCTTGTTTGAGTAGTTTTGCAATCTCTCCTGGGCCATATTCAAACCCTCCTTACAGTTAGGTGTAAGATTCTGTTCAATGCTCAGCCCACAAGCCTATGTCATCCATACTCCCACACAACAGTTCTCTGTAAATATACAAAAATATGTTATAAAACTGCAATGCAATGTGCAGTAATTTCATTAGCGGGATGCACGCTTATTGTGTTGTGATAGCGCTCTGAAGGGGGTGTGACTTAGCACGGGGTGCAAAATGAGGGGGGATTCTGCATCAAAAACAAAAGTGAAACTTATAAAACATGTCATTAAACATACATAATACATTTTCAAAACAATAAAAGGCAATATTGTCATCTAAATATGTTATGTGTTAGCAGTTAATACCCTGTAGAAGTAAAATACCCCCTCTTTAAGCAAGGTATTTTATCTACTGTGACCCTATGATTCCCAGCCATATTTGTGACGCACAAATTTGGGTCAGTGATGTTTTGCAGTTTTCAAATGCTCAAAAAATGAAAATATAATGGCATGCAAAATGTGTACATTTTCGGGTATATTAAAGGGTATGTTTTATAATTTTGTATATGCCCCTTGAAAAAAACTTTGATAAAAAACATTTTTCTGCATTTAAAGCCAGGGGCTTTTGAAGACAGGGACTCTTCAAAATTGGATAAAACTTAAGCATGTTAGCACTTTCCCTCTTTAAATTTAAGTTTTTATGTAAAAAATATTTTTTTTTTTATGTCAAGACAAACTTTTTCTGACACATGTCACTACAATATCAGCATTTTACTGAATGACTGAAATATAAAAAAATGCCCTTTCTTTTGAAACTAACTTTATAAAAACTCACCAAAATGAATCAATAATGTCTGTCTAACTACCTTTAATACAGTATTTACTGTCCAATTGCATTTTGAATAATTACTAATTAATCTACAAAACCTAATTTCCTTTATTATGTGATTATTATGATTATTTTACATTTAAGATGAAAATTATTACTTTAATAGTAGTTAAATGATCAAAATAAAACTGTAAAAGAAATGCAGATTTTTTTTTAGTTAAATGCTTAATGTTTCCTACAACAGGCACAGATCTGTTTCATCAAATGACAAATTCCGTTTCACCGAATGACACATTTTGTTTTACCGAATGACATTTTTCATACATTTTCACTCTAAACTGGTTTATACTTTATCCATCAGAGAGAAACAAAAGCGTCAGTGTTGACCGCTCACACCAAGCATTGATTTCAAATGTAATATTTCTAAAATTATAACAGTTTTAAACACATTTTGAATGTTGCACCAAATGACATCCAAAATTGTGGCATTTGTACTTCTCATGACAAAAGCGTCACCAGCAAAAACTAAGAGGGCAAATCTGAATCTTGGTTCCACTTCAGAGTCCTGCAGGGTCCTCAGAAAGATGTCAACACATGAAACATGAAAGATCTCAGATTATTGTTCAAAATGGCCCTTTAACTTTGTTTTACCAAATGACACTGATGAAATAGGCTTTTGGCGACAACTTTATTTAAGATATTAAAATCTGTTCTTTTGTGTTAATTTTGAAAATAGTTTTATATGTTCATGTCAAGGCTTCTAAAATTATGCCACAGAGAAAAGTTTATGATTTTGTCAATTTTTGTAATTTGTGCAAACAAATGTTATCTCTGATTCTATGTGTGACCCCTTGCACACCCCTTGCATTTTAAGACTTTAAACCTTTAATATTCTTTCAAATTTGGTTTCTTCTTTCAAATGTGTATTGACACAACTAAAGTGTTATAAAACAAACGCATTTAAAAATTTAAACCTTTATATAGTAATAACTAGAAAAGTTGTGGCTTCTGGACACAAAAATGACTACGTCACGTCACTGACCCATTTACACTTTTTTTTTCACATGAACATGGGAAAATAAATAAATAAATAAAAAAATGCAGAAACCACCTCAAAGACCACATTAAAGTATTCTTCTCCAGCTCCACCACTCCAGTGTCTTAGCGTGCATCTTGATATTAGAGGCTGCTTTGTTAGCCATCACAATTAGCATTCAAAGCTAATGTTGCTATTGAACTTTCATCTTGCTTCACTTTGGCTCCACTCCATGATTAAACACTTTACGTCCCCAACTTTTCACCCCCATTAGAGAACATGTCCCTCACACAGACGCGCTGCCCCAGACACTCAACTTTGTGAAAGGCAGGTCCAGCGCTCTGGTGTCATCCATCTTATTTCTTGTTAAACACTATTAATTGTGCGGACATGTACTGTGGGGCATTGTTTATTAATTCCCATCCCGTGCCCATTAGGTGCTATCAAGCATCTCCAGACAAATGGCCACCCATTAGACAGAGCTGACTACTAATGAGGCAGCAGGGCATGTGGCTCCAAACACAGAAGAGGGCACATGTCATGTAAAAGTACTGGGATTTCAAGTCACTATGGCATCACTGATCAAAATGTGATTGGAGTCACTGCCCGGCACAGCAAGGATGGGAGAGAACATGATCAAAATTAATTAAAGGTCTCATGTTACGCCAAATTGACCCTTGTGAGTTTTAAGCCATGTTAGAATGTTGCTGTTTCCCCAAAAACAAACCTGGAGTGTTTCATGGACACATGTTTGTGTAACCCTTTATTATTTGTCTGTCTACATCTCCAAAGCTCAACATGGTCTGTTCCACTTTGTGATGTTACGGACAGTAGTTTTCAAGTTAACAGCTCCTTTTATATTTTGTTCAGTAGAAATTCCAGGGCAGAAATTATCCAAATGATTTTAGTGAAGGTGCGTGGAGTAAAAACACAGTGTATTAGCGCATGACATCACAAGGTGAAAGCACATGACATCACAAGGTGAAAGTGTTGAGAGTGTTTAATATTTGGGAGAAGAACTAAATATGCAGTGTTTGTGTGTCAAACATGTGTGAATTAAACAAAACACAACTCAGGGTATGCTTTTGATGAGGATACAACAAAAAATTGTGTAATATGGGTAATTTAAGTTTAAATTTAAGAACTAGTTGCTATGAAAACTTTACCTGGCTAGCCAAAACTACACACTTTGACAAAGCGTTACAAAGACGTGTGGGTCTGGAACCGTATCCTGTCTCCCTGATTTGCATTGGCCATGACTGATTGACAGGCAGATTTGCCAATCAGAGAGACGCATGGTTTGTCCCACGTTAGGACGGAGGTTTTTTCTGGATTTAAACATAAAGAGAAGGCAATGGCTAAAGACCTAACTCCTAATACTGCTTCTCATTGTACTTATACCACATAAGATGATTTATGTATTATACTAAATTGCAATTGGTAAAATACACCTGTCGCTCGCTGAAAACATAGTGAAAGACGCCCTAAGAAGAATGGGTGGGGAAAAGGTCTGTTTTTAAAGCACAGAGCTGCATTAAACAGCAAAGTACTAAATCGTGATAACCCCAAAAAAGCATTTCTCACCATATCGTCCATCTCTAATCCTGTCCTATCATTTATATGTTTATACGTCTTTCCACAGTGTTAGAAACCATGCATTACAGCTTGTGATTTAACATGTTTGATATTTTTGTATGAATCAGAATAAAATCCCAAATAAAAACAGGTCCAATCTTTCAGTGCACTTATAAAGCCTAGCCGCCAATGTGGCAGTTCCATCATTTTAAAAATGGGAAGAAAGGCTACTTTATAACCCACACTGCAG
This sequence comes from Taenioides sp. WSHXM2023, assembly GCA_029959045.1. Taxonomy (NCBI): domain Eukaryota; kingdom Metazoa; phylum Chordata; class Actinopteri; order Gobiiformes; family Gobiidae; genus Taenioides; species Taenioides sp. WSHXM2023. The sequence goes on from CM057099.1 coordinate 17,247,772, forward strand.
GAGCAATTTCAGTTGTAATGACGCTGGGGCAATTTAGCCATCAATCTTCTTCCCAAGAAAAAAAAATAAACAACAAAGTAAGTGTAAGCAAAGGGAATAACAGAGGTTTACACAATATTGTTTTGATAGATTCTTTGTAATGTTTTGTAACTATAGAGACTGAAGAATGTCTCTAAACAGTGAGGATAACAATTTTATACATTGTTATAATTTTTTTGTTTGTTTGTTTGTTTTGTTTGCTTTTTTTAAGATTGATAGAATGACCAAGTGTTTGTTCATAAACATTATACCTATCTTATAGTAGTGGCTAGTTGGTACAGGTAAATTGAATCCATTTATACCTCTGTGTGGATTAAAATTGTATAAGTACAAGCACAGTGAAGAAAAGAACCACACTACTGTCACATTAAAACTGCAAAGAGCTGTCCATGTTTTATGTATGTGCTACAGACCTGAACTCTATGGAGGGTCATTGTGTACCTTCTCTCAACCACCTTTCATGTTTATCAATTTTACTTTTCAAATAAACTACGACCACAGAAATCTGAAATTCACCAGCAATGTGGCTGAAGTGACATGCCTAAGGACACAATTATAACTGAATGAATTGAACTGCCAACCTTCCACTTGCAGGGCAACCAGCTCTACCAACTGCTACCCCTTCTTACCCCTAAAGACGGCTGGTGTGCCGGCACTGTCGAAACTATAATGCAACCATTGGAATGGTCCACTGTACAGATCACTGGTCTGTGATTCAATATTTGGGCCTTGATGGAAAAAAGTTTGGACACCCTTGATGTAAAAGTTATTGCTTTGCCTGCAAATCCAACTATATGGCATTAAACTTATCGTCATGGTGATAAGTATGTGGTGCCACGAGGCCAAGTTACAGGTCAGATCTGTGGACAATAGGCAACCTGATGAGTTTAATGCCATACTGTGGGATATTCCAGGCAAAGCAATAAAACCTGAATGGAGACAAGCAGGTGGCACCTTGAACTAGAGTTTTAACAATTATATGCCAGGTCTTTTTCATCACATTATAACTGGAAGTAATGAAAAGGCAGTGTACCAGCAAGTAATTTGTTGAAATGAAGTAGTATGTCAGAATCAGATGCCCTGTAATATAATAATTGCCATTTTATGTTTATTTTCTTCTATAAACATAAACAGAGTATTGTCCCTGTAGAGACAGAACATAAATCAACATTGCATCAATATAGTGGCCCTGAGAGTGACCCTTTCATTCCTCTGTGAGTGGAGAGCTGACTTAGATTAATGGTGGACATTATAGACAGAGAAACTGGATGTTCATTTGCTGACCAACATCCTGCACTCAGCTCAGCCCATTCATTACACTTAGACTCACTTTAATTATGATCAACACACATTTATTCAACCTGGCCCTTTGTCGTTAGTGTGACTTCACATTGTCACATCTCATATATTCAGACAAAAAGGAGGGTAGGGCAAATGTATTTAGAGAGAGACTTTTTATAATTGTACACTACATAACATTTAAATGGATTAAAATGTGCCTAAATTAAATCTGAGTCTGGCCTAAGCAAATGTAGGAACACAATTCATCATAAAAATTAGAACCTAATCAAAGCTCTAGGTCTAAATCAAAGTCCAAACAGGGGCATAAGATTGCACTCACTTTTGCACAGATCAAAATTACTACACTAAACTGGGACTAAACCTGGAACTAAATCTGGACTAGACCAGGACTTAACCAGGACGTGAACAGAACTAAATCTAGTTTACATTACTCTTGAACCCGGCTAAAAACAGGACCAAACCAGGGTTAATGCACCCCTAATAATGATCCAAACTCTTACCAAAACAATTTACCAAATACAGAAATGAATAAAATAATACAACTTGTGGTAAGTCTTTGAGACCACAAGTTAGCAAATTCTTAGCGTTATTTAGTAGATATTCAGCTATTAGTTAGTATCTGTGAAACACTTATTATGGGTAGAATGAGACACAATTACCCATCCCATCCACTGCCTTCTTATTAATAGTGCACGTACAAAAGCATCTCACAGTGCTTTTGACCAGTAATTATGAAAACAGATGAGGTAACAACATTCTCACATGGCTTAAAGCTCACAATAATCCACTTTGTATAATATAGAAACTTTAAGTGGTCTCTAAACTAAAGTGTTACCAAAGTTACAGTAATTTACACCAAATCCTTATAACATCCTCTGCTTATGTCATATCTGTACAAGAGCACAGTTGTAACCAGTGGCTATCCATCAGCGTAACCGCTCTTGGGAATTATTTTGTGAGCTGCTGTAAATGCATCAGTGGGTCCCTTTAAATTTTACAGCCTTCATTATGCTACAAGGCAACTTCACTTATTCTCGTGCCCTTTTCTGGTGACACGGCCTATCAGTCATGAAGAAAACTCGCCATTACAACAAAGTACTAGCTGGAACTGAGGAGACTGTGGAGTTTTGTACATCGCGCTTACAGCTAAAATAAATCAATAAGATAGAAGGTTGTTTTGGGGTGTTACTGAAGTTGTAAACAAGAAAGTTGGACAAGTGAGTTTGCTGTGAGTGTAGATGTGTAGATGCATGTGATGTAGCTAAGTATTGAGTAAGTTATAGTTTTACCACTCTCAATAGAGTTGTCAAAAAATGGATACCCAGATACTCATTGATATTAAAGCTAGTGTTGAAACCAGATAATAATTTGTCGAAGTGGGGGAAACATCACAAAATGGATCTTTCTTTGCTGAATCATTTGTTATGGGGTGATACATAAATATAAACAACACAAAATTGTCCCCTGAAAATGAAAATTGACCTCTCCTTTTGTCACTGGAATTCTTTGACTCCTTACTGGGCTCTATCTGACTAAAATTTAAAATACATACACATGAACACGTGAATTGGCTTTCAGATTTTAGAATGTAATGTCATACTCCCGGATGAGGGGAGCCACATATCATGTAATTTTCTATTCTATATTATAATGCTCTCAGCTCATCAAAAACATACCTAGAGTTTTATTTTGTTCCATTCGCACATGTTTAGGACACGCCCCTTCTGTATTAGATATTATCGTCTTATAGAATGCACTGACGCCATCTGAACCCAGCTATAGTAAATACAATGTAACCTACGATACGCACTAAAGGTTTCTTCTTTCAACATTGAGCACCTGAGGCCCTGTGATATTTGATCTGCTTCTAAACGCCCTGTGATTGTCCTTGGTGCGTGTCCTACGATTCTCTTTAAAGGTCATGAAGAGAAAAAGATGCTTTGTGATACTTCAGAGCAGCAGAACGCATTCGCCTATATAATTACATTGTCATTGACCGCCTCGAGACCTTTCCTCTATCATCTTTATATTTCCTCTATGCACACAAACTTTGCTATGTGATCTTTTTGTTTTGTTTTTTCATATCCGGTACAAAAAAGGCTCTGTGCGGCCATGGATTTTCCTCATTCTTGTCTTGTTGCTTCTCTGCACACTTGCTGTTTATGCTGTAATACACTGATGCAGATTAGTTGTATGTGGCCGTGATTAATCAGGCCTTTATAAACACCTGTATATTAAACAGGATGCACATAGCTGAGTCATATGAAAACAGCAGAATGGATTAACATGAGTAAGCAGACTGCATGACCCACTACACTCTTACTCCACCTCCTATGGGCTTGTACTATAGAAAATACCAAGACATACAGTGATGACATTGCTAGTAGCGGTTCTGCATGGATCATTGGGCTGTGTCATGTTTTAATCATTCAGACAGTAGAAACCTTTCAATGCGCCTTCAAGTAAGAGGCGCCCTTTTCTTCTAATGACAAATGATATGTTCCTTTCAAGCAGTGATATGTAGACATCATGGGTACATGCTGTTACCACACCAACCGTATTATATTATATTGATAGTAATAATATAAAAGTATATTTTGTTCCTGCTTTGAGTGTTTGGGTAGGTTAGGTAGGTAGCCAAATGGACAGATTATTTTGCAAATCAGTAAAATAATGCCAAAGTGTGATTTAGTGAACTCGAGGAGACTGCATGTTGTCGAGAGTCCATGCTAAAATGTGTAGTAATTGCAATTAATTACAGAACAGTCTGGTTTTTTTTTTAATTGTTGTAATTGCTGTAAGTTATAAAAATATTAAAAGAGAAAAATATTGTACCCATGATTGTAAAATATAAAAAAGACTAAAAAAGACTAATGAATAAAAAAAAGACTTTATTTGTCTTTATTGGCCTCAGTTTAAGACCAAAAACTTTGCATTCGTAGCAACACGTCCTATACATCCATAGAGATACTCCATCAGGGGAGGAAACAAATGAGCTGTGGGACAACCAGATAAGATTAGGATTTAGCATCTAAAAATATCCACTGGTTTAATAATAGGCTAACTGAAAATTCTCTGAGGTGTATGACGATACAATACCAAGCTCTATATTGAAGATCTACAAAGTCACATGTTCTTGCTAACATTGTTGTGTTGAAATAGCACTGAAAGAATAGAGCATCTCTGTTGTCTGTGGATGTGGAGGAGGAGACAGTCTATGGCTCCTGCATTCTAACCATCTGCTCATGTCACTTTATCTTGTATGATGATGCCTTCTCCTGCCGCATGGGGAAACAGCCCTTCTGATTTGATTTGTGTTTTATAAGCACATCAGCCATGTTGTAACATTTGCTTCATGCATGTTAGAGATCGTCTTTGATGTGCTGATTTCTTCTTGGGAAATCTCATGGTGGTTGTCTTGTCTGTTGTGATGTTTGCATTTGAGAAAGTTCCCCACTCTCCTACTGTCTTGAGTTGACAATCTTCTTCCCCTCCCTTTCAATTTGTGTTATGTTAATATACCTTGGGACACACTGTCAGCGATCCTGTGTCTCAATAATGTACCACAAATATTGTATATTTTGTGCTATGTGTACTGTACATTAATCCAATTTAGTATACAGTATGTATTAAACATAAACATGTGCTTATTTAAAACCTCAAAATACAGTGAGCGATATAATGAGTAATTGTTATTAGTCACGGTTGTATTACTAATGGTAGTAACAGCAGTAACAAAGCCTTTACCCTACCTACCTATAGACAAAGTATGCAATATATATAGTAATAGCATAAAGAAACCATTTTTATGGATTTTGTAAGAATATATTTTAAATTCTTTAAGTTTCTCAATGTAGTTGTTGGAGAAAACAACATTATATTTCAGTATAACAAACCAATAAACACAATTATTATTATTACAATGTTGTGGTGCATTTACAGTCTGTGTGTCCTTACAGCTCTCTCGTAGAGCTGTTGCATGTGTCTGTATTTAAGTCTTCCAGATGTCCAGAAGCCAAATGAGCTGTGTCTGGAGTAATGGCGATTGATCAGTGGTAAGTGATCAGTGAGTTTGTTTATCCACAAGAAGCTCTTTGACAGACACGCAGACAAAAGTATCTGATTGGACATGACACAAGCCAAGGCAGAACACAAACATGTCTGGCAAGTAATTAATTGAATTAGCAGGTGAATGCATCAGGGAGTTGTTACTGTGCACGCCTTCTTTGTTCCTCCAACTCTAGGGTTCTCACTGTACTCACAATCTTCATGTGATATTTAAAAGTGCATTGTGTAACTTTTCTGGTAAGGGGTCTGCCACCTACATGTCTCCATGGAGATAATTGAATTGGTTCGAATCCCCCTCTTGATATAAACATAAACATCATTGGTTGAGTGATCAGATCCACTGGCCCACAGGTTGGTGGTGTGATTCCAGCTCCCACAGGTAAATGCTATGGTTCTGTCCTTGGGCAAGACACTTAACCCACCTCGCCCCTAGTGTCTGCGTACACTGGTGTATGAACGTGTGTGTGAATTGGTGAGTAGTTCCTTGATGTAAAGCGCTTTGAGTGCCTTAAAGGTGGAAAAGCGCTATATAATGATCATATAGTGATCATTTACCATTTGCTTTACATGTTCCCCAGTATAGTATTAAAGTATATAGTAAATTGCATTTGTTGAATTAACTAATATTTCCTTGCTTATTGTATTTAAATTATTTTATGTTTCTTGTTGAAGTTTTTGCCTGGGGACACAACAACAATAGCTGTTCAAGCAAAGTTTAAACAGGTCTTTAGGACTCGCACCCTCAATAAAGATAATTGGAGTAGAGTTAAATACAAAATACATAAATCCCATTTATGGTAGTATTGGCAACATATTTTTACTGCCAATTATAGCTACTGCATACTTCCTGTTCTTGTTAGTTACGGCATGTATTGTAACCTCACAGCTACTATTGCTGCTACATATATATTCTCATAAGAGTAATATAGTCTGACCAGTTCATCTGTACCGTATATTCTGTTCAGCCTGTGGTCAGTGGAGCAAAGCCTGAGAATGCTGTTTACTTTCAAAGGGCAGAGCGGTTATTACATCTGTATCTTCAAAGGGTTAAATTCTAATTTCCTTCCAGTTATGATATCTTATCTGCAGGTGTGTCAGCTCTCTCCGGCTCCAAATCAGTTTCTTGGCTTTGTGCAACCCAGGTTGCCTTTTTCTGCTCAGATAAATTGATCCATCTGAGAAATTGTTAAGTACAGCATTGTCCCCGGCTGCAGACACCACTGGGAAATCATAGGATTGTCCTCCGCAATGACATGAATGACGGCAGGAGCTGTCTCACCCTGAGTTTTAATCAGCTGTGATGACAGGGAGGAGGCCTAGGTGTGCCGAGTGGAATACACAAACGGCACAATGACACGGATACACTGTTTATTCTGCCCTATCTCGTGATTTAAAGATAGCCGGTGGAAAGCATTTGGGCACACTTTAAATTTCAGGGATGAGAGGAATCCGCTTCTCCTCGGGCTCTGGGCAAGTCATTTACTTGTTCACTGAGGTAAAAATAAAAAGTAAAAACGTTCCTGCTGGGGATTTGCAGATATACTGAGGTCATTGGCTGCAGAGCATTGATTAAAAAAGTTCTGGTCCCAGCTGCCATCAATACGGAGGAGGCTGGGGAAGTTTGTTTATTGAGGAAGTAGATGTCCAGTGGTTGATTTGGCGATCGGTTCCTTTAGTCCAGTTTACCAAAGGGTTGCAGTGGGTTTTTCACACAACTATGTACTTTGTAATTTAACAGAGAGATTTACAACGTTTCTTAATGAAGAATGTCTGGAGTGTCTAGAGTATTCAGTAGATCGAATTTACTGCATCTTAATTTGGTAATTAAATTAATTATTAGTGTTAATAATTTCAATATTAAGAAAAAAAAATACTAACTCCTGTAGGAATGTGATTATTCTCAATTATTTGAACTGATTACCTTATGTTTTTTGCAGAGCTCTCAAATACATTTTTAGAATTCATAAGCGTTTCCACATAATTTTTGTTGACAATTGTAGTGCAAATGGAGTTTCTGCATTATCAGATGGATGTGAAAAACATCAGAGTACCAGTGTACTGACCCTTGCTCTGTATTTACATTTGTACTCTTTGTGCATGTGCATGAGTGTGAAAATATTTTCTAACAGCTGCAAAATGTCTTAAAATTGAGTTACTAAAATGTGTCTCTGTCAGTCCCTTGATGAATGCCTGCAGGGTGATTTATGACTTGTATACAGCAAAAGTGACATAAAGAGGATTGTATAGTTTGACTGAGTTTGTCATTGTCACAACATCCACAGTTCTGTTTTACACATTTTACCACTCAGAACCACACTTTGTATTTACCAACAATTCAATTTAAGTGTCATTTACATTTGGATTTTTACCAATGACTGGGCGTTTTGCATTTAACCAATGGTCTCAACATTTTGTATTCCACTTATCAAATCAAAGATATTTGATTTTGGGGTTCTGTCTATAGTTATTGGCTTGATGCAGTATGGTCATTTTTTTTTAGATTTTGTTTTCTGACAAAACAATAATAGACTGAGAGGAAATGGAAATTGAGCACTTCCACCCACACAAAGACGTGACCTTGGATCCGTCTTGTAATCTGAGAGCTATTCCACTTTCCTGAAGCATGTCTATCTCCACCAGGCTGGCAGCCGACGTTTACATTGTTAAATACATGCTTAAGACAGAGTGACAGTGAGCGCGTCGATTTAGCTGTCAGAACACTAACAACCATGACAGCAAATAGCTTAGCCGTGCTAAACCTTAAAGGGGACAAAAAGAGGTGAGATAAAGGGGGCTAAAGGAAATCGGGGTTTGAAGCTTAAGCCCCAGAAAGTGATGTCCTTTAAGTGTTGGCTGGCCACACAGTGTGACTAAGGCGGGCACCGTGGAAAGCGGCTTACAACTATTGTGGTGCCCTCAGCTGTAAAAGTTGCACAAAAGCCGAGTAAAATGGATTCAGGAGTGATATGGTATCCCTGTGCGTCCGTTCCACTGGATCTAGAACGGATGTGTCCCATCTGAAATGTAATGTTGACATTTAGGCAAAGAACCCAGTTTGAATACTAAAAGTCTCTTACTGTGTTGTGACATTAAAGCAACTTCTGAAGGTTTTTTTTTTTCTGTAAACAAATATTTACTACTTCCTGATTTTTCATACCAGAGATTTCTGATTTTAAGTTATGTAATTTCCAATTTAGAAATGCAGAATTAGGAAAATATTTTTGTTGTGTGTGCATGACTTCTGCAAATCCTTCCCTTTTAGGTCATACATTCCCTAATACAACACATCCCTTCCATTATCACAGTTTGCAAGGAGATTTTGTTTGTTTGTGCAAGTTTAAATAATGAATGTGATTCATAATACAGAGCTGCAGATGGTAAATATGGCAGCAAAGCTATGGCCAAAGCTATTATTAGTTTTTGTAACTTGTAGCTTGAGGCACATGGTCCAGAAAGGTCTGTTCAACCAGTGGATTAGCATAAAATGATTACTCAAACATTAGCATTTTGTGGTACTGAGGTCATGTGACACATCGGGGTCACAGCTTTAAAGCGGCTGGCAGGAAACACAGGTGTGTTTTTAGGACAGCCAGTGCACCTGTGCTGTTATGTCAGTTGTTTATTTATGATCCAAATGTGGCAAAGGCCTAGAATAGGTCCTGCTTTAGATACAAGTATATTTTTAATGATTAATTTATAATGATCAGTTTGTCATTTAACTCACTTTAGACCTAGTCATGCAGACATTAGTTAGTCAGTTTAGTCAGTGTACTGCTGCGATATTCTTGCCTAAGAATGTGGTGTGAGTGATTGGTGATGCTCAGGGGGGCCTCTGGCGCAGTTTGGCAGCCACACCTTTATTTGTCAGCCCCTGGGTATTGATGACTAGAGAGGCAGTGGAGAGTGAAAGAATAAGGCAGTAAACTTAAATTAGTTAGACGCCTTGTAATTATTATTAAATCAGTATGCACACTAAGATGTTGTCCTGTTATGTCAAAAGAATAGAGAACAGGAGGCACAGTGTGTTACTGCATACATAATAGTATCATTGTCCAAAATATAATAAGTAAGTAATAAGTTTCTAACCAACAGCAACCCACTACAACAGTGACGTATATCTTTATCTGTCCTACTTTCTGCTGGCTTTTACTGTGTGCCTTCTATCCCATAAATAGTAGCCTCTGTAGCATCCTCTGGCCCTCCATTGCACATGCATACTCTGTGTTACTTCAGAACCACTAAGGAGCGCTTACGGCCGTGGGGAGTAACTGTCAGAGGAGCACCCCTACATGCACCACTGCAGCCTGATGGTCCAGAACCTACATTTCTATAAGTGTTCTCGACTGGGGAGAGGAAGCCGTCTCCGTTTCTCTCCATCCTGTCCTTCCTAGTTAGTGAGGCTTGCTTTTTGTTCAGCGAGTGGCGGAGTGACAAGTTAATTCGATCACCCAGGTACATCAGAGAGACTGGCATATTACTACAATCAAATTACTGCTTGCTGTAACGAACACGCGTCTTCTTGAGCTGGGCTTTCCATCAAATGACAAAGTGCACTGAGGCATGGCTATATACGTACATGCGCAACTCTACACACTACAAAGCAGACATACCCAAGAAGGAATCCAAGTCAAATTAAATTCACCATATTGAGGTTTCTTGGCTATAGGAGATGTGCTTTTGAGTCCAGAATTGCCTACAGAATTGCTTGCCTGTTTACATGCTACACAAAGACTATATAGCAGTGTAATGCATCTGTTGTTTGATGGATGCAATGGCTCCAGGCTGCAAGTCCTCAGAGACCGCATCCCATTTGAAGTGCGCTGATCCAGCCTGTCACCATCCTCTTAACACTCGCAGTATAGTGTATGTTCACCAACTATGTAATGTTTGCCTGAAATAGAAGGAATAAATTATTGACAGCAGAATACGGGCCAGAATAATAGCAGTATAGACAGGAGTTCAGCAGAACTGTGATGTCTAGATGTTCGAAGCAGCGTATTTGTTATGACATTTCCACATAAAAAAATCAAGGTCAAACAAGTTTTCGTACCATTAAAGTTTTATTTTTGGTCTTGCATGAATCTGCATTCAGGACGGCACACCCGCTTGTGAAATGAAAAGCTTTTTCCACAAATGTTGGCCTTAATTTGAATATTTATGCCAGTGGTTATGAGGGAAGGGAAGATTAGACACTTTAACAGATGGATTCTTTTGATGGCTCCAAGTTAAAATTGTTATGCAGCAGGCGGTGCAAACTGAATGACTTAAAACAGTGCCTTAAATTGAAATAGAACACTTATAAGTGGCAAACTTCAATGTACATGTTAATTTATATTGTAGGGTTTTACTTACTGTTTTGACATCCAAATGTGAAAGTAAATATATTTTAGAAGCAATTAATTGTTTCATTTATCCTGAAAGAACGTATTGCTTTCCTTGTAATTAACTGGTCAATCAGAGGGTATACCCATGTTGCTGGGGTCATTTGCAGTCACTTAAGGATAGTGTTACCATGATGAAACTAAAAGGAACAAATGTGATACTTGATACTAATGCCAATACATCAATGATAATTAGAAACAGCCCTTGTAAGGAAATGTTCAACACAATACTAAAATGTCAAACTCTGTTTTAATACAAGGATAAAGCTTGATGCTCATTACTTATTCTGATACTGCGATGATAATAAAAAAGTCCTTAAGCTTGTGGACTTAGTTTTGATACAGATCAAGACTATTTTAAAACAATGTAAGGAAAGTTCCTTCTTTGTTGTATTATACTTTTTTCAGCCCTAGTTTTGATGCTAGTTTCAGTATAGGTTGGTATCTGGGCATCACTTTTGACAACCCTATGAGGATCAGATCTTATCAGGTTAACAATGTTGAAAATCTGAACACACAGAAAAATAACACCAAAATCATCTCAAAGTTCTCAAGTGTAAACACAAATCTGTATTCTTATTGAAGTAATTGAAGGTGCTGTGTGCATCTTTTTCTGCTTTGGGTGAAATAACCAAAACAAAGGAAATTGTTCAGTCAATTCAGCCGAGCTTGAAGAATCTTGATAAACACTCTCCTATTGTCACCTTTAAATAGCTCAGTGCAGACAATAGGCCCGGCCATAATGATCATAATCAACAGAATTATCACAGGGTCCCGCCTACACAAATGATGAGCCCTCACCAAGTGCAGCAGAATAATGGACTGACAAATGACAGTTTAGGGTCAGTCCGTACGGAGATCAGAGAAGCTCATGGAGATATTACTGAAAATACTCCGTCCTCCATCTTTCTCTGGATCTTACACAGTGATAATGGGACAAAAGATCTCAGCTCTAATAATCTCAGGCATGCATATGTTCATTTGGCATGGTTCCAGAAAGTACTCTCTAGGATTCCGTTCACACATGAAATATTTGACCAGATATTGTAAGATTTAGGAAATATATAATCACTTTTATTTAGAAATGCATAAGATGCATAAGTTCTATAAGCTTTAATAATGAAATAATTAAAAGCTCAAGTTAAAACAGTAATAATGCACCATATTAGCCACAGCTATAATACTGAGAACAAGAACTGCAATGTTCATATGGACAGAGTTCAGAAAAAGTGCAATAAGAGCTGAATCCAAGTAGATCACTGTGGTCCCTGCAGTCATCGTAATTAGACGTCTGCTGACAAACAGAGGAAAGGACTAATGGATGATAAACACAAACACTAAGATGACCGCCAGACAGGTTTATAAAGACTGTAATGACACAATAATTGCAGACTGTATGGATAAATTAAAGCATTTACTTCAGTAACTCTAGAACAATTTGAACTTGTGCAACATACTTTTCACTTGACTTTTAGTTAAGGAGAATGGGAATGCCATGATTTTACTTTTTAGTTGTAGTTGATAGTTTTACACAGTAAAATCCTTAATTTCATTCATTCTAATACTAGCCAGATCCTAGCCAGATGAAAAGTACTATGCATGTAGGTTTACATTTTGGTGTAGATTGAAATTTAAACTGTAATGATATATTTGGGATTGCCACAAAAAAATTGCGCATATATTGTGACGTGTATAATCATGATTACTGATTAACCAAGGAATACTGACATCCCTATTAGTAGCATTATGTTGTGTTAAAATGTGTGTATGGCAAATCTGTTATTTTCTACCTTTAATAGTTAAGACACAACATCTGTTTCATTATTAAACCCCCTGACACTCCACCATGATATCACTTGAAGTGTAGCAGAATATTAAGTTATAATATAGGTTATGAAGTCTTTGGGAGCCATGCCGGTGGGCTGGTGGGTGTTGATTCTAATGCTCTTCTTGAGTTTAAAGCAGGCCCAGAGCTAACAGGCTGCAGCCTTTTATAGCACAGTGATGTGTTAAATTATGTCCTGAAGGCTGGAGCAGTGTGGAGCATGTAGTGTGCTTCAGTGTGGGCTCTGATGCCCGGCCGTGGGCGTCTGTCCCACACTCCACCACAGCCTTTGAATGCATCACTGACCATCAGCTTAGATGGCATATTTAAATTACCTACTCCTCACACTTAAACGTGAACTATTTTTGTGGTATGGAGTTTATGAGAAATAAAAAATGTTGACACTACATTTGTGAGAAAAATCAATGATCATATGTTTCTGGAATTAGAATTTTTTTTCTTACAAAGTCAACATTTTTCATAATAAAAGTTAAACAAATGTGTAAATGTTAATTGCTTTTCTACTGTTTGTTTAGGAAAGTTTTGAATATTATGGAAAAATTAAGCTAGAAAATATAATTAAATAAAAAAAAAATATTGCTCTTGATATTGATATCTACTAGACTACCTATATTACTGCATTTGGTTTCATCTTGACTGATAATGGAATAGCAGTATCAGTAGCTGAATGTAACTTTAACCACAAATATTGAACAACACATTTGGCCTGTTTTGGATGCAGTCCCAGTTTGCAGCATATGTCGTCTTACACAACTGTTGGCACGAGCATCCTTTGTTGACTTATGTTCTGAGCAAGTGAATTAAACTAATGCATCCCCTGCCCATATGTTGGAGGACAATATTCATCCCTCTGATCTATATCTATAAATTAGTTTCAGTGTTACTAGTGCCTCTTTTATGCTGATTGCCTTAGTTAGCATGTTTATATTATAATTCATTGACAACTTGTTTATGACTTTTTGGATTCCAAACTGAAAGCATTAGTTCAATTTCACAATGTTGATATAATGCCTAGACTTGGACTCCAACCATGAATCTTGCTTTTCAGGGTCCATCGATTTCACTGCAAACTCCCAATAGCTCCCAAAGGCTAGGATTCCATTTAAGCTAATCAGTGGTTTATTTACTGACCCCTTGTGATTATGATCTTTCCCAAATTTAAATCAGGATTATCACCAAAACAAAAGGATTTTTTTTCCTATTCCAGTGAACCCCACACCTTGCAGCAGTTTCATAGAATAGAGTTCAATAAAAATCAAATTATATTAATGAAATCTGGCACATTTATTTCAAACATGTTCTTACACTGTAGTTGCATTAGCCGTGGAACTTGATAAGCTGCTACTGGTAGATACATTTATCACATTATAATCAGAATACTTTTGGATGAACACTACAATCAAGTATTTAGCATCTTAAAATCTCTGTTGGTTTACTATTGTGCTAACTGAAAATTCTATGATGGGTGACGGCATGATCCTGATCTGTATTCAGATATAGTATTTACAATGTAAATACTACTAATGAGTGCCTCAGACTTTTTTTTTATCGATGATTGTGACGTCACCTTGTATGGTACAGCCGGAGCCCCACCCTGGAGCCAGGCCTGGGGTTGGGGCTCGAATGCAAGCGCCTGGAGGCTGGGCCTTTGCCCACGGGGCTCAGCCCGATAGGACGACTTGGGTCCACCCTCCTGTGGGCTCACCCCCCGCAGAGGGATTCATAGGGCTCGGGTGTGTAGAGGACTGGGGAGCAGTCGGAGATGGGTGTCTTGGCGATCCAGTCGACAGACACAGCATCTGGCTGTGGCGACGTGTAAGGTCACCTCGCTGGGGGGAAGGAGCCTGAGCTTGTACGGGAGGTTGAGAGGTACTGGCTAGATATAGTCGGGCTCACCTCTACTCACAGCTTGGGCTCTGGTACCCAACTCCTCAAGGGACCCTTGACGGACCATCCATTTCTTTGGCATTGCCCACAGGGAGCAGCGGTGGGTCTGTGTGGGCTTGCTTATAGCGCCACAGCTCATCTGCCATGTAGTTGGAGTTCACCCCAGTGAACGAGAGGGTCACGTTCCTCCACCTTCAGGTTGAGGACAGGTCTCTCACTGTGGTGTTGGCCTACGGGCCGAACAGCAGTGCAGAGTACGCGGCCTTCTTGGAGTGCATGGGAGGGGTACTAGACAGTGCAGTTGTTCTACTGGGGGACTTCAACATGCACATGGGCAACGCCAGTGATATCTGGAGAGGTGTGATCGGGAAGAACGGCCTCCCTGGTCTGAATCTGAGTGGTGTTTTGTTATTGGACTTCTGTGCTAGTCACAGTTTGTCCATAACAAACACCATGTTCGAGCACAAGAGTGTCCATCATTGCACATGGCACCAGGATACCCTAGGCCGAAGGTCGATGATCAACTTGTTGTGTCATCTGACCTCCGGCCGCATGTCTTGGACACTCGAGTGAAGAGAGGGGTAGAGCTGTTAACCACCACCTAGTGGTGAGTTGGATCCATTGGCAGAGGAGGAAGCCGGAAAGACCTGGCAGACCCAAGCGTATCATGAGGGTTTGCTGGGAACGTCTGGCAGAGCCCTTTGTCAGTGGCACCTTCAACTCACACCTCCAGGAGAGATTCTCCCAGATCCCGGGGAGACTGAGGATATGGAGTCCGAGTGGACCTTGTTCTCCACCTCCATTGTCAATGCTGCCGCTCATAACTGTGGTCGCATGTTCATGGAACACCGGACCAACTCTACACTCTCCATCGAGTGCTCGAGGGTTCATGGGAGTTTGTACAATCAGTCCACATGTGCTTTGTGGATTTGGAGAAGACATTCGACCGTGTCCCTCATGGTGTCCTGTGGGGAGTGCTCCAGGAGTATGGGGTCTGGGGCCTTTTGCTAAGGGCTGTCCGGTCCCTGTATGACCGGAGCAGGAGCTATGTTCATAATGCCGGCAGTAAGTCAGACCTTTTCCTAGTGCATGTTGGATTCCGCCAGGACTGCCCTTTGTCACCGGTTCTGTTCATTGTATTTATGGGCAGAATTTCTAGGCGCAACCAGGACCCAGAGGGGGTCCGTTTTGGGAACAACAGGATCTCATCTCTGTTGTTTGCAGATGACGTTGTCCTGATGGCTTCATCAAACCAGGGCCTCCAATATGCACTGAGGCGGTTTGTAGCCGAGAATGAAGCGGCTTTGGTGAAAATCTGCTCTAAGGCCATGGTTCTCAACTGAAAAAGTTGGCTTGCTCTCTGCAGGTGGGTGGAGAGTCCCTGCCTCAAGTGGAGGAGTTCAAGTATCAATATCTTGTCCATGAGTGAGGGTAAGATGGAGCTTGACAGGTGGATCGGTGCAGCGGCTGCAGTGATGCGGTCACCATATCGGATTGTTGTGGTAAAGAAGGAGCTGAGTTGAAAGGCAAAGCTTTCAATTTACTGGCCAATCTACAGTCCTGCCCTCACCTATGGTCATGAGCATTGGGTAATGATCAAAAGAACAAGGTCGCGGATACAAGCGGTCGAAATGAGTTTCGGCACTACCTTAGAGATAGGGTGAAGACCTCAGTCACACAGGAGGAACTTGGAGTAGAGCCTCTGCTTTTCCACGTTGAGAGGTACCAGCTGAGGTGGATCAGGCATCTGTTCCGGATGCCTCCTGTATGCCTCCCTGTGGAGGTTTTCCGGGCACACCCCACCGGGAGGAGGCCCTGGCGAAGACCCAGGGACTATGTCTTTCGGCTGGCCTGGGAATGCCTCGGAATCCCCCCAAAAGAGCTGGAGGAAGTGTGTGTATAGAGGGAAGTTTATACAGACAGATATAAGGCAGTGTCCACCAGCATCTGACCAGAACTGAAGAAGCAGCTTGAATGAGCTGCGAAACGTATTCGACCAAATAAACTTTTGTCCAGTTGACAAATAAAATTTCTTCTTTTGCCATTTCTGAGAATATGAATTACAAGATTTATTTTAACTACAAATGCTGTACAAAGGTTTAATAATTTCACAATATAAAATATATGTAAACATGGCTTATTTAGCCTAAATTTTTAAATGTATTTGTGTCTGAAGACTTGAAAAGCCTTGAAAAGCTAAGTATAGGAGTTGGACTTGACTTGGACTTGAGGACCACTGACTTGGGACTTACTTGAGACTTGCTAAGCAATGACTTGGTCCCCCCTCTTGCGCCCCCTACAATAGACCAATAGACATGAAACGTCAACATTATTGGATTTGTACCAAATTTGGGGATTAAATTCTATGAATGAATGACTACATGCAAAAAAATGTATGACGGACATGGGGCATTTTTCACAGTTGATCAGCAGGGGTGCAAAGGACCCCCCCCCCCCCCCAAAAAAAAAAAAAAAAAAAAAAAAAAAAAAAAAAAAAAAAAACATTAAATGCGCACTGTGTAATTTTTCTGATGGAGGATCAGTGGACCTGGGTAGCTATTGGGAAGGGACAATAGCATCGTGTGGGAAGGGTGTGCACACCCAGGCGAGGGCTATCATCGCCGTGGGCGAGCTTAGTAGTATTAACAATTATTTACACGTATACTTTCTAATTTCAGTATTTTTATTATTGTGTTTAAAAAGTAGTTACATTTTTTCCACAGCTGTTGTTTAAGATCTGACATTAAAGCAATTCCATTCATCCATTAATTCAATGTATAGCCTAATTAAAACCCTAACTGCTTGTAGAATCGTGCAAATATAAAGCCTGGAAAATAGTCAGCCCAAATGTGTTTTCTTTGATGCACAGCAGCAGTGCAATCCCATTATCCGAGCTGGGCCTGCATCAGAGGAGGCTGACTCGGGAGAATATCCCTTTGGACAGGTGCACAAGAACAGACACCCATGTTATTAACCAGCCGTGGCGTTGAGACCCCAAACTTTCAAGAGTGTGCAACAACTCCACTCTACAAAGCTTGTTGAAAGCAGCAGCATGGATCTCATTAACTGGTGGCTAATCTTGGCTGAGCTCAAAGCATTAGAAAATCATAGTAGATTTATGATTGGATTTAAAACGGATCTTCAGGCTTTGGCAGCAACAAACAGCATTTTGTTCAGCCACCAAGAATGATTTATTATTCCAACGGTGTAGCGCCAGTTGTGAAACATGTAATTTTTTATTCTGCCTCCCAACTATCTGTACATGCAAGCCTGTGTTGTTCACAAATGGATGAGTGTGAACATTGGTTTGGCTACAAAATTGATGGGCAACATTAACAAGAGCCAGGTCAGTAGATGTCCAATGCAGCACACATAATGCATGCCTCTTCTGGAGTAAGCTCTCATGCTGCAAGGAGCCATTTTGAAACAATATAATGCTGCTTGTGTCCTTGAGTGGATGGTTAATGTTTTGCCTGTGCACGATCCTTATATTTACAAAAATAGGCCACTTGTCTGTTGCAGAGTTTTCAGCAAAATGGACAATTATTTTGATTCTTTCAGTCATGAAGAGCAGCTATAACCAGTTGATGCCTGATTACATATTGAAATACGCACGGGTTCTTGGGCCTTTAACAATGGTTTTACTTTCCAAAAGCCAGAAATATAGAAATAAAACTAAATCCTTTTTATAATGAATATAGTGTTATCATAATATGCAAATAATTATGTTAAATATTGTTAAAATGTTGCTAAGAAGAGTGAAGACAAGCACTTTTATGTCTGCACAAATACATTACTTTCCCTCCGCTTAACATTGTCGCCAAAAGCCACTGTTTACATTTCCATTATGACAGGCTGTTTTCATTTGAGCACAACCAAAGTAAATGTCATTTGTTGTCAGAATGTACCAATAAAGTTGTTTTGTGCTAAGGTTGTGTTGCGCCTGAGGGGAACTGTCATCATTTGTATCAAATCACTTTTTCGCTCCTGGCACCAGCCAATCTTGGATCTGCTTTTGACTCTTTTACATTTTTGCTTGTGCATTGTACTTGTGAAGGACAGGAAAGCAGTTGCTCTTGCTGCATGCATAATACCGTAACAAGCATTGCCTCAGCAAAGCAAGGTTAACCCACCTGTCAATGTCAAAATGAAAAGGCTTCTTGATAATGATTGATCAGACTCTCATTGCGCTTCAGACATTTTTGGTAACACGTAGTAACTCTGGGCGATAAAAGTGCCACGCAAAGTCATCCATGCCTGTGAAGTTGATGAAAACTTGGAGTTAGATTTCAAACAAACCAGAAGTTGCGACTACATTTTGATTGACACTCTGACCTAGCAGCTTTGTTAATCGTCACAAATTCATGGAGATTAAAATCAGTCACCAGTGCCTCCTGCTGCGAAGATGGCAGCGTTATGGAAATGAGGGCATCATAATCCTGATCAGGTTGTGTCGGCTTATTGTGCGAACAGGGCTCTGCATGGCTGCTGCAGTAATTGCCTCTTGCAATCATCTAAATCTGGCTTGACATAGCTGCAAATCCTGGCATCCCTGTTTTTTAGTGGTGACCTTGGCTCGGTGCTGGAGCTTTGGAGTGTGCTGACGGTGAACGTGGTTGGAATAGCATGACAGATTTAAGATTCCACATGCATCGTGCGCTCTATTCTCCTTCAGCTCAACACATGTAAAAGTGCATGGTCAGTGAAGTAAGAAACAGGGACATTTTAGGTGAAGATGTTAGCAGCATAGCAGACCTGTAATGCCATATTCTTATTACAGCGGATGAATGAAACAAAGGGCGATTTCGGAGTCCTCAAAAGCCGACTAATTATGCCACAAACACTGATAACACTCAAATCCTTTATTTCCCGCAGGCTATGAAGAATGCTTTATTAACTTTACATAATTGACTGTAATTAGAAAAGGCTCTTAGATCTTTTGTGTAAGAAGCCACAGCATTTTGCCATAATGGCCTCCTTAATGTCAGATAGTGGACTCTAATTTCCTCTCTACCGTGTCAATATAATTCTTAACTATGCAGCCACAATAATGTTTTGTCTTTCCCACAACAAGAAGCAATGTCACAAACAAATTAGGCAAGTTTAATTGTTTATTTAAAAGGTCATACACAATCAAAATAATACAATTATAATAATTACTCAAATCATCAAGCTGCTCAAAGCTAGTTGTCTCTATTGTAATAGCTTTGCAGACATGATAACTTTTTTGGGTAATTGTTTTTCTTCAGAAAACTTTCTTCAATAAAAGTTAACAAAACATTTTATTCCCTGTATAACAGGTATATACATCTAGTTTTTCTGACTAAGACTGTTAAGTTAACTAATAACTTGCCCCAGAACTGCCTGCAGACAGAAATAATTTTGATAAAGGCAAAACGCTGCAGGTGAATAGGAGACATTCTGTCATTTAGATATATCAGTTTGAGACACTTTTTTTTTTTTTACTTAAACATAAAACAAAAATACATTACAAGTTTTTCATCATATGCTTTTCCTTATATAAATATATTGATTTAAATCTAGACATGTAAGAATTTTGTTCAAAAGCTATTGACCGCTTACATGTTTGTAATTTTGTCTCTGGTCCTGTTATGTTGTTTTTGGCTTTGGTAGCAGGCCTTTACCGTTGTTAAAAACATGAAACAATGCTGGCAACAGTGGGATCTGTTTTTGACATTATGGATATCAATTCAAGTTGTTTTCTAAATAAAAGGCATTTTGAGGAGCTACAATCAGTGTGCACACCGCTTCTCAACCATTATGTTCGTGAGGCACCATTGGGTTCATTTTTGTATTGTGTTCAAATGAGCCAAAAAATCAACAGGCCAAATGACTTTCACAGACAATCCTTCATTGTGCAGTGGCTCATATGTGACTCGATTACACAAAGACCAACAAAGGCCACCAGTATGATGTGTTTTGTCTGCTGCAATCATTTTGGCTGAGAAATTGAATTAGAGGTGTTTGGGGAAGGGGGAAGGTAAAGGCTGGCGTATGGGGGCCCTTTGCTCATCAAGACTAATTGTTTGTGTGAGTGTTACAAAGGCTCAGATTGGGGGAGTCTGGGGTAATCAGGAAGCTGTGTGCTAGTTCAGCCCAAAGCCTTTCTGCACCATTAGCTTGTCTCACTGCAGCTAACACAAGGCACAGCACTGCTCCAGTGGCATGGGCCACGCCTATGAACAATGCACCTTTTTACCATGTATCCAAACAGAGGCAAGTGAAAATATAGTGTTAGAGGGTTTCAACCAAGAAGATGAACTATACATGATACATTTAAGAACAATAAAAGTACAGCTACTTCAGGTTTAGAAACAAAATTATTCAAACAGATTCAAACTTTTAATTCAATCATCAAAGCATGTAATGCAAAATTAACTTTTTTGAGCCTCAGAGAATACATTGTTTGAATTTTCCCAAGATTGTTGCAATACTGGTAGAATACCGGAGTATATATACTGAGGAGCTTCCACAGTTTCCTGGAGTCACCTGATCTCGTTTCATCTGAGCACCTCAACAGCGATTTGCCTAAGGAACTCTCAAAGGAACCGCAGAAACAACCAGCTGAGGCAATCCCTAATAATGAACCAAATCCTGATGTTGATGAGATCCCTGTTATTGAACCCATTCCTCATTTTGAACCGATACCTGATCTTGAACTGATCCCTTATCTCGACCAGATACCTGAAGCAGAAATCTCTGATCCCAGCCTGATTCCTGTTCTCGATGAAATTCTTGAACTTCTTGATCCAGTGGAGCCTGGTGCGGTAGAGCTCTCTGACACAGTAGAGAGTCTTTATATAGTAGAGCCTTGTGAGACAGTAGAGCTCTCTGATATAGTGGGGGCTCCCAATACACTAGAACTCTCTGATACAGTAGAGCTTTATGAAATGGCACCTCCTTATGCAGTAACTCTCCTTGATAAAGCTTAGACTCCCAAAACAAAAGGGCTTTCTAATACAGTGGAGCATTCTGATGCAGTAGAGTTTGAAGTTTATACAGAGCCACTCTCACCTTCCAGATCCAGGGGCAGATTTGTCTTCTGCCACTTCACCAGGTGGATTTGAAAATTCTTTTCTAGAAAGAAGACTCACTAAGAATCATTCCTCTTGATTTATTGTCATTCAGTAATGTATGCATTGCCGTAAAGTTGGTTATAGTTTATTTATGTATGGTACCAAAGAACTCGATGAGCTCTAATTTTAAGTGAAGATCATGAAAAAATGAATTGAAATGAATGAAGTAGTAACATATAGTATATGCTGATTTTCAGGGGAGGAGCATTGTTGGGTACAAGAGGCAGAATGTTAACAATGGCATGTACCCCACTGTTGCAGGAAGTGGTGAGTGTTTTAATCACTGCATTTAGCTTTATTTATTTATTATTTTATTTTATTTTATTTTATTTCAGATATCCCATAAAGCTCAATTCATATAATAACTTAGAGCGATATACTTACAGTGTTGGCTGGTGGTATAATTTTTTGGGGAGGCGCCTAGGCCAAAATTATAAATGTATATTATGAATATATACTATATTGCCAAAATTATTCAATCACCCATCCCAATAATCGAAATCAGGTGAATAAAATCAAGCACCTAGGCCTGCAGACTGTTTCTACAAACATTTGTGAAAGAATGGGTCGCTCTCAGGAGCTCAGTGAATTCCAGCGTGGTACTGTGGTAGGATGCCACTTGTGAAACACGTCGTGCAACAGTCGTGAAATTTCCTTGCTCCTAAATATTCCACAGTCAACTTTCAGTGGTATTATAACAAAGTGGAAGCGAATGGGAACAACAGCAACTCAGCCATGAAGTGACGGGGCAGGGGTCAGTGGACGCTGAGGCGCATAGTGCACAGAGGTCGCCAACTTCCTGCCGAGGCAATCGCTACAGACCTCCAAACTTCAAGTGGCCTTCAGATTAGCTCAAGAACAGTGCGTAGAGAGCTTCATGGAATGAGTTTCCATGGCTGAGCAGCTCCATTCAAGTCATACACCACCAAGTGCAATGCAAAGCGTCGGATGCAGTGGTGTAAAGCACACCACCACTGGACTCTAGAGCAGTGGAGACGAGTTCTCTGGAGAGACGAATCGCGCTTCTCCATCTGACAATCTGATGGAGTCGGGGTTTGGCAGTTGCCAGGAGAACGGTACTTGTCTGACTGCATTGTGTAAAGTTTGGTGGAGGGGGGATTATGGTGTGGGGTTGTTTGTCAGGAGCTGGACTTGGCCCCTTAGTTCCAGTGAAAGGAACTCTGAATGCTTCAGCATACCAAGAGATTTTGGACAATTCCATGATCCCAACTTTGTGGGAACAGTTTGGAGATGGCCCCTTCCTCTTTAACATGTCCATAAAGACATGGATGAGGGAGTTTGGTGTGGATGAACTTGACTGGGATGAATTGGAGCAGAGACTGAGAGCCAGGCCTTCTCGTCCAACATCAGTGTGTGACCTCACAAATGCACTTCTGGAAGAGTGGTCAAAGATTCCCATAAACACACTCCTAAACCTTGTGGACAGCCTTCCCAGAAGAGTTGAAGCTGTTATAGCTGCAAAGGGTGGACCGACGTCATATTTAACCCTATGGATTAAGAAAGGGATGTCACTTAAATCATATGCAAGCCAAGGCAGGTGAGCAAATACTTTTGGCAATATAGTGTATGTATTATATGTAGGCTATATAGTATTATAACGAATGTCATTTTGGTCACTGTTGGCTGCACTATATCTATCAGAGCACAACGCGCAGCCACGTGCAAAGTTTATGCAGCAGCACAACCTGATCCACTGCTCACACCCAGCCCCAACAACACAACGTAAGACACTGCTCACAACCATCCCCAACAACCAGCCCCAGCAACCAGCCCCAACAACCAGCCCCAATGATACAACCGGATTCACTGCTCACAACCAGCCCCAGCAACATCAGCAAAACTACAATAAGAGGCTACGGTCACAACACGAACACCCGGCATCAGCGCTGCTCCTACAGCACACGACAGAACAACGGAGCAGCTCTGTTGCACCCACAAGCTCATTACGCACCATTTAACTATTAACACTATAACGCTATTTACCTGTGATGCTCCGTCCTCAGATTTGCCTCCAACTAACGAAAACAAGCCTCATATCTTCTCCAGAGGACTGAAGCAGAGTGTATCCTCTATCTGCTGTCCTGTTGGTTCTGTCTCCAAAAGTGTGTCTGTGTGTCCGCTGCTCTGGGTCTCTCCTCACGCTCTCCTGTGTGGAGGTTTAGGCGAAAGTAAGTAGCCGCCATTAGCCAGTGTGTGAAACAAAATAAGAGCCGTAGGATATCACCGCAGCCAATGCACTCTTTTCAGCTTAATGCTTCTTTTGTTGCTTGGTAGAAGGGTCCCACTGAAGAGAAGACATATTACTCCGTAAAAACTATTAATCAGACTCACTTTGACTTGAAGTTGAACTTGCCATAACTGTTTAGCACACAGCTCTGTTGTTAGCCATTCATGAACCTATAGTAGTAACATGGCGCCAGTGGAGATTTGAGCCTAGGCGGGACAGAGCAGCTGAATCACAATAGGTCAGGTGTGTGATAAACGTTTATGAAAACCAATCACTTGATTTGAGTTCGCCCCCACCCTGCGCCCCCAAGACGTACTTCAGGGCTGTAATGTAAAATAATGGGCAGAAGCAACGTAATGACGTCACATTTTCTCAAAACTTCAGGCTGTCCCATAGACCTCCATAAGTCGCTCCGACTTAGCGAACTCAAAGGGCAAACACATGACTCAAATAAAGTGATATGAGCACATTTAACATGATAAAAATATGTCTATGCAGATACACGTTCAATTTTAAACAAAATATTAAACATATAGTCTAATACAAAATAATGACTTTATATATTTTTTACTTACGTCAAGTTAGAGAGTGGCGCACTTGCGCCCTCTATTAACCAGCCGCCACTTAATACTTAAAGTGCATTTTATAACAACAAAGACCTCATCTCATTTTACCACATGAGAAAACAACCATTTATTTAATCTCACCATGAAGCAAAGCAAAGTAATACTGTGTTTGTGTCTGGAGACTTCACACAACCTCTGCTTCAAACCAGGGGATATTTTTAGACATGCTATACTGGGACTTCAGTGTCATCAAGAGTTTGTGTGTTCACATAAGGACCCCTTCCAACTAAAACTGGACTCCACATGGAGATATAAACATTTTTTGGACTTGTTGACCAGTTCAGTTTTATATTATTAGACTGAATCTATATGTCTCTGTACTAACTTTTCTTTATTCATTTGAAGTACAGCTGCAGTTTTTAGAAACATGTTCAAATTACAGTTACTTTTCTTGTGTAGCCTGGGAATGCTTGGTTTTCTCAAGTAATGTAACAATGTAAATAAATTGTAACGCAAAAAGTAGACAAAAAAGTCTAGTAGTAAAACAATTAAACCACCCTCTCTTGTGCTGTGTGAGTGGAGAATTTGCATGTTGTGGGGATTCTGGCTCAAGATCTGGAGATTGTCCATCACTCAAAAAAATCCAATTATTTTGGACACCCACTGTCATATCGAATTCAAATTAAACCATTCATCAAAATCTACTAATAGCAATGAGTCTAAAATACATTTTGAGAACACGGATGATGTTTCTAACTGCATGTACAGGGCTGTAATTTTTACTGCACTTGGGGAAAATGTGCCACACCAGCAAAGATGCTACAATATTTTTTCAGATTCTTTCTCAAAGTCTATTTAATTAGAAACATGTCTGTGTGGTGATCAGGGAGGTCAGCAATTCCCCTGACAGCTCAATGTCCACGGGGCTGGGACTAATCGCATTAGGATCCCAAGCAGGGAGGCAGGAATGAGAGGGCACTATCTCAAACGTTAAAAAGCATGTAGTTCTAAGAGTGTGGGTATAAAGGTAGGACTGATTTATCTTCAAAATGCCTTCCATTTATTTTGCAACTGGCAGTTTAGCTATTTATTTTGCATAGGGCTGGGCAATACAGTGACACAAAATGATCATATGCTGTTTTGACACATACTGATTCACCATTTTTCTCTTGAATGCAGCTATATTTTCTTTCTCAGTCACTTTTTTTCATTCACACCTACTATTGGTCAGCCTTAGCAATGCTCTGCATGAGTGACAGATGAATTTAATCAATTGCAATGAAATGAGAACTTTCAGAAGAACCAAATGACTTAAGGTATCTTAAAAAGGCAATATAAAGATATTGTTTACATGAATCATGATAAAATACATCATGATCTTGCTCCAATAAAATTGTAATGTAAATTTTTTGGCATGTCTCCCACCCTTCTTTTGCTGTTATTACAAAATCCAGCATTGTAGAAAGTTTATTTTTGCACTTACCACACCAAGCAGACTGAGATGGGGTTTTTTTGGACACACTGCAAATCGGGTGTCCATTGATGTGGAGAATTTAATAAATGAATGATCAGAGGCTTTTGGCCTTTCTTGAGCCCCCCCCCGACAGCTATAATTATTTGTGATTAAACCTACTGACAGGCTGTAATTTAGACTTCACCAGAGATCAACTCACTGGCCTTTACTCTGAACAAACCACCACTGAACACTTTAACCCAGCTCTCCAACATGCTTCTGGAGTTATACAGTATGTAGGGGCATTTAAGTAAGGAAGTAAGTAAGTTTTTATTCATATAGCGCTTTTCACAGACATATGTCACCAAGACACTTTACAGATCATTATTCATTCACTCCATTCATTTACAGCATTTGTGTCTTTAGTGGATATGCTTAAAAGTGCACTGTGTAACTTTTTTGGTAGAGGGTCCACCACCTGTTTGTCTCCTTGGGTATGTCATTGTTTTGCCTGGAATGTTCCACAGTATAGTATTAAACTTGTCTATTTTGTATTTATTCCATTACAGGTGTGTTTACTACTTAAAAATACCATGAAAAACTGTTATTCTTAGATGCACTGAGACACCTCTAAATAGATCTGACCTGTATCTAGGCCTAGTTTTATTTCTGCTTATCTTCATGGAGATTTAATGCGTCACTGTGAAATATTCCAGGCAATGCAATAACAGCTCCATGGAGACAAGCAGCTATGTAGAAAAGTTACACAGTGCACCTGGAAAGTATTTGTGAATTTCAGCAAATCTCTTTTTTACACAGCATGCTACACGATTGATTATTTATTGTGTAAATTAGAAAATTGGAAAGATGTTCTAATAGTCATTGGTTTCAGCCTCCAGAATGCTATAAGCTATTCATGCTTATCTTTGATGAACTTCCAAACACACTGATATGCTGTAATTTACAGTTATTTTGTTTTCATGTTGAAACCACTTTCTATAATCTACAATAGCAATAATATAAGATCTTCATCAACAATAGACAGCAATAAGATGTTATAATTGTTTTTACAGTATCTACACATTTTTCTTATCAATTATCATCAGTTATTTTGTTTTTTTTTTCCTTTTAAGAACATTGTTTTGTTGAGTCGTGTGCTTTTTTCCAAAAACACATTAATGTGCCAATTTCATGGGAGATACTCGATGAAAGAATCAACTGAAAACAACCAAGGCCCCTGAGTTTAGAACAAAATATTTAATTTTTTTTTTAACTTCTCATTCCCTGAAGTTACATTGACCCAAATCTAATGTAATGTGAAGTGAATGCCTTTTCAAAAAGACCCAAATATTAACCTGAAATTTCAGTCTAGTGTAAATGATACTGATAGATGGATGTCAAGCCAAGTGGATGATATTTCCCTTTACCTTTAGAAACGGAAAAGACTGGTCCATAAGATGAATGGTGACATTTATTTGATTTGGGAGCGATTACTGTAGGTACTGTCAAGAAATATAAATGGATATAGTGCTGCAATCCTATTTTACCACAAGTTCAATACACTGTGGTGTACGTGGAAAGACAAGCAGGTCAATCAAAATATATACCTGGGCATATATATGTCTACCCACGGGGTTCAGACTCATGAAAAATTACCACAGTTGCTGCAGAAATAAAAAAGATATTATGGTGAAATGTCCACAACTTCATAATAACAAAAACGAAAGCACTGGAATTCTACTGTACTTGTTATATGTTTCAACAACTACACACAACACTATTCTTTTATGCTAACTATATGACATTTATATGACACTAAATACAATTTTGAGAGGGTTAAAGTAAAAGGGAAACTATAACATGGTTAAAAGCTCAGTCAATTTTGCATAATAACGAATTTGGATGTATTCATGCTTTATTAAGAGGTGTAGTTATTATGAAGTGGTACAGAAGTGTTTGGTACCCAGAGGTCTCTTTTAGTCTCAAATTATTTAAACTTGTTTGCATTGTAAACATTATGAAAAAAACTTGTATATCAGTATGTTGTGTCCTTATCTTTCTGTTCTTTGTCTTTCTGACATAAACCACTGCACTGGTCTATGCTCCACATGCACTTGAACAACATATTTCTTGCGGCTTCCTTCTCGTCTACAGACTTTTAAAATGCCACTAACAGTGAGTGATTAAAAATGAAGCACACAGTCTTTCATCAGTTATTCATAACTCCCCTGTTTGAGCCAATATTACAAAGTGCTGTGAAAGTACAAAATACCTCTAGAATTCTTTCAAAGCATCTTCTACGCAATGTTGTACTCTATTTTACTATGTTGGGTATCAGGAGCTGCACTACCAGAACAATTTTTATTTATTTTTTTTAGTTGGTAAAATTTTGGAAAACTTACAATGGTTGTTTCTCAGTACTTATAATGGTAATTCCTTGGTACTTACAATCCTATAAAAACTGTTTTCCCTTATATTTATTCACTCATATGCCCTCAGAATAGTGCTAAAACCTAACTCAACTATATACAGAGTTATTAATGAATAACCATAGCTTTAATTTATAGAATTTTGTCAGGTGTTAAATCATTTTAGTTACATTTAATTACATCTGCCTTTTTAGATCATTATCTGTATAGTGAAACAAAAGAAGCATAAGAGCTATTCCAGTTTCATGATTTTAGAAATGAACCACATCATTTTGTCTGAAAAGCACGCCTCTGTACGTTGTGTTAATGTGAGAGCCAGAGTAGAGCTATAAGTGTGATCGGAACAGTAAGTACAGTGGATGATTGGCAGGAGCTGGACTTGTTTATGTTGTGAGTGTAGATGTGAGTGTGGCAGCTCTGAAGGGCAGGCTGCTCTCGTCTCTCCATGCGGGTCAGGTAGTGCGTTCCATTTCCTCACCTGTCAGCGCGACAAGCTAAACACAGGGCTTTTTGACATGGGCATTTTACATCGCTCATTCTCACTGACAAGTCCAATCCTATGCAGCTTTGACACAGTGTCACTCCCACAGGACCCCCTCTCAAACAGCCCTGTGCAGCGGGCACAGGCACACAGCAGAGGTCCTGGGACAGTAGAGCTCCTCCAAGGAATATAAAGAGAGGAGCTGTCACTAAGAAGGTAACTGAAATGGTCCTATTTTATAAGTTTATTGAGAATTTATTGACAATTATCAACTTAGAGGTATACTATTATTATTATAGATAGATAGATAGATAGATACATGCATACATACATGCATACATACATGCATACATACATACATACATACATACATACATACATACATACATACATACAAATAAATGTGGACAAAATTGTTGGTACTCCTCTGGTATTGAAAGAAACATCAACAATGGTCACTGAAAGAACTTGAAACTAACAAAAATAATAATAAATAAAAAATTACTGAAAATTGTCCAATGAAAATGAAATATTGCTTTTCAACTGTAGGTCAACAGAATCATTTGTAAAAACAAAATAATTAAACTGGCTTGGACAAAAATGATGGTACCCTTAACTTTATTTTGTTGCACAACCTTTTGAGACAGTCACTGCAATCAGACAATTTCTGTAACTGTCAATGAGACTTCTGCACCAGTCAACAGGTATTTTGGCCCATTCCTCCTTACATTTCTGAATAACGTGTGCAGCTGTAGTCACAGGAACATCAAGCTGCTTGGAGATGGTCTTATCGCCTTTACCTTTAACATGCTTGTCTATAATTTTCTTTCTAGTCTCCTGACACATTTCTCTTCTTCTCTTCCTTTGGACCATGTTCATTGTTGTATCCATCATGTCACCAAACAGCACAATGACTACATGTCACCCTTTAAATGGGCACACTGACTGATTACAAGTTTGAAGACACCTATGATGCCAATTGTCCAATCACTTTCAATAGGTCATTAGTTTTTGTTTTTGTTTGGGGTTTTTTAGTATTCTGTTGAACAACAATGCAAAAGCAATTCATTTTTAATTAATTATTAATTAATTAATTAATCATTGCATTTATATAGCGCCTTTCAAGACACCCAAAGCGCTTTAGGGTTAGGGTTGGTTCATTGTTCATTCACTCCACACTCGGTGGTGTAAGCTGCTATTGTAGCCACACTACTAGGCAATGTGGGTGAAGTGTTACCTAAGGACACAACAACAATTTTGGCTACTGGCGCCCCACTGTGGCACCTGGAATTCCCAGTGGTCTCCCATCCAAGTACTAACCAGGCCCGGCCCTGCTGAGCTTTATAGATTTATTATTTCTTTTGTCAATTTCAGGTTATTTCAGTGACCATTGTTGATTTTTTTTCCAACAATTTTGTCCATGTCTGTAGATACATAGATACATACATAGATAGATAGATAGATAGATAGATAGATAGATAGATAGATACTTTATTGATCTCGAGGAAATTCAAAGTTCGGCAGCAGCAACATAGAATTTAAAATATATATTTATATTTAAAATTAGCAGTCCATCCTCTAGCATTCATCCACTATAGGGATGTGTTGTAAAGACGTAAGGCATATGGGACCACTGACTTCCAGCAGTTTTTCTGGTGGAGAGTTCACTACTAGCTGGTGTCCTTGAAGACATTAATACTTTACATGGAATGTTCCACAGTATCAAATCAAATCTGCTGAGAGGCATGCCCGCTCACAGAAAGAATGTGTGTTTTTTAAAGTTGTTTTTTTCCCCACAAAAAAATTACAGTATTCAAAATAAAAGCAATATATAAGTAAGTTTAATAGTAAGAGTAGAAAATTGTCACATTTATATAGCACTTTTCTGCCTTCAAAGCGCTTTACACCAAAGAACCAACATTTTGTCGAGACTGGGACTTTGAAGTATTCATTACATTCTTGTGAGTTCATGTTTTTGGCTCACCATATACGAGAATGGGCAGTAGACATGTCAGGCTTCCTTGCAGTAACAAATGGATCGACTAAATGACATCACCAGTACACCGATTCACGTTATTGGCATTTAATTAAAGTTACTGTAGATTGTTTGTGTCAGTCCAAAGGGTAAATAAAATGAGTTTCACATTATGGCCATCCCAATGATCATGTGTGTGCTGGACAGTGGTGGAAGAAGTACTCGATTTTGTTAAGTAAAAGTACAGATACCAAGATGCTTGGTATCTTTTTTTGGTATCTTTTATTGAAGATTTGTATTAGAGTGGTGTTCAATAGAAACAACTGAATCAATCAGGGTTTTTTGGAGTTGTTTTTATTTATATATTTTAATGTGTTAAAAATAAGCCTTTCTTTTCTGCAGGTCTCAGACAATAATAAAAAATAGTTTTACTTTTCAGTCCTGTTAAAAATGTAGTGGAGTAGAAAGTACAGATACCTGCTCTGAAATGTAGTGAAGTAAAAGTAAAAAGTATCCACTTTAAAATCTACTTAAGTAAAGTACCGATACCCCTTTTTTTTTTAAGTACAGTACTTTTATACATTTACTTGATTACGTTCCACCACTGGTGCTGGAGTTAAAGAATTTGATGGGAAAATCCAAAAGATTATTGATTTGAGGAAAAGGCCTCAACACCAGAGCCACCACAGCCTGAAGTCTTTGGAGCAAAGCGCACACACAGGAGCAGAGCAGTGGCTGAGTCTCTTTGACTTTTCACAGAGAGGCGTTTTATCTGCACCACTCTGTTCTTCACAACAAAACTCAGCCGGTTCTGGTTATAATGCTTCTTTAGAAAAGACTTAGTATGGGCTGTCTTTTTCACTACAATAGACCAGTTCAAACAGAGCCAAGAAGTTGCCAAACAATTGTGAGGCAATTGATTTATTTTTCATACTTGTAACACAATATAAATAATTTTCAACGAACCAAAACCGAGACGCATAAAGGCTTAGTAAACTATATAATTACTATACGGGAAATTACATTCTGCCTATGAAAAGCTTTAGAAAAGAAGTGTGCAAGACTTCCAATGCCACTATATAATATAGCAGTAACGTGCAGTGACTTTTATGGCTAAGCAAGCAGACTTGGGGTGGACATAAACATTAGGTTAATAACACTTTAATAACGCCACTTTTTATGCAAACTACACTGCAACATAGTATATTTATTTTTACTCATATTAATTGCATGTACTGTATACTGAGCCATTCAGGAGTCAAATTAGAGAGACCTAGACCATATAGTTTATTAATATTTGTATATTGGACAGTATTTGACACCCTCTTTGAACAAACAGGGCTATTTGTTTCTACTTCTATAATTTTATTTATGCAGCTGAGCCTTCAGAACTGTTGTTATGTCTGTAATTATTCTAATGCATCTAGAAACAATATGAGTGACATGACAGCTCTACACATGTGTAATGTACTGCACAACATGTACATTCATGAAGATCATGAAGAAATACTAACAACAACAGTGTACTGGTCAGACAGGTGCACTGGTCAGACAGGTGCACTTATTATAATACAGCCTGATGTGTCACAAACGTCCCCTTAAACACAGCCCTGCGTTAGAACAGCGCGCTCACACACCTCTCACAGATGCAAAATCACATCTTTCCAGAAGAAACGTCCTGTATTTCCCTGAAGTGGAGCAGGTCCAGAACACACACATGCTCCTCCACACATGTGTAATAGTGCTGTTATTCCACAGACACTGTTGCTCCTTCATAAACACAGAGATGAAGCGGACTCCTCACTGCCCCAGTCACTCTCACTTCACTGCTCCGTCCAGATCCTCCATTTCACACAAACTAACCCTAAAACTAGCTCACCGTTTGATTAAATGACAACCTGTATTTCTAACTAACATCTAATCATTACAACTACGTAATTTTTCTGGTAGAAGAAACGCCACCAGGGCAAGTTATCAGTTAGATCTGTGGAGAGATTACCACACTCAAAGGAAATTGCAACTGAACAAATGCAAGAGAGAGAACTTGAATGCCATTTTGCAGAATATTCCAGGCAAAGCAATGAAATTAAATCTCAAAGCAGGTGTGAAACGGCTATCAGTAAAATGACATAGTGCACTTTTAATAGCATTGATATTAAGTCCTTCACAATCTAACTAACAATTTAGTCTCGCTGTTACCCGTGCACATCTGTATGACTTTCTTATGACACTGTATAGAATCCACTTCAACATTATGGGCAGGTAGCCAAGCTCACCTAGCAAGGTTGGGTTGCAAACTACTCCACCATGCTTCACCACTGATCAGATCAGATCTATGAATAATGGCACATGAAATTCTAATCCTACACGTGTGATTTCAGATTTTGTCCAACATCTTGAGAATGGAGCGCCATGAGGAGAAGTTACATCAGCAGAGTGGGAGGATGATGACCAGGCGCTGCGGGGGATCTGTATGGGCTACATTCATAGTAGGTTTTTACATGTTTTCAATGTATCTGACACATTTATACAGAGATCGCACATAAGTGAGTATTAGAAAATGTCGCATTGATCTGGAGCTGGTTTATTTATTTTATGAGTCACACTGCGCAGTAAAAGAGCAGAGCGAGTTTGTGGGAGTGTTCCTTTCTCCCACTAAAGAGATAACGCCCACTAAAGTTGTCATGGAAAATCAATCATGCATATGTTGACTAGACAATGCATTGTGCCAGTTCCTATAGTAGCATATTTGGTAGTGCAATAATCAAATTATTTTCAAAAACTTGGACATCAAAAGACTGCAGTAGCCAAATATAAAATTAATCACAAACTATATTTTCCAGCCAGTTTTACTGCAGCATTTTTAGTATGAAAAATCACAGAAAAACCACAGATGCAAGCGCATGTTTGCCAATGAAGTAAGTATATTTTTGGTGAGATATAGTCATCTCGCGCATTGTTTTCTTTCTATTTTATTTGCAAAATGGCATATTAAAATCTGAACTAAAATTGAAGTATTGGTGAAGCTGAAATTCCATGTAAATAAATACAATATATATATCATATATGCATATCCAATATTATGCATACTGTTTCAACAAAGGTATGTTGTATTTATTGTAAACACAAGCACATTTCTGCTTTATAAAATAATCATGTTGAGTCATGTCTTGAGGTCTTTGTTATAAAACTGAATAAACTCATGCACTGTATATGTAATCCTCTATAATTTTTTGTTGTGATTTCTACAGAAATTCTCATACATATTTCTCTCCTTACATCACATATTTTTCAGCTCCCACACATTTTGTTTTCAACAAATACTGTTATTTCAAACAAGCACTATTTTCACAGGACCTAGATCGCACAACCTAGATTGCAAAACAAACAACTCCAAGCAAAGAAATGTTTGTAGTACAAGACTGTAGGTAAATACAAATGTTTGAACTTTAATGGTTTTCTTTACTTTTCAGGCCATCTGTGGGATAGTAGTACTGCGGACCTGACTGGCACCAGAGCCTCTGTAATTCACCTCCTATGGGACAGAGGATCAGGGAGGCCCCACAGGTGTCCAGCTGGGGTGAGTGTAATGAACGCCTGAATGGCACTCTTTGGGGGCATTCTGGGAGCCCTTATGTGTGACTTAGAGGAAGCAAATGGCCCTCTATTCCCCTGGCTAATAGCTGGAGCAGTGCCCGGTGTATGGAGGGAGAGAGGGACTGAAGGAATAAGGGAGGAATCAGTTGCCTTAGACGGACGCATTAGTGAGGCTAAAACACTCAGGGGAAGATGAAGCTGTGCTAAAGTTTTGCTATAAAGTTTTGTTGGTTGTTTGTTCACTTTTAGTTTGTGGGGAAAAGTAGGAACCAAGTGTCGGCCGGATCTCTGTCAGAGCCGCTGAACAAGGACTGTGCACTTTGCCTGCAATTTTCTTCTATTACTGACCACTCTGCTCCCCCATTAACATCGCCTCTCAATAGATCCATATAAAAGTCCATCAACAAGGATCATCATATGTAAGCTTTCTCCCTATGTTGTTCACTGAAGATTGTGTGGAGTGACACTTTGAAATCATGACCACTGTGAAATCTCAAGATCAAGTCTTTTTATAGGTAATTATATTGATGTGAAATAATCATTTGAAAAAGCAAGGAGACTCGAACCATGCTATAGTCTTTGCACAAATGGTGGAATCAACTGAACACAAAGTATGTATTTTAGTACTTATATATATAAAAACATAGGAAGAATGGTAAAGGTGAGTTATTCACTCCAGGTAATATTAGATGTTAAACAAGCGGTTTCACTGCTGTTTAACCTCTGTCTGAAGAGATCATTTTATCTCATACAGTTTGTGGTCCCTTGTTGTCTGTATATTTAAGCTGTTCGTTTTGATTTATGTAATTACTTAGAAATGTTAATGAGGATATGAGTTACACAGTGAAATCTTGTTGTTGTTAAAACTTGAATTTGATCCATCATCGTCTTGTCTATTAATGAGAAACAGTGATGGTAGAGACTTATTATTAGATAGATTCATAGATGCAGAGAGCACTACAGATGTATTTTGACATCAAGACGCCTTAAACTTGCTATGTTGTAGGAGTTAGGAATTAAACTGGATTTTTTTTTTAATTTTTGCTGGAATAGGTCAGATTTATTTTTACCATATTGAGTTTCACACATGTCTACACTGTGCCTTCACTGGGCTTTGCTACAGTAATAGCCTCTTGTTTCTTTCTAAAAGTTAAACTAGAAAACTGCAAAGAAAACCTTATTTACACGTGCAAAGATAGACATTCCAGTTAATCTGCGGTCACTTGGGCTGACGATATTTCTCGCACCTGCATGTGTAATGAGGGACGATCTTATTAAAGCAGATAATCCATATTACAGCTGTAATTCCTCCGACTATCAAATCCTATGGTTATTAATTTGTAGGTAATTCTTAGAGGGCAACACTTTCCCCTAGGCTCCGGCTGCACTGTATTAAAAGTATTAAACGTATCAGCGCTTGTCAGGGAGAAAGTGGGTTCTGTGTCACTGGCGGCTATAAGAGTTTTTGTCTGATTAAAAGAGATTCATCTAATATGCCGGAGCAGAGATGGTGAATGGGGATTGAGGGCTGCTGATGTGCTGAGGCCTGCCTTCTCCCCCCAGCATATACTTCTATATTGGAATAGGCCATGGATCATTAAGCACGGTGTGGGGAAAGCCAAGCTAGATCACCAAATAGGATTTCATTACATTTTCCTCTGTCTTAATTAGATCAGGGGTGGTAGAGACTAATGTTATTTTGAATAATAGAAAATCCTGACAGGAAATTAACTGGTAGGCTAATTTGATGAACATGAGATAGATGGGAAGAGAAAAAGTACCCTTGAAAAATAATGGTCAGTAATAAGCTGATAAGTTGGTTTCAGAATAATCTTGTTAGTGTAATTTGTAGCAATATTGTGGGGATTTTTGTCATCAACAGAGCAAGTGAAGACATACTAGTATTTATGTAAACATCTAACTAAGCAACCTTTAATCAAATATTTCTGAAAGACATACGGTTGTATATAGACAGTTAAGGCTTTGGCACTGGTATACTGGTATATTTTATAATGGCTAAATTACAGTACTCAGTAACTCTTGTTTCTGAAAGCGCTGTTGTCTAAAGTACACAATGTTTGGACAGGCACAATCATTTTCATATCAAGTCTTTTTATAGTTAATAAACTTTATTTTCATGTATGTACTATCATTTTTTATGGTTTGTGATTGAGACCCCTGACCCTAACTTGTCCTGGTTGTGTCATTTGTTTGTGTCAATTATTGATACTTCTGATGCCATCATTGTTCCCTGGGTGTGTGATGATAACTGTAGGCACTGCTTTATCTGAACATCTGTGACTCAAGTTAGACTTTAATCTGAGCTTTAATTTAACACAATCAGACCAGAAAGAGCTGGTTTAGCTGGAACTACAGCGTCAGCCAACAGTTTTTTTTTCAGTTAGTCGCTCTCACCTTTTTGTTGAAAATCAAACACCTAAGCAAGACCACAAACTTGTATTGATCACAGGCTCCTGAAAATGTGTTGTTGTCATTTTTCAGATGATAGTTATGTTTATTGCCCTGCTGTGGAACATTCCAGGCATAGCAATAACATCTCCATGGTGACAAGCAGATGGCGGACCCTCACCAGAAAGGTTACCTAGTGCACCTTTAGATAATAAAACAAATAAAGAGAGTAATGTCTAACAAAGAAATAAGGCATATTTTAAATGCAAACTGCCTTCCCAAAAGTTGAATAATGTATTTTTTTCCTGAAATCTTATATCTTGTCTGACAGTTGCATATTTAAGACAGCTGCAAATGAAACAGTGAGATTTACTTCCTTGATTGTGACACCCGAATGATTGCAGAGTAATAAAAGCTTCTGGAGTGCAGTATCTTTTAAACTATAGTACGGCTGGACTTGTGAGCTCATCTGGTTTATTGTGCACTCTGTCACTGCAGCTCTGGGAACATTTTTATTCCCTCTGTCTCCACTCCACTCATGAGCACTCAGACATGCACCACTGTGTCATTCCTCTGGTATGGAGTGAATGAATAATGCTCTGTAAAGCGTCTTTGTGACATATGTCTGTGAAAAGTGCTATATAAATAAAAAACTTACTTACTTACTTACTTACTTATATGTGACATCATCAGTATGGGACGATCTTTTAGCAAATCAAAATCCCATGGCACTTTATTTTCTCATACCAAACAGGCCCTGGAGTCTTGCATATAAAAAGTTCATGTTTCACTCTTTATGAAGTATTTTTTATTTCAAATGCTTAGTGCATATATACTGAAACATTGTAAGCATGCAAGACACCCTGTGATGGCTAATGCATTAGGATTTTCAGCCTCCAACTCCTGGGAAATGAAAACGATAAAATGCAGCTTGCAATAAAGGCGAAGTAAGTGATTCCATCGGAAGGCTCCTAATATCTGAACTCAATATAAGCACAAATAAACACAGATCCACTCTTAAGATGTCTTCATATACAGTATATTCCCCTGAACTGAACCTCATATTATTAATATTATTAATAAATGAGAGTTTTTGAACGCATAGTCATGAGCAATGGACATAATAACAGTATCCTTAAATAACTTGGGTCCTCATTGGTTAGCAGTAGTTAAAGGGGTGGGGACTTGAAAGTCATGACTTGGACTCGAGTCAGACTCCAGTCATCAATTTAAGGACTTGAGACTTAACTTGGGAAAATGACCAAAGACTTGGGACTCGACTTGGATTTGAACACCACTGACTTGGGATTTGACTTGGACTTTGAAGCCTTGACTTGGAAAGACTTGATGCTCAAAATAGTATAAAAAGTATAGAAACATTATTTAAGTCAGCATCCGGACAGAAACGTGGATCCGGTCTGGTTCGTTATAGGTCTATTTTGTTCTGAGTGGCCCGTGTTCTGTGTACTTGTTTTTTCCCGCAAAAGCGCTGCTCCTCGAAGCCCGATTTAGGTCTAGTCCGTCTGTAGCGTTTCTCACACTAGGGAGGGCATCTGACACACAGGGAGGGCATCTGACACACAGGTACATTTCAGAACATGTTTGTTGTGGACTGACTACAGGGTTTGCAGTTATTACATAGAATAAGACCCCATGTCGATTGGGTTGTTGGTTTTGTTTGTAACCTCAGCAATTTGTTTATTACATTTTTTTTATTTGATAAATCTGCAGATCAAGTTTCTTTTTTAAGGCATTTTGTTCTGTGTTGGGGGACAAGGATGAATGGGAAGTTATGATGGATTTGTCACCCTTTGCTATGACTCTTAATTTATTTAGTCTAATTAATTACTGGTTGATTCTTCTGGTAGATCAATTTTCTTCTGCTTTATTCCCAGTTGTTTGGATTTAAGATCAGTTTAGGATTCATTTTTTTCAACTGAAACGAAACTTGTTCTACAACTTAAGTGTTGCTAGATTAATTTAACAGAATGCAATTTGTATGGAAAAAAAATTGAGAAACCCCCTGTGGTTGATTTTGAAAACAAAAACAAAATAACATTTGATTTATATTTCTGAGAATAATATGAATTACAAGATTTATTTTAACTACAGATGCTGTACAATGGTTTAATAATTTCACAATATAAAATATATGTAAACATGGCTTATTTAGCCTAACTTTTTAAATGTATTTGTGTCTCAAGACTTGAAAAGACTTGAAAATCTAAGTATAGGACTTGGACTTGACTCGGACTTGAGGCCAAAGACTTGAGATTTACTTGAGACTTGCTAAGCAACGACTTGGTCCCACCTCTGGTGCACTATATAACTTTTCTGGTGAGGGATCCACCATCTGCTCGTCTCCACTGCTTCGTCTGCAATGTTGTGCATCAGGCCTGGGTCTCCAGGGGTGCAAAAGGGTGCATTTAAAAAGTGTTTGCACCCTAATTTTAAACAGGTTAAATGATGAGACTTAATGGAATAGTATTGTATTTGCACCCTTTTTGAAACTTGGATGCGCCCTCAGTCAATTTAGTCTTGACGCGGGCTAGTTCCAAGGCAAGGCAAGGCAAGTTTATTTGTATGGCACAATTCATACACAAAGTAAATCAAAGTGCTTTACAGAATAAGAAATGCATTAAAATCACAATACAAACAAATCAAACAGTTCCACAGTATGGCATTAAACTTGTAAGCTAGCCTCTAAATGAATGAATGTAAGATAGATATTTTTAGTGCTAAAAAAATAGTACCATGGCATAGTATGGGGAGTCACCCTTCCACATATTTGACCTATAACTTGGCCTGGAAGTGTGAGCTGCTTGTATCCATGGGTATGCATACATTCAATGCCATACTGAGGAACATCTTCATGAGACAAGCAGCCCTCATATGCCCTTATCCAGAAAAAGTTACATAGTAAACCTTTAGATTATTGTGTAGATCTATGTTTCCCTTCTTAAATATGTCTTTTACTGTTGCTGCTATCGCTATAACTTAAATAGCAACAACTGCTATCATTACCACTTTGTGAAAACATTCAATGCAGCATCTATTGACAAGCATTTGGTGTTGAAGGGCAAATCACTGATGCGCGGCACTCTAAGTTCAGCTTATCTTTGCTTTTTGGTTTGAGCGTGGAAAAACATAATGTGCAAAAACATGATTCTGGGATATCAGAGCGAGCGATCCCTGTTCTGTGAGGCAGAAATGTAGAGAAACAGCCATGTTCTCATTTGAAGCGTGCAGTTTATCCTCTCTGTTCACATATCTGAGCATCAGCAGCTGCTTTGATGTGGAAAATAAATGTATAAATGTGACATTGTTGTGAAGTCATGGACATTTGTGAGTCTGAAGGTCCTCTCTCTTCAGAAGTGGAATTTTATAGTGTTTATCACAACATACCCCTCTGTCATTTGTCACCATGTTATTTGAAAATCACAAATAATACATGCTGACAACTTTTGATGCAACAGAGCACAACAGAACTGAATTTGAACTTATGTGGGTACAGCTGCAGACTGTGTCCTAAAAGACACCCTTAATTGTCTTCAGATACAGTTCATTATCAGTGTGCAACTTCATGGCACACCACAGAAGTGTCTTTCTTATTTTAACCAGACGTGACTTTGTTTTTCCTCAGTATTTTGTAAAAAAGAGTTTGAGACAATGTTTGGATCAGTGTTAAGCTTCTGCATTTGTTCTATAGTTTATTTGATCACAGTGCGTTTCCCTATTCATAATTTCCTACAGAAAAGTTTGCACAAAGCAGTGCAGCTTGTTAAAAATACCATAACTGTTGGGTGCTAGCTGCTATAGGCGTAGCCAACACAATCCCACATGTGCACATCTTCATGTTTTTAACATGAAGCGCACACCTCCACCAAGGCATTGGCCCTTTACTTAATTTTGTTAAAACTAGGCTCACAGATTCTTTTGTTGCATGTTAGGGTGCTTTCACACTGACAGCATTTGGTGCGCACCAAATGGCCCATTCGAACCAAAAGTTCTTAGTTCGGTTCGTTTTCGTTAGTGTGAATGCAATCTCGGTACTTTGGTGCGCACCAAATCAACCGGTCCGAGACCGATAAAAAGGGGTGGTCTCGGATCGCTTTATCTGCCCTACTTTGGTACGGTTCATCTGGTGTGAAAGCAACCAAACCAAATTGGACGGAACCGAATGCATTATGGGAATGCATTATGTTTCTGTTTACTCGGTCGCGAGGGCACGTCTCTTCTCCCTGAAGAGGCGTGCAATGCGCCGTCGGCGAGTCGAATAACTTATAAGTTGTCTTTGGAGTCGCAGCCGCGAAACATGTTCGAAATTATTCGAAATTGCAGAAAATTACCATATTTTCCGGACAATAAGCCGCTACTTTTTTCTCACACTTTGAACCCTGCGGCTTATACACCGATGCGGCTCATATATGGACGGATTATTCGTCTATGAACACAGCGGATGCGCGCGCAGCTTGAGTGCAGAAAGCGCCGCTGTCTGTGCGGTGAACATGGGTTAGGGTTAGTTAGAACACTCGCTAG
This sequence comes from Taenioides sp. WSHXM2023, assembly GCA_029959045.1. Taxonomy (NCBI): domain Eukaryota; kingdom Metazoa; phylum Chordata; class Actinopteri; order Gobiiformes; family Gobiidae; genus Taenioides; species Taenioides sp. WSHXM2023. The sequence continues at coordinate 17,289,089 of CM057099.1, forward strand.
CGCTGTTGTCAGCACTAAAACAGTTTATCGCTGCGTGATAAAATAAGTTCTGCTGCTAAATGAACATTAGTGAGGTGGATACGTCTTAATGACCCGTATGTGTTAAATGCAGGTGAGGCGTAAATGACGAGACGAAACGTCTCAAACTTCAGTAGCTGGACATCCACTCATACATGATCGGTACAACTAACCCCGACCCCCGGGAGAGCCTGAAATCCTGTTGAAATCCTACAAGACACTGACATGATACAAGACACTGACATGATACAAGACACTGACATGATCCCAGACAGGACAGCGGCTCTTTCTGCTCGAGACATGCGCAGTAGAGCGCCAGAGCGACTCAATGCAAAAAGACGACAAAAGCTTTAGAGGCAATACAAGCAGATGCTCGGAACTTGAAAACTTCTTGAAGACGTGGACACCTGCGGCTTATAGACAGGTGCGGCCTATATATGTACAAAAATAAAATTCTTTGAAAATTTAGTTGATATTATATTCAGGTGCGCTCAATAGTCCGGAAAATACGGTACCTACACGTACAAAATAATGTATGATGATCAGCGCCAGGAGCACAAGGCAAAGCTGTTCCTCCATGGTGATCGAAAGTGGCGTGTTTTTTAGTCCGGTTCCGGTGACGATGGTCTTCGCGGTCTGTTTTGGTTCGTTTAGAACTCTGCATATGTGAAAGCAAACCGTACCCACGTCTGTTTGCTACATTGGAACATTTTTCTGACTAGTGCGGACCAAAGCAATCGAACCATAGGTGTGAAAGCGCCCTTAGAATGAATCCATTTGATGAACTATAGGGTTAATTTGGGCTTCTCAAAATGTTTTAACCCACAATGTTTTGTCATTTTACAATGCAATTAAGAGCAACGTTTAATTACATTGATATTGCCACTGCTTTGATTTGATAAAAACTAAATAGAACAGAATTTCTCATAATACTGTCTTGTTCCCTGATAAATTCCCTTGCTCACAATAACTCATAATTGATAGCCAGTGCACTTTCTTTTAATTGTGTGCTGTACTGATAAGCACGCAGGAGGAATTTGCTCCTTGATGAAGTGTGGACATATCACGCCTTAGAGGAACCAGAAGTATTAATTTCACAGTCTGCGTCCCCCGTAGGAGCAGTTTATGAACTGTATTTGTGAGAATAGAGAGGAGGGGCAGTCAGGAGAGGAGATAATTACACCTTAGTGCAGTAATAGATGCATGACTTCAGATAGACAAGATGTTGCAGTTTAAGTCAGATTCAGAAAGATTAGATGTGTTACTGCAAAGAAAAAATATTGTGTACACCTTACAAAAATTACAAAAAATGGAAAAACTTAAATTAAATATAGTTTAAATAATTTGGACATTATATATTCTACATTTTATGCTATGATCTTTTCAAGATCATATTAAAGTGTTCATTCATTGTCATACTTTCTCTATATAGTCTTGAGTTTTCTACATCAATGCCGTTGTTTCTAACGCACTGTGACAACCCACTGCCCTCACAGCTACAATAAATTGATTTTATCCCACACTTCTGGTGAGGTCCTGGTCAATAGTCTTGAAAAGAGGCTGAAAATGTCTGGGCTGGTTGTGCACTCTCTTCCTTATTGTTTCAGTTCCTTTAATAATGGCTAAATATGAGCAGCCAAAGCACTTTTCACTGCCCCCTATCACTCAGCATGGATTATTAATTGATGCACAAGGGAGGTTTGTCATTTGGACAGCCTCATATGGGTTTAAGAACTTTCCATTATCATAGTGTTGATACTACAGCTAAAACTAAACAAATTGGGCAAAATAATGGCATCATAGCAAGCAACAGGGTAGGGCAGTATCTCTGTATTGTAATGTGCTATTGCTTGAGATACATATGAAACATATAGAGGGATTATCAGACTACTGCACATGTCTCCTGCAGAAAGAGCCGCTGTCCTGTCTGGTATCATGCCAGTGTCCTGTAGGATTACAGCAGATTTCAGACTCTCCCGGGGGCGGAGCTAGGTGCATCGATCATGTATGAGTGGATGTCCAGCTACTGAAGTTTGAGACATTTCTTCTCATCATTTACGCACTCACTTTCATTTAACACATATGGGTCATTAAGATGTGTCCGACTCACTAATGTTAATTTAGCATAACTTATTTTATCACATGGTGACAAACTGTTTCAGTGCGCTGACAACAGCGCTAGCCAAGACTGCAGCTTCATGTTAACCACACAGACAGTGGCGCTTTCTGCACTCAGGCTGCGCGAGCATCCGCTGTGTTGATAAACAAATAATCGTCTATACTAGATTAACTTTATTTTATCATATTTTTTAATATGTCTAAGCATCACTTGGATGACATTGTACTTTATCCCAACAATTACATCATAGAATGACCACTCTACTCCTTAGATAAGAAGTATCCTGTCTTGATAAACAATGGCAACTTTTCTTCAATGACAGAGGCAATTATTGCAGATCTGGCTTTATTTACTTGCCATTTATAAAGGTTCCATTTTTGCACTGTCCAATGATGACTGTAATTATGATTTATATAGTGGCTTTCAAGATACCCACTTCACACAACATCATCTTTCTTCCTCTATATTCCATAAATGATGAAAGAACAAGCAAAGACTAGACACTTAAAAGCTAATTTATGTTATAGCCTACTTTGTCTAGTGAATGGTTCTATAAAACAATAGTCTAAATTGAGTTCTGAGACTGCAGCGTCAGACGGGAATATGGCGTAACCATTCAATTCCTGGCTGGCTGGTCGCCGCCCATGTCACCCTGTAAAGGTCAATGAATCAGATAGAAACTCTAATAGCCCTTATCATGAACAGTGACATGCAGCATGTCCAGCTCGGGCCTAGAATGAAAAATGATATCTACATTATAGGAAAAAGGTCGGGATAATGAAGCTTCACTGTTCAGTGCAAGTGTGTAACCACGAGTGACACAGCCCCTGTAAAGGACAGATGTGGAGCTTTTAGATCTGACTGTATACAATATACTACTATGGCAGAGATCAGTAGTGTGGGACAGCATTGGGGCACAATGAAGAGTATAATAACAAAGGCTGTACTTTACATTGCAGCAGTGTATGGTAACATTTACAATCAAATAACAAAACTAAATATTGAAGTTTTTTATTTTAATTATTGTCCTATAATCCCATTTTTGTAGTTAAGGAACACTTCATTGGTCCCCATGAGGAAATTCATCCTCAGCATTTAACCCAGAAACCAAATACACAGTTGGTGGTTTGATCCCAGCTGCCACAGAGCAATGCTGCCGTTGTGTCCTTGGCAAGACACTTCACCCATGATCTGCATTTACTGGTGTATGAATGTGTGTGTGAATGGGTAAGTGGTGCCATGATATAAAGCTTTGAGAGCCCTTTAAGCTAGACAAGCGCTTTATAAATATGACCCTGGGCTTTCTCTATACCTGTCTGGCGTCTGTTTAGGTAGATGGCTGAACCTTGAGAATGTACATATAGCCAAACTTGGACTAAAAAGGGTGAAATATTGGCCACATGGTTCACACATTATTGCTGTGAACATAACCGCATTCACGTACAGCTCTCCTCAAACCTGTCTTTTTCCATTTCCCTTTATACACCAACTGATCTTGTTCCTTTGTCTAGTTCTCTTGCAGCTGCCACTGCTCTGCTACAAGGCTGTGTTTAATTAGAATGGCTGACGAATTGTCTTCTGTCCCCAAACCGAAAAGATGCATACAGTGTGAGAAATTGGAGAGAGGGAGCAGAGCAAAGCACAGGGCAGAGAGAGGGGACTAGATCAGTGAAATAGTCATTATATTTGGACTGCAGACCTCTTGAAACACTCCAAAATCCCAGTTTTTTATGAAGAGCCTCTGTTGTGCTACAGTGCATATGAATTTGGGAAGACTGCTCATTTTCGCTGACTTTTACTGTGCTAAAGGTCAATTTGATGAGTCATTGGAAAGCAGCCATATTTATATAAGGCTTACAAAAGAAACTGATTTAAATAGGCGGGCAGGCACTCTACTGCTGTATAATTAAAATGTCAACAAATACATTTGTAGAATCAAAGAAATATATGTATTTAAAATCACAACATCTAATTCCAAGATGACTGTGATTAAACACACAATATAAACATGATGCTTGTGTTGAAGTGCAGCATTAAAGTTTAAAAAATTATAGTTTTAATATATCTTCAGAAAGTACTTTTTATTTATTTACTAATCAGAATTTCAAACTGGATAAATGGATTGTGTGTACAAGTACAACTCCTGCTCATTTGTATGTCTTCTGCATTATGTGAGATATCAGCATAACTATTCGCCCAGGCAAGTGGCTCATGGTCATTTGGCTCGACCCAAACCCAAACCCCAAACAGAACAGTGTGCAGATCTGCCATGTTTAGAGCTGTGAGTGTATGGAACAAACTGCCATCAACTGTTACTGCGGCTTCTATAAAAGCTGCTTTTAAAAGACTAAAATCCATTTTAATAGAAGTATTTTAAGTACTTTTGGAATAATATGAAGGTGGTTGTGTACATGAAATTGTATTTTAAATGCATAATGATTTTGTATTAGTATTTTTGAACACAACCCCAGGAAGAGTTGTTGTCAGTTTGGTGCCTAATGGGGATCCAAATCAATAAACAATAAACAATAGACGGGCATAAGTAGACCTCTTCTTTCAATCATAAAAATATTATAGTTAATTCTCTATCCATTTGACCAGAAAAATCACAATGACAACAAATGTGCAACCTCTAAACAAATCTGTGTTTGAAATTAAAGGTGAACAGTGTAACATTTGTAGTGCAGGGTCCACCACCATTGTATAGTTTAAACCTATCTATCACGAGGTTACATTACAATTCAGATCTGTGGAGAGTCACTCCTATTCACTGAAGGAATTATTGTATTTTTGAGTAATAGAAACACCAGTAATGAATAAATGTTAGATGTATATGTTTAATGTGATACCATGGAACATTCCAGGGAAAGCAATAACAATAACATCTCCATGGAGACAAACAGGTAGCGGACCCCCCACCAGAAAAGTTGTGCAGTGCACGTTTAACCCTTCCCTTTAAAGGAATCCAATTAACTTCCAAAAACACCAACTTCACTTTGTTTAAACGCCTGCCTATTCCAAACTTTGCAGTAGCTTTTATGCTTAAGCTACGTACTAACACTGCCAACTGCCATCGTCTGTCCTATGTCATCAACCCGGTATGTTTTCAAACAAACTGCCAAAACTGCAGTCTGTAAAGGAATGCTTAATCCAGTGTTTATAGCCCACTGATAAAAACATTATTCAGTGCACTATGAGATGATGCTTTTGACAATTCACATTCCTTTGAAAATATTGATGATTTATGAATGTGGTTTGTTTCAATAGTCACCAGATGCTTCATACCACTGAGGGTGCTTTGCCTTTAATCACTGTCACGCATAATAGGTCTCATGATAAGCTACAATAGGCTTGAATGCTTAATTACAATTTCTAATCACAGGAGAGAAATGACAACATCTATCCAGTGTTTAACCAGCACAGAGCCACTAAAGCAGTAAAAACATGCCATGTGTCAATCCAAACTTACTCCATTAGACCCAATCAACTGCTCACCCAGGTTAACCAATATCCACTTTATACAACTGCTTCTGATTGCTCAGGTATCAGTAACTATTAATACTTGTTACAAATCCTTCATGGCCTTCAAAAGTTCCAGCTATTTTAATATGCACCAATCATTTCTTCTCCACTTGACCACCAGCTGACATTTTAACATAAGCACCCTCATCTTAAGTGTTGTGCTAAAATGGATTTAATTTGTCATTATTAACATGAAATTCTCCAGTGATGGGAAAGGCTCACAGTTACCGTACTTGTATTTCACAACAATCCCATTTGCACTGATCTGCATATAATAATACACATTTTACTGTCTGTCCCGTGGAAATTTTTTTGCTAAAGCCTTGCACAGGTCATATTTTGTTTTTATAAGGTTAAAGCTGCACTACGTATCTAGGCCACCAATGTCTTCAATGTTCCTTAGTATGGCATTAATTTGATCACTCATTATAGAGGCTAAGTTACACATCAGATATTTGAATGAGCTGTGAATAAATGCAAGATAGGTAAGTTTAATGCCATACTGTGGAACAGTCTATGAAAACGCAGACCAGAGAAAGTACATACTGCTCCTTTTTGTGCATTGTTCCTGATTAAATACATAAAGTCGAATCTATAATAGTGAAATTATGGAAAAAAGATGAATATAGTATATCATTGGTAATGTTTCGAAGAAGTGTATAGTATTTACATTTGTATAATTCTCAACCTAAACCTATATACAGGCATGTTCTGGAATAGATACAAATATATCATCTGGTTATCTTGGGGCCACAGTAGCTCAGTTGGTAGAGTGTTTGTCCACTGATCCGGTTGGCAGTATGAACCCCACTCTCGACAGAAACACCACTGTTAGATCCATTGCTATTCCAGCTCCCACAGATGAATGTTGTCGTTGTGTCCTTGGACAAGACACTTAACCCATCTCACCCCCAGTGTCTGTGTACACTGCTGTGTCAGTGTGTGAATGGGTGAGTGGTTCCTTATTATAAAGTGCTATAAGTGCCTTGAAGGTGGAAAAGCGCTATATAAAAATGTGACCTTTTACCATTTTTACTGGGATTGAAAAGCAACACAAACGATATATATATATATAGATTAGATATAGATATGTTTCACCAGTATTGCTTACCCCTGTATAGTTTTGAAATCCCCTCTGTTTACATAGGGTTAGGGTTAAAACCGTGTTATTTTTTACTAGCACAGACCTGCACAGTCCGCAGTCGGCGACACAGAAAAAAGAAAGGCCTGACTCCCGGGGTGATTGAAATGAATGGTCAGGACTGGGAGCATGAGCTGGAGCCAGCCTGGAAGATTTACTCTTCTCCGAGCAGTCGTAAGTCCTGGGCTCTCAGTACAACCTCTGGAGCTTCAGCGATGAGGGCGCGCTGAAGAAGAGGAAGAGGAGGAGGAGGTTTCTCTCATCGCTCCCCCATCAGCACTGTGTGGCCCCCAGCCCCCTCTGCTGCCATAAAGCCTGCCTGTAGGTCGTTCCACTCTAAATGACTGCTAGTTCTTGATTTATTCAGACGCTTTGCTCAAGCTATTGAAATGCACTGCTTATGAGAAATAGTTTTAGATTTACAAACCCTCATTGGATCGTCAGAAAAAAAAAATACTACTACTAAAAATAGTATTGAAACTAGATATGCATTTCAAGTATCAATACTGAAAAAAGTGAGTGAGATGATATAAGAAGAAACTATTATTACTACTATTACTTATTACTACTATTTTGTGCATAGCAAAAGCTGTATTTTATTTATTTTTAAGAAGACCCCTAGAACTTTTGTTGTTTGTTCAAAGACTCATTTTGGGATATTTCTTTTCCATACTTAAATATTCCCAAATCCAGCTGACCACTGCATTATCCCTCACTCATTTTAAGATCACTCGATATTAATCTTTCTTATGAGACCAGAGATGTCATGCCACTGGGTCGGCCACACTCCTGTACTTGCAGTTGGACCACAAATGGCCAACTCACAAATGCCTATTGACACATTATTATAATCAAACAGACTATTTATGTATCAAAAGCTACCATCACCCTTTATTCAATAGATTTAGCTATGTCATTTGTATTCCGTGTGGGTGCGTCACCTCTTTCGTGCGTTTGACGACCGTTTTGGTGGCGTGGCTCTCTCGTCCTCCTCGTTGACAGAGAGGTGAGGCTGGGTGCATTGCCAGGTCTGACAGCTGTCTGCTCCCTGGCACCTCGCAGCACCCGCCTTTCCCTTAAGAACCTCCAGGTGCCAAGGATGCACTCTGCACATCTGTCTATCACCCAGACGCAGGAATGCAGCAGCAAATGGCACATACAGCACTGAACCACACCAATAATTAATAGAATCGTGGCGTATTTGAACTTTATTCAGGTCAAGGATTAAGACTGCAAAATGGACTGCAGTCAAATTGAAACTGCAGTTTGAGTTGCCACAAAGACTGCAGTTATTTAGATAATAGAATGTCCTCTGCAAAGAACAAAATATTCTTATAGATAATTCTTCATGTACCTGATGTTCTGAAATACATGTTATAAGTTATTGTACTAATTTAGCAGTTCATATTTTATCTCAAATATTTATGCTCCTGACATAACATATTTTGCAAATCAATTCTTGTCAAAATAAAAAAAACAAAACATTGTATTAAAAAAGTATAAATGGTACTGATTTGACAACAAGCATGGTTTTGTATTGCCATTTAAAGATAGTAGTTTTGGTTGTGTAAGTGTCCATTTTATAATACATATTGATGAAATATTAGGTAAGATTCTTCCGCCCTCCTGCTAGTATTCCAATTTCAAAATGAGTTTAAATAAAACATTAAATAGACACCAAATCTTGAACTAAAATAATACTATTAATAATATATCAAGTTTGTTTTGGAATAATCTTCAGTTACTATCTTCCTCGTATTTTTGCGACCATCTCGTCTTGATTCTATAAACCTTGAATCATTGAAGCATTCAGTAGGTTGGGTGATCATCCTGGCGTGGAGAGCGGCCTGTCAGACCTCAAATATCTTGTCTTATCTGTCAGCGTTTGTAAGTGTGATGCAGCGCGTTGGGAGACACATGCACTATATTGTGGATGTTAAAAGATCGCGTTGCCAAAAAGCCCTTTTAGATCTTTTATATGTTGTGGGTGTGCCTGCAAGGAGCTCTGGGATGTTGTGAGAATAGAAAAGTAGAGCACAACTAAACCATTTGTTCTGACCAGAGACTAGTTGGACCTCTTCCCAGTATGGCAATAGCTATCACTCCACCAGATTGACATGTTCACTCAAATGGGAAAGATTGAACTTTGTAGCTGTATTATAAATCCCACCCCAGACCCTGCTAAGCTGTTGATGGACGATGTCATGTATTCTCCAAAAGGTTGAGAGAAACAGCACAAAAGAATAGCTTTAAAATGTGAGTCTACATTGTCTAAAAAGGCATAAACACAGGCATTTTTCACATCTGAGTTATGGTATGGTATAAAATCACTTGTAAGTAAGACCTTATGGGGAAAAAAACATCTTAAACTTGTAAATGCTTTTTAAAAACATAATGCCCTGAGGATGCTCACTTCTTAAACTGCGTTTATGATGCAATCCTCTGGTATTTAAAGTAAGACATGGTCAGAGGGGGCTGCCTTGTCTTATTTTCATCATGTTTAGAAAACTACATATTAAAAAAATTATTTCAGTTAATAATGTTATTACCATTTTGTTTCATCACTTAAAATCAGTGACATGTTTTGGACCAAGCAGTGAATGTGTTTGGTATAAAGATGCTGAGATTAGAAGTCCAACACAGCTTAGAAGACAATGTGAAGGTTTAAAAGTTAAGGAATGAAGTTTAGGTTAGTTATAGCTCACAGTTTAAAAATGCATGCAGTTTTTATCCAGTGTTTTCATGAATGTAATGTTTCCTTTTTATTCATTGTCCCCTAATTGAAAGAGACAGTGTCCATTATTTGCATGTAGAGATGCAGGACTTTTTGTTTTGTGTGACTTTTTCATGACTAAGATTTGATTAAAACTATTCTCATATCTAACCATGACAACAAAACTGAAACATTTTAATATGAATTATTTCTCTGCTACATCTCCATCTCCATATCTTGTGCATCAGCAAGATATAGCAACAAATTTCTCTTGACAGTAAGCAATGTCATATACTCTGCTTTGCGAGGTATGCCTTAAATTAGTTTTATGTATGTTTGTTATTTTGTAATTTAAAATATTAATACCAAATCAGCATTTTATTAGGAACAACAAAGATTATTGTTTTCTTTTCCCTTTGCTGTAAAATACATGTGCATAAGTGCAATTGAAGTCAAAATAACATTCTGCTGGAAGTCCCCCGAGCCAGACTCAAACACTTAGGTGATCGGGCATTCTTTGTCACCTGCCCCCGACACTGTCACTATCTCAGACGTTGGCCTGTTCAAATCCAGACTCAAAACTTATCTATTTATCTATTCTTTGCATGTTTTGATATTGTGTAGATTTAATTGGAAAGCACTTTGGGCACCTTGAGTGTTGTAAAGATCTATAAATAAAGAACCACGAAGAGCGGCCAACTGCAGTGCCCAAGGAGTAGCTGTCTTCACATTTTGCGCTACAGGTTTATAGTCAGGCGTACCTAGCTGTAGCACTCCATCTACACTGTATTTCTTATTTTGTCACAGTTGGATGCTTTTCTGCTGTATTCAAATATACCCAGCATCAATTATATTTAAGCATAGCTGTGTAACTTTAATTTCCTGAAGCACACTTATTTTTGACACACTGTCCCTGCTTGAACTCACTTCAGTTATAATTGATGACTCATTGCACCCATGTATGCATCCACCACTTTTATTAAAGACAGTTAAATGCACCGTCTGTACTTTAAAATACCTGGGCATTTTAGCACATTTGAATGAAGTGAAAGACCTCTCCTTAGTTGTCCATTACTATGTTTTATCTGCTCTCGCTTCCTCAGAGCTTCTTAGCGGACATTTCTTTCGAGTGCAATCACTGCAATATTTAAAGATTTGCCTAGGCCCTGAAGTGCTTATGCTCTGCCAAGAAAATAAGCCAGGGGACACAGTGGCATTATACGTGCGAAGGTCAGCTTGTTAACCAAAGTAATTGGATTTCCCAGCCCTCTCTAGGTGATGGGGGCCTCTTTGCCACACAATCTTTCCCTGACTCCAATTGTGGCTATTGATTTGTCTTTCCTTTGGATTTCAGAGACAAAAGCAAGAAAGAGTCTGCGTTATAAAAGATGGCAAAGAAAAGCTTAAGACACTTTCCTTATTGGGTTTTGCATGAATCCAGATAAGTCTGAAGTCACCATAAGCACAAAAGGGGTATGTGATGATATTTTCCTTTGTCCGCTAGTCTTTTCTTAAGACCTAAAACTCCTGTAAGGTAGATTTATCCGTCAGGCTTTAAGGCGAGTGATGGAAAAGTTGCAAAGAGCATATCAATAATGTAACAAGCAGAAATGTGGAAAGTTTGGCCCGTGGTCTGCAACGTGAACAAAGACAGAAGCTGTTGCTCTTGGCTGTTTAAAAACTCTCCAAAACTATTCATCAAACAAGTGTAAGACTTCCGTACAGAGAGGTACAATGGCTGCGGAGAAAAGACGGTTCAGGGAGTTTCAACTTTGGGTTCTGTGTGTATACAGTGGAAGAAATTGTTTTTGATTTTGTTAATCTAAAGCAAGTGAATAATAGCTCTAATATTCCTCAAGCCATGTTAGGATTTGTCTCTGTATCTTTCATCATTCAAGCTTACATACAGTATTTGCAGTTATTGCTTTAAGGTGAGTTTATGTAAATATTGCAACATTTGCCCGCCAGAACTCTTCACTTTTTTGTGTCTGTTCCCATAGTGCATAGATATCACATTAAAGCTGTGGTCCAACTCTATAGTCAAGTCTATAGTCAGTCATAAGTTACCATTTGTCTGAGATATGCACATATAACTAGGTAAAGATGGCTTTGTCTCAGCTGACTTTTAGCATTATTTAGTTTTTAGTAGTAAGTAGTAGTTAGAAGGTGGGCAATATTTCTTAATATTTCATTTTAGTATCCCAATGACAATAATCAAATTATATTTTTAGCAATCCACCAAAATCTGCTAAAACATGCTTGTTATTTGAGGTTCTAGTATCAGTAAGTTAATGGACTGTAAAAATAACCACCCACTTTTTTTTGCAGCATTTTAAAATATATTTTGTTATAGACAATATTGTAATTTTATTTCAAATTTTACCTCCAAAATCACACAATACAATTTTCAAACTTTCTCACCTCTATTTGGTTGTGTATATTGGATTGCCATGGTAATGTATAGCACAGATATTTAAGAGGGAAGTATCTTGCCTAAGGACACAATACCAAACCAGTCATTTGTTGAGATTCAGTAGCTTTGGACAAGCAAAACACAAGCATCACATCCATGGTAATTCATGATTTCTGAATTATCTATGAACATTTGACTTTAACTATAGCTTGACAAACTCATTTAAAACCCAAGATGTCAGCAAACTTTACTAAGGACCACAAATTCATTAAGAAACCCCTTTTATCCAGGCCCAAATGCTGATAATTATATCTTGTATCCGGCACAAGTACTCCACTGATAACTTGTAGATGTGATTTTAAGACTTACATTTCTTGACTCAGCACATTAAAGTGAACTAAAACCTTCTTCGTTGCAGAGTTATATCAGGGAGCGGAGAGTTGTGGCCCCAGGATTTGACTAAATGACTGATGCCGGCATGAAGCCAAATGCACCAGGGCCAAAGAGAGAGAGGGACACAGCAGACAGCAATGAAGAGTAAATAAGGACATGGTTCTGGTCTGCACCTTTGTCTTGTAATGGCTTTTATCTAAGTACTTCAAAGCAGATGGCAAGGTGTTTTGGTAGAATACACTTGCACAAATTCACAAAGGCTCTGTGGTATTTCTAAGCAGGTCTATTGAAAATGCTTATTCAAAAGGAACAGAAGGGAAAGAGCTGGAGTTGCAATCTCTCTTCCCACTCCCATGTACATTCATTCATAATCACTTGCATAAAGGTTTTGCATAGGCGCATACGTAAGAGTAACTTGAAAGAAAGTTAAAAAAAACAAAAAAAACAAAGCTAAGCACCTGTTTCTAGGTGCATTTATGTGGTTTGGTGGGTTTGGTGCGTCTGTCAAAATGTCTAAATTATCACAAACGGGTGACGTGTCCATGTCAAGTTACAAGTTGTTTTTCAAGTTATTTCATTACCAATTGAAACATCTATATTGAATAAATGCAAGATACTTAATTTCAATATCACACTTTGGAACATTTCAGCCAAAGCAATAACTTCTCCATGGAGACCAGGGGACATCTTTAACCAGGTGTTGGGGAAAAGCTTTATTCAGTGTAAAAACAAATAATTAAGGCAAAGATGTAGTACCCACACCAATATAGAACAATGATAATCTCTCAAAACAAATATTAATAGCTTTCATCTCCATTTTGTTCTCCTTTTTCTGATTTCTGAAAAATCACATATATCAAAAACATTTATCGATATTCGTTTTATCACTATTGTAGATCGGTGTAAGGAGTACGCTATTCAAATCAACACAATCTGAACTAATCAGACCTTCTACCCTGCATACGTCTCTTTCAGTCTCTGCGATTACCCTGACAATATTTAAGATTTAAAGCTTGTCTGAAAGTGATGTCAGAACAAAACCCACGTAGTATATTTTGTTTGGTTTTAGTGTCAGTTTAATTCGATTCTCCTGAGTGTTGGCTGTTTCGACACCATCTGCACAGCGCGCTGCTTAATTACTGTCTGCGCTCCTGTCGAGAGATGCACAGGCACATCTTAATGCTGCCGGCTTCTATAAAACACACAGGAGGTATAATGTCCTCTGTGCCCTGCCATATTGCTCAAGTCATTGTGAGGTGTTAAATAGGACAGGAGGGGGCTAAAATGTAAACAGATCAGTGGAGAAAGTCAAACTTTAAAGTGCATCTGACAGAGTTTCATGTTTTCCTAATTATGACTTGGTGTAGTGGGATAGTATATATATAGTATTTATTATAGTTTTACATCAGTGGCAGATTGTGGAAGTACTACAGGAAGTACTGTAGAGTTCTAAAACGAAATACATGTAAAAGATTTGGCCCATGTTAACACAATGGCTGCTAGGTAACCGTTATGAAATTACCTCTACTTATGTCATTTCAGTGTGGACAGAAAGTATTGCCATAGAAGCTTTATTAAATGAGTTCGCTTTGGAGCTCAGACCCCAGCAGAAGACTTTGTGATGAAGGGCGTGGCTGGTTAGATAACGCTTAGGAGAAGTCTTCCCCCCGGGACATGTACACTGGAGGTGTTAGAGGTGAGGAAGAGGAGAGTGAAGGGAACGAGGAGAAGCCGAGGGGTGCTGCGGAGGAGTTTAAATTGACCAGACTGGGTGCTGATTGGATGAAGAGGAGGTGTGAGTATTTGGAGCAAGGTGATGAAGCTGAGGAGCAGTTCAACTCTGGAGAAGTGGTAATGTAGAAAGGAGCGAAGTTAGGTCTTGAATTAACACTAGCTCCATATCTGCTGCCCACGTCCAAACTGAAAGTGCAATTAAATTATAAACATTGGCATAGGTCGCCAAAAAAAAAAAAAAGCTTTTAGTAAAATCTTTAATATTATTATGTAAACCAATAGAAAGGGCCTAAAATGGAAAAATCAGATCAGTGGAGAAACACTATCTTTGAGGTAAGCTAGCATTTTTTACCTGAATGAGCACATAAAGCACTTAGAAGTCCTAGCACGATGGGGATAATAAATACAGATGTTGGAGACCATCTGTGGTAGTGAGTGCAATGCCTAGGTGAAATCGGTAGTCGTAAAAATTATATATGAATAAAAATGAGCTATGATTCATTCATAGTAATGCCCATTAACATTATAATCTCTTTACTACTCTGTTATTGTTGTTATCATGCAGTAATGGATTCATAAAATGGACACATTTTGACAGCTGGATAAAATATAGAACTGGTATGTACCTTACATTTTAATGATTGAATTTGACTCTTACTTTACAAATATATTTAAGAATATTGAATAAGAATATTAAATAAGTAGTGCAGTTTCCATCAATGTCATGCTGACAGTTAAATATAACATTTTTTAATTGTTTTTTTTTCCCCAGAACTCAATAGCCTACGTATATCCTTCACTTGTCCATATTTTATAACTAAAAATCAACTGAAATTCTGCGATGCTTAACAATGTCTGTGCTCTCTGTGGAGGAAACAAAACACTGTGTCTTATTTATATCACATTCCAAACACTGTTTACAAAAAAATCTTCAAAAACTACTGTACGTAGTTAAACTGACCTGCCCCGAGGACAACATCTGCTTGTTACACAACACATCTCTTAATATTTCTTTTTCCTCTACTGGCAATTATGGGCATTTGGAGTACACCCCAGACAATGTTTGGTAAGGTAAATATATAGCACTATAATCATTCATTCTCACTTATCATTATTTAGTATGAAACTACAACATAGATTTGACATTTTATTTGTAAACCACAATATTGATCGAAAACAGCTTCAAAATTGACTTCCTGTTCAAAATCGCAGAACTGAGAAGCTTAGCCTCTTCATAATAGTATATCACCATGGACACGGACTCTCAATTTTGTTTAATAATTGTAAGTAAGTACAGTACAGTACAAGTGTGGTTGGGTGATAGGGGGTAGGTGAAGACAGACATTTCAAACCTCGAATGGAGGACATACAGGATAATTTAGATATGCATGAATCAGTCAAAATACAACTTTGTGTAAGCTAATGATGAGGGAACACCATTAAACGCCTATGAGCCAGTTTTGCATAATATGTCCCCTTTAACAACCAGCAATCTAGTTTGATTCAACTATAACTGACTCCGTCCCACAACGTCCACCCCTTAGCTTCTCTACAACCGTGCAAAAGTATCCCCTTTAAAGTAATAAATATTTAATGCAGTAGTTAGAGATAAACAATATAACTTAACTTAACCATGCCCTCTTTACAGTTCAGCGATTTAATAATTATGCTTTTATGTCTTATATACACTTTGAATCCCACCCAAATGTGTAACTTCTAAAGGGGAAAGGCAGGACTGAGGGATGCCTGACATGCTCCTCTTAAGTCAAAAGTAAAATAGGACAGGCGATCATAAATTATGGAATAAACAGCCTTAAAAGAGGAGTCAAACGTGATCTAAATGATGCTCTGAAATCTGAAGAAGTCTGGGTTTTTTCTTTCAGTAAGTACTTTTTCAATCCTTTCAAATGCACTTCAAGGCTGGCACAATATACTATTAATAAGGTTATGTAAGGTACAATTCAGATGACAAGAACTCACTAATTAGTTACACTGTGCATAGTCTGTATAAGTTAGATAGACGGTTGTGAGTGGGAGAGAATATGAAATAGAGTTGGTTAATTAAAGATGTATACCACTGACTTAAAAGCAACTAGAGGGCTAATTGGCAACAAACAGTGAATTGCTTTTTATAACTGGAAGAGTAGCCAGGTCTCCAGCTAAGAATCCAGATACAGTGCATGCACCCAGAAAGTTTGCATCCATATAATTAGTATTTGTTTATTATTATTATAGCACTGTCCCAGATAGGGGTCATACAGGGGCACTCTCATTACTATGAAAGTTGACTTGTACCTGTAGTTGAGGATGGGAAAAGAGTTATAAATAAGCATGATTAGCACTGCTTTTACTGTAATTATTTGATGCTTTAAAATGCACTCTGTAGCTTGTCTGGGGACATGTCATTGTGTTGTCTGGAATGTTAAACGCATCTATCTCCATGGAGACAAGCAGGTCAGGGTTTTGTTATGTTGATTTTTTTATTTTTTCAGCAATGACATTTTCAGCATACACCTGTAAGTGAATACATCCATGTTTGATATGTTTAATGGCATACTGTGGAACATTCCCAGCCGAGTAATAGCAGCTCCATGGAGACAAGCAGGTGGCTCAAAAAACACTAAGTGCATCTTTAATAACACATTTTGCAGTCCATCAAAACTTGAACTATGCAGTCCACCCTAGGGACCTAATTGTCCTGTTCATTAAGTCTCAAAGTTAGATATATTAAAAGCAGGAGAAATAATTAAAATATGTTCATTCATTGAAATAGCTAGAGTAAACCTTGCAATACCGAAACTACTCATCCGACCAACAAAATAAAAAATTCACATGTAAATAAAAATTTCCACAGAACATTAAGCCTTACTTTTTAACTTCTGAGCTGCTCAAAAAAACTCACATTTTCAATACTCCATCACACTCAGCATGTTCACTCTTGAACTAGTTTCAAGAGCGAGGCCATTTGTCAAATGATACTTTCCTTTTCTTTCCGTTATGTGCTCTAATTTCCCCTTCCTGTATAGGGCTCCATCTGCGCCGTATAAAGGCCCGCAGTGAGCTGAATTGGTCCAATTGTGCTCCTGTTTCCTGGACACATCTGCCAAGCTGCCCTGTCAGCTGCCACTCGGACATGTCCAATTACTCTCCACGGTGGGGCGGAGACAGAGGGGCGAGGGGAGGCTGATTGAGAAAGAAGAAAATGGAACATGCTTGAGGAAGTAACAACTGTAAGAAATGGATCAGTTTGACCAAAATGTGCATCTATTTTCTAATGCATTTGATGTTTGTTACCATTATTGTGAGAAGAAACATCAAAACAATTATTTAGTGTCACCAAATAACACTAATATAATCAATGTCATATTTTTTCACATTATCTTATAGATTATCATCCCCTAGTATGAGACCAGCTTTATGAAACTAACCTTTCTAAACTAAAGCTAATGTGATAAATATATATAGACTGAAATGTATTTAACTTCTCAAATTTTTGTTCTGATTTATTATGATTACATATTCACCCTAATTGTAAGTGAAATAAAGATGGACACATTATGCTCTTAAAATTATCTGTTAATGATGAATGTTCTAAATATTATCCTCAAGATCCTTTATTTGTATTTTGGATAGTAGCTCAAAACAATGTCCACTAACATTTGTGGGCTTGATTCCATGTGTCTTGTGTGTTTTAGATTTAGTAGAATTTCACTGTATATTGTTAAACCCCCATTTAGGTTGCAGATGAGAAAATACTATCCCATCAACTTTGGATTCCAGGTGGGGTACAGGCTATATGTAATGGCTAGGGGTCGCAGGACTGAGACTGTTATTCAATGAGTCTTTTTCATCATCACGGACATTTTATTTTGTTTGATGGAAGTAAAATTATACTATTGCAGACTATTATCTCCCTTTCTCCTCCAGACAGTAAAGGCCAAAACCTTGACGTCCATTTTAAAAGCCAACAAATAATACAACGGCGTACCTTATTCTTCCCATAAATCAGTGTGGGTAGCCGGGATCCTGGCAGAGAGGTGGTCGTTGTACCACACCAAATTTCATTGTGAGATTTATGGAGGCCAAGAGTCCCTCCCCAAGACTCCCATTTACCAGCCCGAAGTCTGTGTCATCCATCACAATGTAACACCAAGGACGTCCTGTTTGCTCTGACATCTGCTATTTGACACACTCAGATTGACTGACACAGTAACGACGCGCGCTACCTTCTCCCTGATTATGCCCCACTGAATAACACGCACACTTGACAACGCACGTTTTCCATTCATTACAGTAATAGAATCTCATAACTCGGTTCACGTTTTGGGGTTACTGCGATGTAGTTACCGTATTCTGTACCAAAGCCAGATAAGATGTATTCAATTCAATTTAGCAGATCTGGCAGAGTTGTCTTATATCACTGCCACTGATTTAGTATAATGTTGTTAGGTTGGTTCACACTTGGGTAGCTGCAGCCCATCTTTCATTTGCTGCATGGTGCTTATTTGGAGACAATGAAGAGGGCAATGGCTCTGATTTTTCTCATTCTTTTTTCACAGGTTGCACAATCATATAAACATTTAACCTTTTACAGCATAATTCTCGCTGCCTTTACAGTTCAGAAGTGCACTGATTTAATTATCTTCAGACTAGATCGCAAAACTTTGACTTTTCTCTTCTAGTAATGTGTTTTGTGAATAGATGTTCACGCGGCCACACATTAAAGGTAAACTGTGGAAATTTTCCGGTGTGGGGTCCTACACCTGGTTGTCTCCATGGAGATTCTGTTGCGTTGCCTGGAGTATTTCACAGTATGTTTACATTATTATGTTATAATGTTGTTTCCTCATCAAAACATACCTTGAATTGTGTTTCTGCATATTTACGCTGAGTTCTTATCTCAAACAGAAAACACTCTGTTCCACTTTGTGATGTCATGTGTTAATACAGGAAGTGCTCCACTGTGTTGTAAACGCCATACACCTTCACTAGAATGATATGGATAATTTCAGCCCTGGAATTGCCTCTCCCTATTAAACAAAAGGTAAAAGGTAGCTGTTAACTTGAAAACTACCACTGCTTGATATCTACACCTCCACAGTTTGAGCTGTGGAGGTGTAGACTGTCTGATAAACCAGGATTACTCAAAAATGTGCAAATGAAACAAAATACAACTACAGGCATGCTTTTGATGAGGTAACAACATGATAACTTATAACTGAAGCTCACAAGAGTCAATTTTGTTATAAACGTCAGTCTAAGTTTGTAGTCTCAGGTCTGTATAAATTTAGAAGCATCTGACATAAATCCTATTCCAAACCATCACAACAACAAGTATCTTTTGAAGCCTATCCTCGTTTTTCATGCACATTATGAAATTAAATATATCTGTTTTTTATTAGCATTAAGCTTATTGAATATGAGACTGTATTAATCGTTGGACACCATAATTACTTTACAACCATATCTTATCCACTGTCACTTTAACTTAAAATGTGTACGCTATAAGAATGATAATCCACAATCAAAAGAGAAGGCTTTGATGTATCACAATAGGAACTGAACTTGTAGCTTTATTTATTTCCTTTGTGTTTGTGATTGAATGTCTCCTCACAGTTTACATAGTGCACTTGTGATAGCCCAGAGCGACGGATGGCAGATATTAATCAAAGAAAGATGAAGTGAGGGATGATGGGTATGCTAATCCTGGGCCTATGAATACGAGATGGCTGTAATAAGTCATTTATGAGTTATAATCAGGAGGGGGTTGTGTGTGTGATTTTGTTGTTGTTAGCTTCATGTGAGTATTATAATGCAGAGACATGAATGATTTAAAGCAGAGTGGGACAGAATTTCATGTTGTTTGTGTTTGGCGGTGTAAAATAGCTATCACCAGTGTGTTGTTTCGGCTCGAATCTCATGCAAAATAAATCTACAAATAAATATGGTAACTTTGAATCAAGATTAGAAACTTAAAAGATTGTTCTCAGGCATTTTTTTAAAATATGTAAATGGTTTTAATAAAAATGGATTGGAATAACTTGCCAGTTATACTGCCAATACAACATGCTGGACAAACTTTATTGATCCACAGGGGAAATTGTTTGGACACAGTTAAAAAAATATAATAACAAAGAGCAAAAATATAAATGGTAATAATAAATTCAAATTAAGTAACAAAAATACTGCAAGAGACTGGTATCTAATAAGGCATAATTATAAAAAACATAAATGTACAAGTACAATAAAATACAGAAATATAGTAATATAAATACATCTGGGCTATATACAAGAGGTGGGTAACAGTGCAAAGATGAAGTAGTGACTGACAGGGCATAGAGTTATCTATTACATAAGGGAGAGTTGTTGTACAGCAGTCTGGAGTATGGTATGAATGTAGTGCGGTATCTCTCACTGTTTGAGCAGAGCTGTAGGAGCTCCTCTGTCCCTTTACTTTACAAAGATGTGTGGTTCTGAAATTGTATTTTGTCTTCTGGATTTGTGATGAGAGTGTCTGTCTGTTAAAACAAAGATGGTGGTTTGGGCATAAAAATAAACAACACAGGATTGAAAAACAGTGCAGAATCAACATTAAGTGGAGTGCTCTTATAGTAGACCCTTCGGCATTTGAAAGTAGTGGGGACTGGTCAGGTAAGTGAATAGCATTACTTTAAAATAAAATCACTCACTTAGTCATTCAGAGAAAACACAGCATATTGTCAGTTTTGATGGTCCATACAGTAGACCATACAGAAAAAGTAAAAGGTACTAGAAACTTGTATATTTACATAAGATCATGTCAAACAACTTCCATTACTACTCGAAATAGAATACAAAAGTGACTCAAGGAAAAGAAGCTGAATAAATGTGGGTCATGTCTCAAATCTAATATATGATGAACAGAAGAGTAGCATATTGTGATGGCATATGGCTAGTTAAAAATAACAAAATTCACTAACTAAAACAAATGGGAAATTTTGGTCATTGAGATATATTATACGTTTATTGCTTTTGTTTCTGGGGTCTGGGTTCACTTGAGGGCTATTTCACTGGACATTTTTTACCACCATCTGGTTTGTGGCAGCTCCAGCATCATAGAAAATGTGTGTAAATCTGTCGTGATTTAGAGGACACAAGGTGTTTTCGAATGAAACTGGGACATTATACCTCCATCTATGCCTCCACAACCCCAGTGCCCCAGCCTGCCGCTCAGTGCTTTCTGTTACATTGTTACTATGGAAAATACTTGCAGTCACGCAAACAACAAAAACTTATTTAGGTTTACTTTATATACAGTATTGTGTAATATTTTTATTGTGAAAATGTGCAATGTACCTCACTAAGGATTTGAACATACCTGAATATATACCCTCGAACTGTATGCTAACCATTGTGACAATTAACAATTTTGTAAGTTGTTTTTGCCTACCTGATACCCAAATCTCCGTACGACATTTTCACGGTGTGCATCTCACGGTACAATGTTTATTGTGATATTTTGCTCACCAAATTGTGAATATACTTCTACTACATGATAAGGCTTTGGTTCATAATTAAAAGAATTAAGATTTAAAAGTGCTTAACAATTATTTCTTTATGTAGTCTGCACTGAAACGGGGAAAAGGATCATGATCTATGTAGTTCCCTCTGTTTTTTTTATATTGCTGCACTACAACAATGAATATAATGAAAGAGGCTTGTAATTTGATATATTATGACAGCCAACAATATTATTGAGAGGCTTTGGACGATACGATATCATTATATTTCAGGTATAGTTACATCCCTATTTATCCCCAGTTTGGGAATATCACCAGTATGAATAAAAAACTATATAATAGCCCTAGCAATATATTTTTTTTTATTTACAGTAATGATATGGTGCAATCTTTAGTTACATCTTCCTCTTCACAGGGCTTGCGGGCTTCACTCTCCTCTCCAAGTGTGATATCTGTACGGCTGAATACACGGATTTTAAAGTGAAGCGACAGAACACACCCGCAGGCTACACGTTTAAAATGCACACCGGCCACATCGTTTCCAGGTATAACGCCAATGAATAAAACATCAATAAATACAGTGATTAGAAGGCTGGTGAGTGAGAGTGCACCTTCCTTGGTTGAGAAGGTTCATCATGATCAGTAAAGTTGCATCTCTCTCATCTGATCTGTTCCCCTGTGGCTGTATGTATGTGGGTTCATATAGTGAGACTGTCATTTTGTAGTGAGCGCACACACATCATCTCCATGGCATACAAATCTCTCTTTTTCATTACTTTGCATATGGGAAAAAATCTGAGTACTGTCTTATGTCAGTTGGATACTGAATGTATATTGTCTAGTATATTGTAGGATTCACTGATATTAGGATCTGCTGCCTTAAATTACCTTTAAATATTAGTTTGTGTGTATGGTCTCCACTTGTGAATCTACTGTTTCCAGGACTACACATGTTGAGTAAATGCAGCTTACCTTCCACTTGTTTTCAGATGTTATTTCCACCTTATCCTGCTGAATAAATTTGCATTCACGCACGCACTGGTCAACAACTCTACTACTTTTTTTTTTTAGGTATTTTAGATGGCAAAAATATAATACTGCTTTTTTCCTGGTTGCCATTTTTGACAGATTTTCCCTCAGTTGGGATTAAAAACTCCACTGGCTCTACCATATCAGGGTTGTGCATATATAGATGTGCATATTGTTACCTTAACATTAAGATGGCTAACTGACAAGCCTTTCTAATGTTTTTCTGGGGCACTAAGTTTTTGATAATGATGCCTATTCTTAGATAGACAATGAAGCCTGCTTCCTGCATAATTCCTTTGACTACAGCAGTATTGATTACCTAAAGGGTCCACGTAACATCATAGTTTTATTAGGTATTCTCTATGCTCTAACACTGTACAGGAAAGTCCTCCACAGTGCTATTCTTATACACGTTTACCTTGAGTAATCACTGGAAGCCTTATTACTATGCCTGTCTGGTGGATTTGGGTGATTGGATGAAAGCGGCACATTCTATATTCTTTCTCATATTCCAAAGTGACACCCTGATCCTCTGATCTCGGCAGTTTTAAATTCAGACTGTGAGCCCCTGCCCAGACCACGGGGGAAATTAATAAATGATTAAAGTGAAAGGGGGTCAAGGGGAAGAATGGTAAAGAGGCACAATAGTGCATTGCTTAGTGATTCCTATCTCTCCACAGTTATGTCTCTATCAGGCAGTCTGAAGCACTGGCTCTGAGCTCATGTGTTGACAACTGATAAAATGGCACAATGAGGAACCTAATTATGTTATAAAGTCTCACCAAAGTCACCTTAATGCAGAACATAAACTGTAACAGCATGCCTGTTTGTGAACTTCTTTCGAGTTATTAAGGCCTGTTCTTCTTTAACGTGGTTCTCATCTACCTCTGTATTTTATACAAAGTATTTATTTTTTCTTACAATTGATAGCTTAAACTTCTCCAGACCATTTTTCACATGCTAGAATGCAAAAATGAAGCTACCTACACAATTTTCCTTGGTTTATAAATCACAGATTCTGCTTTGCAACCATACTTGTGAATCAGAATTATCTTTGGATTTGGAAAATATCCAGAACACCCCCCATCAGCCCACTGATCAATATGTGGAGTGTCGGCCTGGTGCTGATGAAGCAGAGTTTGCATTTAGCCGATTGGTTTTAAGGCTCCGTTTCAATGAAATGACCACATCCCTGTACACAGTGTGTCCACAGCTATAGTGTGTCTTCATCTGTGCTTATGTCCTGATGAGTTTCTTTCATCGTGTGACAGGGATTGTAACATGCTTCACGGTCTTCCCCAGATCAAGCATGCTATTGAACACTGTAATCCATTAACCACTGTACCTTTATTCTTCATTTACTGCTTTAAATTCTTGGATGTCACTAAACAAAAATGGTATGTTACAAAAATATACATATATTATCAATAATATCCAAGGTGTAAAGGAAATATCACGTTTTTCTCATTCAGTGCACAACCATTTATTCTTCCCTAGCATGTGAAATTGGTGGATTTGTCTCTATAAAGTTCATGTCCAAGAGAAAAATGATGACCCGAGTTGTGTGACTGCAGGAAAATGTGATGTGACACTAGTGACAGGCCGGGCTGTACTTCAAACAGCGCTGCTCCTCTGGGAGGCAGTGGTTTGAGGCAGTGGTTTGAAGCAGAGGCCGAAGCACTTCACAGCACCAAAGCCTTTTATCAGGCAGCCGGCCTGCATGCCTTTGAGAGCAGGCACCACGCTCTGTGCACTGGGTAAGGCCGCAGTACACTGAAGAGCGGGCACCACGCTCTGTGCACTGGGTAAGGCCGCAGTACACTGAAGAGCGGGCACCACGCTCTGTGCACTGGGTAAGGCCGCAGTACACTGAAGAGCGGGCACCACGCTCTGTGCACTGGGTAAGGCCGCAGTACACTGAAGAGCGGGCACCACGCTCTGTGCACTGGGTAAGGCCGCAGTACACTGAAGAGCGGGCACCACGCTCTGTGCACTGGGTAAGGCCACAATACACTGGAGCCCACTGGAAGTGAGCTCAGCTGTGCCTCTGTGGAAACCAGAGCTTAACACAAAAGTTCATACATGCAAAGAAATGCAAGTTAGAGCAGTGTTAGGATTTTGAGATAATGGACTGTTCAACTGACCAGTCCACAGGTACCATTTTTAGAACACTTTTACTTTACTCATTACACCTAACATTTGTCTTTTAAATGTGCACAGAGTATAACCTTCTTGCTTTGAATGTTGCAAATTACAGCATTAAGCTTAAATATCTCCAAGGATATAAGTAGGTCAGATCTTTGGAGAGGTGACCCCGCTCAGAGTAAGAATGTATATTTACGAGGTATCTTTGCATTAAAAACACCTGTGACTGAATTAAGACACATTTTGCTCACTTTTTAGAGCAGGGGTCTCCAACCTGTAGCTCGGGAGCTACCAGTAGCTCTCCACCCCCTTCCAAGTAACTCCCCAAAGGACTTCTGAATTATATGTATTCTGCTGAATAAGTCAAATTAAATATTTATTACCACTGTAAATGTAGAATCTTGATTCCTAACTTTATATACTAATAAATGGATAATTGTTTATGTTTTATGTTTTATAGACATCTAACCGTACCCTATCTAAGGCTTGCCATGGCTTTTATATTTACTCAGTTTCCGCTAAAAGTAGTAGCTCTCTGGCATTTTTGTTTTGTAAAAGTAGCTCACAGAAGGAAAAAGGTTGGAGACCCCTGTTTTAGAGCTTATGGAACATCCCTGACAAGGCAAGAATATCAATTGAGACAAGAATTTAGGACCCTCCACCAGAAGTTACACAGAGCACCTTTCAGTTGTGGGGTAAATGTGCTCAGCTCTCGGGCTTTACTGTGCTAAATCAAAATGCTCCAAGATGTTCATTTAATACACTATTAATATGCGTGGCTATGGCCCCTTGCATAATCAGACCATATTACAACACATTTTATTTCAGTCTTTTCTGAATTTGATCAAATCCGTTATTTATCTTGACATCTTAATCTTTTATGGATTTGACAGCAGCAGTATGCAGCCATGAATGAAACATTATGCCGAAAATGGTTAAAGCTCACCCAGCTGTGACCTTGTTCAATATGAAAAGAGAGGATTTGAGCTCAACGTGACCCTATGATTTCTTATTCACACTGCAGTGACCAGGAGCCAAATCTGTACCTCGTTTGGCCTTCACTTAATATACTTTTCACTGTCCATCCCAATGTACGTATATCTCAATGCACCACTAGGAATGTCCAAACCTTATAGAGCCATACATGACATCTGTGTGGATTTTACATGCTCCTTTTAGTGATGTAGCATCTTTAATATTAGATCAATGCATAGTTAGTTGTGTTATTATTATTATAGTTACCGGTATTATCATTTTAACTTACAGCAGCCTTACGAAAGACAGTTGTCTCTATATGTCTTTTTATTTTAATTGTTATTGTTGTAATGAAAGATTCAGCTAATAAAAAGTAACACAAAACAAAAAAATAACTCATGTCTGTTCAAAGAATTGTGCATGTTTAAATTGCATTCTTAAAGGTGCAGTATGTAACTTTCTGGAGGTGACATGTCACCTGCATGATTCCATGGAAATAGACATTCCATGGAGATAGGCATGTTTTATGCCATACTGTGGAATATTATAGCCAAAGGAACAACACTGCAATGGAAACAAGCAGGACGAGACCCTGCGCCGGGCCAAATAAGAGTCAGGTCTGTGGAGATGCAGCCTAATCACAGCTGCGTTATACTATTAGAACACAATGAATATAGCCAACTTGAAAGAAGAAAACTTGCCTTTATTTTTGGTCTTTATTTCTTGGCAAAATAGTTTTTTATATATACACACACACACACACACACACACACGCACACACACACACACACACACACACACACTGTGGCTTTAAAAAAACAACTAAATAAAGTAAAGAATAAAGTTCTCTATAGAAATCAAAAAAATGAAACTAATAAAACAAGATCCATGGATAGAATGAAAGTTTCAGGTTTCCATTTTAAAAAGTTCTCCATCCCTCGAGAATGTAAATTATGTGTTCTTTTACTTGAGATTAGTAAAAAATCTAAGCAGACCTGATAGATATTATGGCCTGACTTTGCACTGTAAAAATACATCATGATTAGCACTGAATCGTTATCAGCTGTAGATCTTGTTCTTCTCTGTGTCCTTCCTACTCGCTGAGATTTAAAAATTACACCAGCGCCATTTAATATCCTGCCTCCAAAGTTTTATGCTCTAATTTCAGGGGTAGTTTTATAATTTATTTTTTTTTCGTTCTGCTGCACCACACAAAGCCTGATTACAAATGTGCAGCGCTCACCTGATGTATGCCATTAGTCAGAGCAGTATGACACAGTGTTTTTGATTCATAACCCTGTTGAAATCTAATTTCACTTTAAGCTGAAGTGGAGCCACCGCATTTATCACTATGGCAACACAAAGAGTCGAGACGCAGCCGGGCAGTTATGGGAAACGGCGGTGAGAAAATAAATGACACGAAACAACGTAGAATAATGTCAGTTTAATTAAGTGAGCATGATCAGATCAATCAATTACTGACGGCTGCACGATGTGGAGACACTTCAGCTGAGCAGGTGTTATGGAGTCAGAGGTGTGGATAAATTAAAACTCATTTGTGTAGTGTTGTTCCACCTACACTGGATTTCAAATTTCATGGACATGACACAGACATGCAACAGCACTCAAATCACTTTAAAACCACAGTATGTAACTTCTTCTTTCATTTTGGTTGTGTTTATTGCACTTAAAGCTGGCTGAGTGGGCTTGCTTTCTTCTTTCTTCTTGCTTTTCTTCATTTTTCTAGGGAGAATGTTGCAAAATATGGTTTGTATTTCCATAGAATTATGCAGGTGACATGCCATCTCGAGAAAGTTACTTACTGTATCTTTAAACCAGAATTTTTTTGAAAGGTAGTAAATAATAACAGCAATAGCAAAAAATATGGGCTATACATGTAGTTAGTAGTAAGTCAATTATTTAGCATTTATCTCTGTCTGATAGCACCAACAAATAGGATCTCCCTTAAACTGTTGACTTGCTCATCTTTGTTAGTTAGTTCGTTAGTTAGTCATCAAATAAATTAAAATCATTGTTCCAACTTTAAAGTGAGTATACATTTACAGTTCTGTTTCCTTCCCAGCTGAGAATGGCACTTTGGATTACCTTAGTCTGTGGGTGAGCTAGCATCTGTTTGGGTAATGTTTAGCATCTGTTGCAGGTACAAGAAAATAATTTTCAGGGAGCTGTTGTATTTTGTGAAAACACAGTCTCAGCCCCCGAAGGAGTGGCTCAAACATCAGATGAATTTACACTGTTTGCCCATGTTATTGATTGAGCTGCTTTAAAGTCTGTTCAGGTGCTGGGCTGTGAAAAAATACATGCTGTAGGGGCCTGCTTCTTTTACAATAGACTATTAAGTATATATTTCCTTCTATAAAACCAACAAATGTTGTAATAGAATAGTGTTGTGGTGTTGTTGTTGTTGTTTGTATAGTAAATAAGTCGATATCATAGAAGTGGAGGAAAAGGAAAGAAAAGGACAGAACAGGCTTGAACACAAAATGAGTCTGGTACACTGTTATAATATCTTACAGAGAAGATCAGTGCACTATCACATGTGTAAAAGTTGTTAAAACAGAATGACAGAAAAGTGAGATCATTTTAAACAAACTGAAAAAGTATCTCAGCAAGAGCATTTCTACAATTTGCACAGCCACAGACTATTTAAAGAAGACCCATACCAACCCATAGTGTTGGTAATCTACAGCCAGGGACCATATTTGGAAATATGAGCACGATACCAAAGAGCCAATCGGGAGCGAGGCTGTTGAAGGTACACACCCTCCTGCTTGTGCTGCAGGTTGGGAGGGGGCGGACGCTTTGCAATCAGGTTGTCTATCAACTTGTTGCTAACAGTCGCGGGAGCAATCTCGGGGAAAGCAGGCACGGGATTGGCCTGTTATTAATATTTATATTTTGATTTATGGACAAAATAGCGAAACAGCGGTTACAAAGAGAGGGGCCACAGTTTTTCAACAGAATGTGAATTGGAACCACAGCTTGAAGGAGCCACTCTGTGCCCATGCTCACTTCCTATTTAGAGCGTGCCAGCTATAGTGAATTAGCTATACAGTCTATGCTAACAACTAAAACAAAATCTAACTATAAACAATAAATTCTTCCCTTAGCACGGATAGCACCTAGCTAGACATCTGTACTATTTCTGCCACACTTCCATAGTTATGTTTTTGCAAGTAAAGGAGAGATTAGAAAGTTTTGCATGCAGACATCTTTAAGCCTCAGAGGACAGATGTGCAAAGGAGCGGTGCAGTGGAAATTCTTCAGATATGGAGGCCGTTCAGTGCCACTAATGAAGCTGTTGATCACTGTCAGCGTAATGACACTCATAAGTGGGCTGTGTACCCACCTAAATGAATACGATTTGCTAGTTTTAGTATTCAATCTACAAACAAAACATTCTTCACAAATGAAAAGAGCTGTACTATAATTTTGAGTGCGCAACATATTTGCAGTTGTAGTTTAACAGCACAGAAAGAGATAGGACAGTAAATGCCAGAGTGCAGTATCTTAGTTGTTGTTATAATGTTGTTCCATGATCAAAAACATGCATAAAGAGGTTTTAGATGTCATCCATGCGTGTTTGAGCATTTTAGAAATCTCTCTCAGCCCACAAGCCTACATCATTCATGATCCCACATGTCAGTTCTCCATAAATATACACAAACATGATACAAAACCTTGCACAACAACTTGACAAACCTGACGGGGAACAAAGGGAGGGGAGGCTCAGAGCATCAAAAATGAAAACGAAATGTAAACATGTTAATACGTTTTGTTTTTTTTTGTTGTTGTTGTTTTTTTGTTTTTAGCAAATATAGCATTTTAAAAACAATAAAAGGTAACATAGTGATCTAAATATGTTATGTGTTAGCAGTTAATACCCCATAGTAGTCCAGGCAAGAAAATTGCTTAGGCATAGTCATACATTTTATACATAAAAATAAATAATATGCTTTTGAGAAGTGGAGAATGTTGAGAAAGTCATAGTTACAAAAGACAGTCTATCAATTTGCATGGATGGATGGTATGAATGCAGAATGAATGTAATCTTCCAAACCTTATTATTAGACCCAATGAACCTACGTACAAGTGCGTTGAAATATTTGACATTCATGCAAGGTGCTCATAAAGCTGGACACATAAATATTCTTGCATGGCTAAAATCACAATCATAAAAGACGTCAGATTAGCTCTTTGGTGTGGTTCATATTTTAATTAATCTGTTATGTCCAAATCTACTTTATTTATAGAGCACATTTTACAAACAAAGTGCTACAGAGGCTATAAAAAGACCATCATAGGAGTCCTAAAACAATAAAACCAGTAAAAATCTAATAAAAGCAAAACCATAATATCATAAAATAGCAAAAATTAACTAAAATAAATTAAGTTAATTAAAGACACAGAGGAGTTTAAAGTGCAGTAGTATCAAAGTCAAAAGTCATCAAACAACATTTTCAGCCTTATTTGTAGAGATGCACTGATCCAGCTATCGCAGTTCCGATACTGATATCAATAGTTTGACTTTATTCAATATTAGCCGATATCAGTGTAGGCACTTATTTTCTTAAACTAATTACATTGAATCACCACATAGACTGTGGTGATGTCACAGACTGATGATGTCATAGACTGTGATGATGTCACAGACTGATGATGTCACAGACTGATGATGTCACAGACTGATGATGTCATAGACTGTGGTGATGTCATAGACAGTGATGATGTCAGACTGATGATGTCATAGACTGTGGTGATGTCACAGACTGGTGATGTCACATACTGATGATGTCACAGACTGATGATGTCATAGACTGTGATGATGTCATAGACTGATGATGTCACAGACTGATGATGTCATAGACTGTGATGATGTCACATACTGATGATGTCACAGACTGATGATGTCATAGACTGTGATGATGTTATAGACTGATGATGCCACAGACTGATGATGTCATAGATTGTGGTGATGTCACAGACTGATGATGTCATACACTCTGATGATGTCATAGACTGTGATGATGTCACAGACTGTGGTGATGTCGCACTGGCCGTAAGCGAACGTGGACACCACTAAATCTATATTTATAGACAGTGGACAGCATTTTTTTGTCTAAATTGCTCTTTTATTATTATTTCAATTGAAATTCGTGAAAAAGTTGTCAAAACTCATTTCATTTTGCATACGCACTGAAGTGACCTTTGACCTTTGAGAACATAGAGCTATGGATTGTTGTCGTCGCCATGGCAACGGAAATTCTATTTACGCATTTGTCACATAAATACTCTTTTTTTTAACTAATTACATTGAATCACCACGTAGACTGTGATGATGTCATAGACTGTGATGATGTCACAGACTGATGATGTCATAAACTGTGATGATGTCACAGACTGTGATGATGTCACAGACTGATGATGTCATAGACTGATGATGTCACAGATTGATGATGTCATAGATTGTGGTGATGTCACAAACTGATGATGTCATACACTCTGATGATGTCATAGACTGTGATGATGTCAGACTGATGATGTCATAGACTGATGATGTCACAGACTGATGATGTCATAGACTGTGATGATGTCACAGACTGTGGTGATGTCATAGACTGTGGTGATGTCGCACTGGCCGTAAGCGAACGTGGACACCACTAAATCCATATTTATAGACAGTGGACAGCAATTTTTTGTCTAAATTGCTCTTTTATTATTATTTCAATTGAAATTCGTGAAAAAGTTGTCAAAACTCAGTTCATTTTGCATACGCACTGAAGTGACCTTTGACCTTTGAGAACATAGAGCTATGGATTGTTGTCGTCGCCATGGCAACGGAAATTCTATTTACGCATTCGTCACATAAATGCTCTTTTTTTTTTTTTTTAACTAATTACATTGAAATAAATGAAAATGCTTACAGCACCTGGTATTCCCAGGCGGTCTCCCATCCAAGTACTAACCAGGCCCGCACTTGCTTGGCTTCCGAGATCAGACGAGATCGGGCATTCTCAAGTTGGTATGGCCGTAAGCGAACATGGACACCACTAAATCCATATTTATAGACAGTGGACAGCAATTTTTTGTCTAAATTGCTCTTTTATTACTATTTTAATTGAAATTCGTGAAAAAGTTGTCAAAACTCAGTTCATTTTGCATACGCACTGAAGTGACCTTTGAGAACATAGAGCTATGGATTGTTGTCGTCGCCATGGCAACGGAAATTCTATTTACGCATTCGTCACATAAATACTCTTTTTTTTTAAGTAATTACATTGAATCACCACATAGACTGTGGTGATGTCACAGACTGATGATGCCATAAACTGTGATGATGTCATAGACTGTGATGATGTCACAGACGGATGATGTCACAGACTGATGATGTCATAGACAGTGGTGATGTCACAGACTGATGATGTCACAGACTGATGATGTCACAGACTGTGATGATGTCGTAGACTGATGATGTAACAGACTGATGATGTCATAGATTGTGGTGATGTCACAGACTGATGATGTCATACACTCTGATGATGTCACAGACGGATGATGTCACAGACTGATGATGTCATACACTCTGATGATGTCACAGACTGATGATGTCATACACTCTGATGATGTCATAGATTGTGGTGATGTCACAGACTGATGATGTCATACACTCTGATGATGTCATAGACTGGTGATGTCACAGACTGATGATGTCACAGACTGATGATGTCATACACTCTGATGATGTCATAGATTGTGGTGATGTCACAGACTGATGATGTCATACACTCTGATGATGTCATAGACTGGTGATGTCAGACTGATGATGTCACAGACTGATGATGTCATACGCTCTGATGATGTCATAGACTGTGGTGATGTCACAGACTGATGATGTCACAGACTGATGATGTCATACACTCTGATGATGTCA
Organism: Taenioides sp. WSHXM2023; assembly: GCA_029959045.1. Classification (NCBI taxonomy): domain Eukaryota; kingdom Metazoa; phylum Chordata; class Actinopteri; order Gobiiformes; family Gobiidae; genus Taenioides; species Taenioides sp. WSHXM2023. The sequence goes on from CM057099.1 coordinate 17,321,742, forward strand.
TAGACTGTGGTGATGTCACAGACTGATGATGTCATACACTCTGATGACGTCACAGACTGTGGTGATGTCACACTGGCCGTAAGCGAACGTGGACACCACTAAATCTATATTTATAGACAGTGGACAGCAATTTTTTGTCTAAATTGCTCTTTTATTACTATTTCAATTGAAATTCGTGAAAAAGTTGTCAAAACTCAGTTCATTTTGCATACGCACTGAAGTGACCTTTGACCTTTGAGAACATAGAGCTATGGATTGTTGTTGTCGCCATGGCAACGGAAATTCTATTTACGCATTCGTCACATAAATACTCTTTTTTTTTTTAAGAGACAATTAACTTATTACACAACAGATCAAATTGTGTTATGTAACTGTTATTTATCCTGCAGATGACTACTGAACTGCTTCGTAGGAAAAAACATCAAAAGATTATAGACATTCCAGGCCAAAATCAGGCCAAAAAACAAGATCATTCAGGAAACTACAGTATCAGCACAGATATTAGATATCACTTTCAGTATTTGTGTCCTGAAAGATTACACCAATAAATACAATGAGGAGGTTACATGATTAGGTAAGTTTGTGTGGGCCTAAACCACATGTTGAGCTGAAAGTGGAGATGAATGAGCTTGTGGGAGTGCATGGCTGAGAGCGAGGGCTGGTAAATATTATGCACGACAGTTGGATTGACTCAGCAGCTCTGACTCACACCGTATGTCCATCCAAACTCTGCTAAACCAACATTTGCTCCAATAACAATGGGACCATGTAGAGCAGTCTCATTTACAGTCCAGTCTGGCTCATGTCTAGCTTCAGGGACTCTGACTAATTCCTTCAGAATAATATCCGTGTAAAACTCGTTGTCATATTGCTCCAAAACAGTGTGTCCAGCTGGCCTCCTATAATGGCTGCCAATGCACTTTTAATGCAAATAGAGACACAAAAATGACCAGACAAATAAAAGAGAAATATAGGCGAGTGCATGGAGAAAGATAGCAAATTATGGCCAGAGGAATTGGCACTTTACTATTGTGAGGCAGAAGGGAGATGTGTAGAGGCAGCACTTTGTGAGAGAAAATTGTATTGATTTAAGCCTAAAGTGGTCCTCTTCTATGATATCATGTTTCTTTTTATCTTTGTCCCTGAAATAACTCTTAAACCTGTAATATCTGAGATCGACTGTAGTAAATATATACCACAACTGCACATGTACTACTCACTGTGGTGTATTTCTTTTTTGTTTGTTTGTTTAGTTTTTTTTTTTCCTTTTGTTCACAATAAAACGGCCACATGGTTATTCAGCATTTTTTTTTAAATTCCAAATCCCCCTTCTTTTACAGCAGTCACCAGATATTCTAATCTATACTTTAAAAATACCTGATTTTGACCATTTTTTCATGTTTTATCCTTCAAATAAAACAAATGAAATGTTCCATCTTAGTCTACTAACAGCAGTAGTATCTCCATATTCTGCACTGCGCAACATTTTTAGTGGAGGGTCCAACCACCACATGCTTGTCTCCATGGAGATCTTATTATTTTGCCTGGGATGTTTCATGGTATGACATTAAACATATCCATCTACCATTTATTCATTATGGGTATCTATATCTTAAAAATACAACAATTCCTTCTGTGAATAGAGGCGACTCTCCACAGATCTGAATTGTAATGTAGCGTAGTGCTGTAACCGGCTTGTCTCCTTTGTGATAGTTAGGTTTAATCTACACTGTGGAACATTCTAGACAACGCAATAACATTTTCATGGAGACAAGCAGGTGGCGGACCCTCCACTAGAAATGTTACACAGTGCGCCTCACTCTTTTAAAAGACAAAGACTTGTATACAACAACATAAGTCAAGAAACAAGCATGAGACAGACAAAACAATGCAATAACAATATTAACTATAGTCTTGCGTTTATTTCTCAAGTAACAATGATCTGAACACATGCTTTTGAGAAGTGGGGAATGTTGAGAAAGTCATGGTTACAAAAGACAGACACGTGGGCTAGACCCAGAGAGTGAGTTCTTCAAAGTCCGACTTTTGCTACAGAATTTTATTGCATGCAGGAGTGTAAAGGGCAAAACGGCTAAACACTGATTGTACATTCATCAGGATCAAAGCAAAACTCATGTATCCTTACTATACCCTCTCTTCTCATCGGCACGCAGGACTGCAAATACTGTCCTGTCTTTCCCAGTCAAACCTTGGAGGAGAAATACACAAGGCGAGAATAAGTGTCAAATACAATTAACCTAAAGAGGACCCAACAGTGTCTTTTGGCCTTTTATCTCGCTCACAAAGACTCTTGCGTTGCCCCCTCATTGCGCCTGTCATCGGCCGATACCCTTCCTCGTCCTTTGGCACAGATCTGATCCCTCTTTGGTTCAGACACAAATGTGGCAACTGAGAAGCAATGTGCTGCAATGTGATGTGAAAGTGGGCAATATGAGAATCTCAGAGTGGTGTCATTAAAGCTGCAGTAATATGTTTAATGCTTTATAAACAATAGAGTGCACAATGATACTTAAGCTGTGTAATTAGTAGTATAATGATAGCAGATTAGCAAACAATGTTATGGGTCAGGAACACTGCAAATATTCATGATGACCATATCAGGCCACAGTTGTGTTGACACTCACAATAGAAGTTATTTGAAGTACACTTTGACAATGCAATTCTCATTACCACTCCCAAGGCATTACAATGTCTCTGTGAAACTGTGTCCAGTTTCATATTTATTTCTACTGTGAAAATAGCTTAGCAAATGTGACTTTTATCTTCACAAATGTTTTATACCTAAAATTCACTGGAAAAAAAAAACATAAAACTGAAATAAATAAATACTGGCAATGTAATGTAGTTTATACTTGTAATACGTTTTTAATAATTTACTGGGGTGAAAAAGATAAACAAAAACAGAAGCATAATACAATTTAAAAAATCATAAAAAGGTCAACCTTCACCAAGACACAGACACCTTATGAATAGATCTCTTACAGTTTTTACACAGTTTACAAAAGTACAGTTTTTCAGTTTTTTCTATCACAAAGAGGACAACTAAAATGTCCTTCTATAGCCCTGACAACTGTGGAGCAAGATTGTGACACCATTACAACTTCACTGATCCCTTATTCTCACCATATGAGTGGGATATATGAAAATGTGGTTATATTTTAGGCGAGACAAATGCCATCACCTTAGAAACACTTTTGGTTTTTCAAAGGGCATTGCAGCTAGATTACGAGTGTTGTTTTGTTCAATAACAAATTAGTGCCAGTGTTATGGGATTTCTGGCAACAGCTTAGTTTAATTAAATTTATATCCTTGTGTTTTGTCACTCACCCTCCTCTGCTCACTCAGTGTTGCACAAACCTCCATCTCATTATGACTTAACCTTGCAACTTTGAGCCTTAGGTGCACCTTGAACAATGGTTATAGATGCTGCACTGATATATGCCATCTTAAAAATGTGAAAAACACAACTAGTTTTATTTATTAGTTTTAGTTTAGTCTAGTTTCACTGCAATGGCCAGAACTGTGTTTTGCGTCGCTGGAAAGCTAATAATAGCTAGCATGCTAATGTGCAGTTCCTGATATTGGACAATAAAACTCTTGTGAGCTTTAAGCCATGTTATAATGTTGTTACCTCATCAAAAACATACCTGGAGTTGTGTTTTGTTTCATTTATGTTTGAGTAACCCTTTATTATTAGGCTGTCTATATCTCCATTACTCAAAATGCTCTGTTCCACCTTGTGATGTCATGAAGTGGTAGTTTTCAAGGTGCCAGGTGTATGGAGTTTAAAAAACACAGTGGAGCACTTCCTGTATTACCAAATAACATCACAGGGTGGAATAGAGTCTCAAATGCAGGATTTGTGTGTGAAACAAAACACAACTCTAGGTATGTTTGTGATGAGAAAACAACATTAGGACATAGATCAGAAACTAGCGCAATATAGGCCCTTTAAATAGTCCCAGAGTTGACACAAACTGATGGATTTTATGACATTATAGTTGTGGATGAAGTTATAGGCCATAGCGACATTGATGCACAAACGCCTCCACAAACACGAGGAGAAACCAGAGCAGCGGTGTAGTACAGAGTCTTATAGGGTGTACTCTTGAATCTCAGCGTGAAGTAGGAAAAGCAGAGTTTGCATGCCTTCTCTGTCACACAGGGATTGTCTATTCTGTAGCCTCAAAGTGGAAATTGGCAAATGCTGGATGCAGAGGGAGCGATGAGCAGCTTCCTTACTGGCATATATTGAAAGCAGTGGATTTCTTTAGAGATTTACCCAGCTGTTTTTGAAAAGAAAAGGGGATAGCCGGGAAGAATTAAGGACACAAAAGGCAAAATCAAGCTTTCTGTGTTTGCATTTGAAAATGTGTTCTCCAAATTTACTTAAACAGCGTGTAATTTGACACACAGAATTCACCTGTTCTGAGAACCCATTATTATTACATATTATTCCAATACTAAATGTGCTTCGATTCGATTTGTTACGATACTTGAGACATGGCTCACAATTTGATATTATCACCGATATACTGCACATCATACTCTGTAATATGTTTTTCATCAGTTTTTTTAAGAACCAGATACATTTTAACAACAGTATTTCTTTGTTAAAGCACTACAGAACAGCAAATATGTCAAGTGTATAGCATAAACAATTTAGTGTAATTCCCTTACACTAAATAAGCAACAAAATTGTCACAAAAAATACTAAAAGATTAAAAAAAATACTCTTGGAGATATATATCGATACAGCAGCCCACAATAGCAATACTATATGACTAGATTTAGTATCAGGATATATCGATATTTTGTAATACTATTTTCATATATTACTTTGCCTTATATGATTTGAGTGATTGATCAAAACGATACTGTGCAAATAAAGATAGTACAGTGTACGGTGTATTTGTGCGTAATATGATTACATGTATTCGGAGCATATATTAGACTCCTATGTGACATTTTCGTCCTTTGCCCTGCACAAACCCACATCTTGGTGAGAGCACAAACACAGTCATCTGTAGACCTGCAAATGAACCTTATACTTGATATAATTTAATATAGAATTTGTGTGAGCAGTTTAATATTGTTAAGGCTGATTTGTTTAGAAATAAGAAATAGCACTTGTATTTAATTGCACAATATGAACTGACTGACTGGGAATTTAATACCTTATTTGTTTTGTGATGAGATAAACTGGGCAATTTTTGGAAGATAGAAAATTAATTTATATTTCGTAAAGGACCAGAATTATTTTTACTCAACACATTGTTTTGTTTTCAGATGAGCTATTGAGTTTTTAAATGCATAGCAAAGCAAGGCATTTTTATTTATACTGCAAATTTCATACACAAGGCAACTCAAGATTTTACTGTTTAATTTATTTCATCTTCAAACATAATCTTTTCAAATAAGGCCATATGTATTCATTCATTTATTGATACTTAACTTTAACATCACACTGGGGGTGTTCTACTGGCAGAACGTTCAGCAGTTTCCATGGTGACACACATTAGCAAACACAGAGCAAAAAAGTTTTAAGACTGTCTAAAAACTTAGCACTTAGCCTGTGATTAATACGAGCGTTCATGTTTAGATATTTGATGTTCAACTTTTGGCTAATGCTAGTTATATTGTGACTGTCATTTTATCTGTGATAAATTGTTTATTTGTATTTATTTATTTATTAAAGAGACAATGCATATTAAAAAACAAGATAAAAGAAAAAGAAAAGCGTGTACTTGTAAATATCCGGAACTGTAGCCAAAGCAAATTAAGTTTACGCACACAAATCATCTCATATGTTCCACCCAAATCAACTCTTTCTGGTCAGATTGCATTAAAATAAAGCTTCTAACAGAGTAGTGCTTTTAGTTAGCTTCACACCCCCAGGGAATGTTGATGACTTCAGCTGCAAAGTATCAATAGAATGATCCATAATCTTCCATAAAGTTTTCCTGCTTGTGGCATTTGGTTCCGAGCAGTTCTTTTCTTTCTAGTTCATTGTTCAGTCAATTAAATAGTAGGAGTGAATGACATTGCACTTTTGGGTGGACTCCTCTCTGAAGCCAAGAGCAGCTAATGTTTGGGGCCTGGGTCAATCTCTGCGCACACACTGCAGTTTAGGACGGGCCCGGCTCTTTTTAGACTTGTAGTAATTGTGATTGTTTGAACTCTACCGTCATTAAGTACCACAGGCTTCAAGTATTCAAGTATATTTCATTGATTATATGGAGAAAAGTTGTATTTTTTGTCTTCACAGTGGTGGAATCATTATTCTGTAAGTTATAGCTGGGCAAAAGACAAAATGAATTGGTATTTTTCAGGATTTACATATGGCCACAAGAGGTCAGTAAAGCGTCAGTTTGAGTACATTTAAATACATTTTTGCTTTGCTTTTGAAACTACATTATTACTTAGACACAGCATTGAAAGATTATTTAGTCCAAAATTTAGAAGTCTTCACATTTTCTTAGATGATTACTGAAAATGAAAACAAATACAGCAATTCAACGGAAAAGATATAAATGAATTTTGGTGACAAATCCTCTTATAAATATAAAATGAAATATAAATATAATTGTGTTTGTTTCCAGTGCTTTACACATTGTTGTACATCTACAGATCATAAACACCAGAATGAAAAAACACAAATTTACAGCACTTCTGAACTGGGGGTGGGCGATTTGAGTCAGAGGGCAGATCCTGACCAGTCTGTCCCCAGCCAACTGGCACCAGCCCTGCTCTGTACCTGCTGCCAGAAAGCCTATGGAGCTCTGGGGAGGTTTAATAACATTGCATCCACACATTTCTCAAAGTCAATACAGTCAGACCAGAATATGATCCATCTTATGAAAGCACAAACACACACAAGGGGAGCAGATGTCAGAGCTCTCCAGATATTTTACCATTTTGATATACTTGGTGAATGCAAATAAGGAAGAGTTTTTTTTATAATGAGGATGGCTTCTAGGTGGTTTGCACCCTACAGTCCTGGTTCCTTCTTAAGGTTACACACTGAGTGGACTTGTGAAGGCTAACAGAGGGAGGGGACATAACCTTAAGATCCTCCAGACTGCTGCTTCATCACTTTTGCACAGACTCTGGAAATGTCAATTGATTCACCTCGGGATGTCTTGTTTGACCCTCTGGAACAGGCCGTGCCAAATGATGTGGTCATTATTTCAACAGTCCTCAACGTTCTGGTCATTTTAAATTCAATATGGCACTTCTGAGTGTTTATCTATCTAGTATATTTTGATTTTAGATACTTGTTTTATGGTCAGTAGTATTCTTTGTGTACAAAGTTGGACTGAGCAACTGGATAAAAGCACACTGATGGGAATATACAGTAGACACTGTAAATCTTATTCAAAATCTTCATGACTCATGTTTTCTAAGTTTCATTGAATGTGGGTGTATTCTTGAAGATTAAAGAATAGTAACTGATTTTTACTGTATTAAAACGGTCAAATGATATATCTTCTTCTAAACGCACACAATTTTCACAACTTCTAGAGGCCAGAGTGGAGTTTTATATTCATGCTAAAGATAATAACTACCAGCATGCCAACAGTGTACTTCCTGGGAGATCAAATTAGAAGCAGACAGCATGCAGCCATCTTATTTTGACCCTAAGAGCTGCTTTTACTGTATATCTGTATTGGAGCAAAACTAATTTGACTTTATTACAAGAAGAAAAATCGTGGTCGAACCTGTTTAATTTATAATAAAGCATTTAATTGTGTAAAGAAGGTTACCTTCTACAATAAAGTTGCTTTATTGTCCCTGTTGGAGAGTTGTCCTCTGCACCAAGGACAGCCAGTCCCAGGAAGTACTGTCTCATGCAGGTTTTCCTTCTCTGGACCTTGGGCAAGGGTCATCATATAATACTATACACCCACCCACACCTGCAAAGATTGAAAGACCTCTACACCCACCTTTTGTTGCTCAAACTACAAATGTGATACAGATCTCATACAATAATAAAAAATACTTTTACTTTTTAGTCCCGTTAAAATGTAGTAAAACATACAAACACTTACTCTCAGATGTAATGAATTAAAAGTAAAAACTATCCAATTAAAAATATACTTAAGTAAAGTAAAGATACCTAAAATTTATACTTAAGTAGAGTACTACTTTTACTTCGTTCTAAAGCTCTAAATATTTTATAATGTATTTTAGATGTTTTTTTTTGTCAGTGGGAAATAGACATCTCAGCAGCATCCTCGCGTTAGCCCTGTGCATACATTGAATCACAAACACACAGGGTTGTCCTCTTGCCATCTGCTATCTGTTTATGAATATTTTGCAGAATACAAATATGCTTCGTTGCTCCCATTTAGTCTCCTTCATGATGTGTTAGAGCGTTAAGTGTTTTCACTCAGAGCAATTCACACCACATCCAGATCCAGTGTGCTCCAAAATCAGCCACATGTTGTAGATCCACTCCACTAATCACATGATACTCCAAATGGCTCATTAGCGTGGCATTGTTTCCATGTTTTTTAATATTCGCTGTTTCTCATCAAAAATATATTGAGAGTGACTGAATATTTCATGAAGGCTAATAAACAATATTCCTCAGAATTTTTTAACCTTATGTGTATATAAAATGGGACTATGCACTAAACTGTGCTGTGTACATGCAGTTTTAAAGGTACATTGTGTAACTTTTCTGGTGGGGGGACCATCACCTGCTTGTTTCTATGGATATGTCATTGCTGTGCCTGGAATGTTCCACAGTATGACATTAAACAGCTTTGCCTTACATTTATTCAATTATACGTGGTTTTACTGCTCAAGAATACAAGAAAACCTGTGAGCAGGGTCGCCTCTCCACAGATCTGCCCTGTAACATGGTCTGGTTTGGTTTCCATGAAGACAGAAAGGTTTAATACCATATTGTGGAACATTTCAGACAAAATCATTTCAGACAAAATCATTTCTATAGAGAAGAGCATTTGACGGACTCTCCACCAGAAATGTAACACAGTGCACTTTCAGAAGTTTTGTGTATTGTTTGTAGTAATTTCTTTTAGCTATTTCTTTTCAAACTAAGTTCATTTTCAGGTGTGTGCCTCTAATGGCCCGTGACGTCACACACATCTGCTCTGAATGGAGACCATGGGCGTTTCTAAAGCCTAGGTACCTTGCCTTGCTCTGATCTGGGCAGCTTGTGTGCACCGTGTGGTTAACATTTTCGAAATTTGTCAAGAATACATGAATGCATCCTTCACTAATCTTTTGCTGCGGGGGGTCATTATGAGGTCAGATTATGAGGTCAGAAATTAAATAAATGTTTTTGATATGCTTAATGCTATAATATGCAAAATTACAAGCAGTTGTAATAGGTTCCGCAGTGCACCTTTAAGCAGATTTGTGTGTATCATTATGAATCATGTAGGAAGATTCATAATCAATTCCAATCTGTGATCTTGAAAAACAGAAACTATTTATAATCTTGATCTTGCAAGGGAGTAAAAGCAAGAAGTTAAATATAAGGTATTGAGCTAACTATATAACAATAATAATAATAATAATAATAATAATAATAATAATAATAATAATAATAATAATAATAATAATAATAACTGGATAAAGTAAACATGCTGAAATTGTTCATCTAATTGTATTCCTCCTCTAACTCCTCCCTTCTCTGTAAATATGACTTAAATTAACTCAGTACACAGTATTGGCATTTAAACTCTGTGCTCCAACGTGACAGACAGAATTTTTACAGAGTCTTTCAAACTTTGAAAAATATGCAAATTATTGGAGCCATCCACAGATAAAAACTAATATTTGTAATGTTCTTTTTGGTCCAGTCTTTTATAATTTACCAGTTGTCATGGTTACTGTGGTCCATTTGAGAGTCTAGGAGGCTTTCTGATTTGTTTTCACTTATCTTTTCCGACTGTATTACATTAATCAATTGATTTTAAATGTGAAATAATGCACATTTTTAGAAAGCTGTTTGTTTTTGTTTTTTTTTGCTGCATGATAAATGTCTGTTGTTATTATTCCTTTTTGTTTTTGTTTACTATAACAAGTAGTGGTTCTTATTACAACTGGCTGGACTGTGTGCTCCTCCCTACAGTTTAATAGTACTGAAAATACACCTGTGTCTTGCATACACTCTGAAAAAGGCAAGGCAGAGCTGAAACGCGTCAGTGCGTTTTCTAATTAAATAAGCCATGTTTCAGCACAGGCTTTTTAACTTGAAACTGTTGAGTGTCTTGGAGTCCTTAGTGTGCTATTTTTTCCATCTTTGAGAGTAACCTTGATTTGTGTGTGTGTGCGTGCGTGTGTGTGCGTGCGTGTTTAGGCATCAAGCATTATTTAAACATTACAAATATTGGTACAACTGTTTTAAGACAACCAAAACAACCAATCACTTTTCTTTTTATTCACTTGGGTAACTAGGGTACACCATAGCTGGATGGTTGCCAGTGACAGATAGACAGATAGACAGATAGACAGATAGATAGATAGATAGATAGACAGACAGACAGACAGACAGACAGACAGATAGACAGACAGACAGACAGACAGACAGACAGACAGACAGACAGACAGACAGACAGACAGACAGACAGACAGACAGACAGACAGACAGACAGACAGACAGACAGACAGACAGATAGACAGATAGACAGATAGACAGATAGACAGATAGACAGATAGACAGAAACAGAGACAGGACAGGGACAAGAGCCTGTCCCCAAAGGTGCTCTCCTGTCCAGTGATGTTGTAGGGGGTGCTGGAGGTTATCCGTGATGAACAGGAGCTTGTTTAGGACCCGCTTCTCAGCCACAGATGTGAGTGAGTCAAGCTGTGCACCCACTACAGATCCTGCCTTCCTCACCAGTTTATCCAACCTATCCACATGGCGTCCTTCTTCTTAAAGCTTCCTCCCCAGCAGACCACAGCGTTGAAGAGGACACTGGAGATGACTTTCTGATAAAACATCATTCTTATAGAAAGACATTCATTCACTAGAGGATGTGACTCGCTCAAGCAGCATTTATGAAATACATTCCTGAAGTCACACCGCCAGCTACAGTAACCCATAAATCTTTGTTCTCACCTTTAGTCTCGTCACACCATTTAGATTTTCCAGTTCACCTTCGGGTGAAGCTTGTGTGTTGTTTTGTACTTTTCAAATGTACAATAGTGCACTTTACAGACAGTTTAATGTGTCAGTAATTTCAAACCAAAATCATCTCTATATATTGGCCTCAAATTATTGATGGCCAGTAGTTATTAAGAAGTCTAAATAAAATCAGTTAGGGATTTTGCCAGAACACTCACATATTCCAAAACTTAATTGAGATAAATAATGCAAGCAACAGTAAATAATAATTAAAAGTAAAATTATAAAACTGAGCCTTTGACAGAGCGGTTCAGGGGCACAAAGCTAACCCCATTGCCTTTTCTGTCTGTTCAACATCTTTACAGTAAAAGTATGATACAGTATGAGGTGACCCAGAGTTGTACACACTGAGTTTGCTTGGTATAAAAGGTCTGACTTTGACCCATGGACCTGCACACTGTCCTTGTCTCTAGCCACATTCTACACTATATTAAGCTTACATGACATAAGCAGTGACAATCTAATCAAGTTTTAGTCAAAATGCATAGGGAGGGTATAACTAATCAATAATTTGGACATGAAAACCTCTTAAGAAGCTCACCTACAGTCATGCTGCTGAAGAATGGTTGGATGTTTTCCCCACCACTGGAAAGAGGTCATTCACTTTGAAACGCTGGACCAATTTTGCCCCCTACTGTCACAATTTATACATGCTCATATGCTCTGCTTACAAAGACAAGATGAGTCATGCATCTATCCAGCAGAAACTGTTTTTCCACACAATAAAATGGTCCGTAGTTGTACCATTTTGAAATTTTGATGTTCCTGCTGTTGTTAACATGAAAAGTAGAATTCAGCCCTAAGCTTACAGTATGTGGTTTTTGTTATGTTTTATGAAGTTAGAAACTCAAAAACAAAATTGCAGTTTTTTGGATTGTGGATTCATTTCTAAAAATCTGAAATCTGAGTCTTAAATTGTTGAGAAATTGCATCACTGAACATGCAGAGGTTGATTAGGCATAGGCATTATTGACAAAGACCAATATTTCAACTTTTTCCCTATGGTTAAATGATGAAAAATAAGCACTCTTGTCATAGCAATTAACAATTTCAAACTATATCTTTTGAAGTCCTCAAAATGTTGATGATACTGAAACCTGATGACAAAATTCAAACAATATGACTGCAGTTTATTAGAAATGTGGTAAGATTTTCCTGTAAATGTCTTAGTTGAGGATCAAATACTGCACAGAAAGTGAATATAGCCTACTATATAATTAACCAGACATATAGCAACCTAAGTTTACTCATTACCATGGCAACAATCAGTGCTCACTGTGGAGATTCCTTAATGACAACATCGGCATAGAGACTAGTACATGATGTGCTGTATGTGTGTAGTCAAGGACTAAATGAGGAGAGGTAACTGTGGCCTGACCTGCCCTCCAACATGAGCTAACAGTAAGGAGTTTCACATAGAGCTAAAAGGCACATTGCATCATGGGACACAAGATGAGCAGGCTAGTCTGACCGAGATTTCATCATCTGCAGGAATGCACAGTCATAGAATACTAATCAAGATCGAGATTCAGTCATTTGTAATCGCCAGTGATTAAGTCTTTTTAATTGAGACATCACAGTAAAAGCATGTGGTTTAGAGTTCAGACTTTGAAGGTAAAGTTATTAAAAGTCTGTATTGTTTACGTTCAGAAAATACAAAGAACGTTATCTTTAATTAAACTAAATAAAGTCTAAGACAAAATAAAATTTGAAATAGACTATACTAAAACACAAATACACTAGAGAGATAGACTTTATTAGTATTATCAACAGAAAAGAGGCTGAACATGTCTTTTTATAAACAAGGTATGAAAAGATGTGTTGTTTATACATTAATAATCAAATAGAAAGTGATATCTAAAATCCAACTTGAGAAAATACTAAAAAATCAGCAGTGTAGAGCAGTGAGAGCAGAAGCTTTTGCAAACCATTTCCATTTTAAAGCCATGAGAAGACTCACCTCGAGGTTCAAGGAAAGAGAAGCAGAGGGTGATTCTTTATGCTAATAAAACGGGTAGATGTCTCATTGTTAAGGTAAGTTGAATTATGTGGGCCAAATGAACTGTGCATTAAACATTTTATACATCCACTATTAGCAGAGAAGAATTCATGGTAGGAGTCCACATGATGATTCTGTTCTCACACATATGACGGTCCCTATGTTCAGGTAGAAAAGGTTTCAAAGGTAGTCTTCTGGACAGTGTCTTGTTTTGTTTTTGTTTTTTGTTTTATTAAGACGTTCTGACTGCCAACCAAAAGCTCACAGCAGCTAAGTGATTGTCTGATGTGAGCAATTACCTGTGAGGGAACTTCCAAAAAACGACTACTTGAAACTATTTCTACCATATGGAGGATTTTAATAAAATAATTTGTTTTGAAAGTTGCTTTAGTAAAAGCATTTAGACAATGTTTTAGTAGTTGTCTAGTGCATCATTTAGTAAGCTGTCTAGTGCATTTAGACATGCGTGTGCAGGAAAGCCTTGTGCTGTCTTGAGAAGTGCCAAATGAGTAGTCCTGAGAGATTCTCTGTCTAGTCAGCATCTTCACATAAAAAAGTATAAGGTGAGCTGTACACATCACTGCCTAGTCACGTTCCATAGACCTATTATATTAAGTTATATTACATGACATGGGAAGTAGCAGTCTAATAAAGGCACAGTGAAAATGCGCAGGGGGATATCACTGAACAATCATTTGGACATGAAACTCTATTAAGTAGCTGTGCACGTCACCATCATGTTGTTTTCGTGAATAATGGTTTGATGTGTTTTCCCCACCGCTGGAGAGAGGTCATTTACTTTAAAACGCTGGACCAATTTTGCCCCCTACTGTCAACATTTATACATGCTCATATGCTCAGCTTACAAAGGCAAGATGAGTCATGTTTTCTACGCTGTTTTTCATTTTTAAAAACAAAAAACACAGTCCATACATCGATATAATCTAATTTTATTTAGAGATTTGTGTTCTTACATTATGCATTTTAAGGCTAGAGCATTCGAGCAAAAACACAATTGCAATGTTTGGATATTCCGTATATTTGGTTTGTAGAGAGGAGGACTTATGCTGCGTTCCAGTTGTCCTCAGAGGTCAGATTTTCCTGGCTCCAACTTGTAAATTTACAATGGAACAGCCTACAATCTCAAAACTCGGGCAACATTTCAGAACCTTGAGCTGGTTCTGAGTTAGAAAATCCAACATGGCTGCGTGTTTTGATATCGTACTTGTGTTGTTTTACCTTTAGATGCTCTGTAATGTCCACCTGTTTCTGTGAACCTGCTCCTGCAGACACTGAGCCTCTGCAGCTATAAATGTGCTGTGATGTTCTGTTAATGATAAACACAGAGCTAATGACAACAAAAGCAGAAACAGTGACAATGTCAGGTTCATAAATGACTTAAATGTATTATCATTTTGGCTGATTCAAGCACTTCTCTGGTTTTATTGCTACTTATCTATGTCATTATTGTGCATAAACCGTACTAGACTGTTCATTGTTTTTCCAGTGTTGGCAATCTGTCAGAAATGTGCTAAAATCTGCCTGTAAATGTCTTGGTTGAGGTTCAAATATTGCAGAAAATGTAAATGGATCTTGGGATGGAACGTCAAAACACAATCCATGGAAATCTATCATGTTTGAAGCAGCAGTACAAAACGGCCACAGGGGTGCATTAGACAAAACAATGTTAGAAAAATTTAACAAAAGAATAGTCGCATTACCAGCTCTATAGCCAATTCTCTGCCAGTAAAAGTCTGTGATTAGAGTTTAGACTATTTTCGTGTTAAAGTGCAATAATTAATTCAATACAACTGAACTAAAATCATTATAAAGTAGATATATTGTGCTTGTCACTGCTATATACTAGTAGTTATAATCTGTGGCACCTGTGGATCATTACGTTATAATTTGGACATTTTAAATCACAATATTAATCTAAAATGACTTAATAAATGAAACAAGTCCACTGACTTTCGCGTTAGAAAACTGCAGTGCCCAATGGGAGCTGACGTCGCCATAAACATCATCACAACAAAGAGTTGGCACCCTCGATGGATAGCTGCAGATCACGCTAGCAAATAGCAGATTTTTTTTTTCATTTGTACCAAAATGACTATGTGACACTGCTGAATCCTATGTGTATCACCAATCAAGAAAATACAATTAGAGAACGAAGTACTGTAAGTAAAGAGAAGTGAACGTTTACTGGGTCAAAACAGGAGTTGAACGGCAATATGGCGACTTGAAAATAAATGATTAAAGAGTTTAAAAAGAAAGAGAGAAAGAGATTAAAAGTTCAAATATGTACACATAACTCCAAATACAATTTTGAGAGTGTAAATGATGAGAGGAAACAACTACAGTACAGTATGTTTAAAAGCTTCAAAATGTTGTGTAACAGGTCAGCAGTTCAAGTTTGATCATCAGAATAGTAGCTGTAACCTGCACTCCTACTGGTTTAAAAATTCAATTCAGCTGAGCCTTGGATGCAATAATCTTGTCATCGTTTCTTTAATGTTGAATGAATAAAATGTGATTGCAAATGTTATTGAAAAAAAATCCTCTGCTGCCAAAATAGTGAAATGACAGTTGGTCCTGGTAGAATGAAGCAAATTGTATCTGGACAGACATCTGATGTAAAACCTCATAACGTCAAATAAACAAGTAGGAGGAAGATGCGGTACCATGGCAACACTAAAACAGTTATTTTTGCTAAATGTGTACCTGTTTATCCTATTACTCTAAAATGTACTATTCCATGGGAGTAGTAAATTTTATGAATGACTGTCCTTCAAAGTTTTGAGCTCTAACCTTCCACCATTTTAGTTTGAAACCAATAGACAGCTCCAAAGTCTATAGCAGCGACAGGAGGTGAGAATGTGCGCTGACTTTTTATGAAGCACTTTATCCTTTATCTGTGTAGTCCTGTTCAAATTCCTTGACACAGAAGTAAAAGTTAAGCCTGGAATTACAAAACTACTTATTTTATCTTATCATTTTAAAGCCTTATGAAGCCACTGAGTTGAGCATAGAAATGTGAAGGTGATAAAACATGTCTTCTGCTCTTCAGTACTGCAATAATAGGAATTGTGGAGCTTCCTGAAAATAGTGTTACTGTAGAAGATAATAATTTTCTTCTTCCCCGTACTTTTACAATGGGTTTCATTAGACCTTTTTTTCCTCCCATAAGGTTTGGTGCCACTGGTGGATTTCCTAATTGACCCTTCTCCTCTCCGTTCTGCCATCTGTACCACGTGGCGTCGCCCTCCAGCCTTCATAACAACGGACCAAGATAAGACTTCCCTTCTGGAGACGATTGACAGCTAAACACAGCGTTTCGGAGGTCAGTTGGGCTAATTGGTTCTAGCATGTCTCCAATAGACCATTAGACGTACACCAACACCCAAAAACACTACACTTTTTATAGGCGAAAGTGGAGATTGTGGAGAGTATCCTAAAGTTTTGTTTCAACTGGCAGAGTTGGAAAAGGCTTCTAGGCTTTTCAAGGATGAATATTAGAAGCTATCTGTCTGGTTTTGGGGTTGACCTCAGGGAAAATGACATGATGGGAATTTTGTGAAAGTGTGTAAAAGGGCACGCAAGTATTTGAGAGTGGAATTCAAAACAGTGATATGTAAAAACTGGCTAAGTGTATTGGTAAGTGTATGTTTGGCCTCAGTTATAAATATTTCATTACTATGGCATTTCTCCCTTTGCTGACAGCAATAGTGAAAAGCCTGAATGCCAAAACTGTTTTTATCTTATAGAAAACAACCAAAATATATAGTTGGACTCAATGATGTTATAGTCAAATGTTACTCATGTATAATTGTTTCATAATCATCCAAAGGTTAATAAAGTGGTGGTGCCAGGAAGGGCATCTGATGTAAAAACTGTTTTACATTATGTAAAAAAAAAATATTATGCAAGTAACTCAGTATTTAGGAAGATGCTATAATTTAATTAAAAGTACACCTCTTTGAAAAATGAAGAAAAAACAATAACAAGATAACAATGCAAGCTAAGGTAAAACTATAGGGTCACAATATAAATTTTTGTGTTTTGATTAGTGTGAGAAGAATTATTACAGTTTAAAAAATTATTATGGACAGTTTTATGAAACCTAACTTTCTGCTTTCAGCTAACTGCATCATAAACAACACGCAAAAAAGAACTTTACATCATTAGGTTTCATTTTGTGGAGATTGAACCAACTTAATTTTGCTTTGAAAGTAGTCACAAACAATAACAGGATAACAATGTACTCCATTTGGAAGTCCAGGGCACAACTATGGGGGAACAAAAATTCAAGCGTGGCCCATTACTGCGGCGAGTGACAAATGTGCACAGAGGGACTTGTGCTTAGGCCTTCCTCTGCTGCAAACACAGCTGTCGCACTGACGGCTATTATCTTTGACAGACTGCCACTGACCGCCGCCGCCCCATTGTTGCCTACTTGAGCTGTGTCCAAAAAAGAACCACCTCACACAAAAGCTGAAGCCAGAAGTGAATGGCACCTAATCTACTTTAAACCCTGCAAATCTGATACACTCCTGCCCCCCGTGTTAACCTCGCAAACCCAGAGATTGTCTAATTGATTTAAAGGTGTATTGTGTAACTTCTCCGGTGTAGGGTCCATCAAATGCTTTCCTCCATGGAGATGTTATTGCTTTGTCTGGAATGTTTCACAGTATGGTATCACACCTTCCTATCTGTGGAGAGGTGACTCCGCATGCCTGTTTTGCTTGATATTTTTGAGCTATAAAACCACCTGTAATTGAATGAATGTATGGCAGAGCTGTTTAATGTCCTACTGTGAAACATTCCAGGCAAAGCAATGACATCTCCATAGAAACAAGCAAGTGACCAACCCCAAACCAAAAAGTTACACAGTGCACTTTTAAGACTACAATGTACTACAATGTGTCAAAACCCCAGTGACAGCTAGCAGCTCTGCGAGGTAATTTGGCAAGCGGCAATATGCAGGTGTCCACATTCACATAACACTAAAAATCCTGCTCCCACCCTTCCTTTGGTCACTGAGAACGGGCCTTTGGGGAGGACAGTAATTGGTGCCCAGAGACAGAAAGAAGAAGAGAGAGAGAACTGAGGAGGAGTGGACGACTCAAGAGGAGACCACAAGAGTCAATTACAGGAGGAGACAGTGGAGCGGCGAGAGAACGGTGCGCCCTGATACGGTTACATGCTGTAGTGGTGGTGTGTCTGAGCAGGCAGGAGGAATACATGAACTAATGTCAAAATACACTGGTGTCACATGTAGGCCTGGGACATTTGGTGATAAAATTCAAATTGTGATCTCATTCTTGTGACAGTTTGCTATTTTGGTTACTAGGCCAGCCAGAACCACACGCTCTGACAAAACTTTACAAAGACGAGTGGATCTGGAGCTGCATCCGGTCTCCCTTTCACAGGGTGTGATCGACAGGCAGATTAGCCAATCAGAGAGAAGCATGCTCCGTTTGCAGTAAAAACAAACATGGCTGTAAAAAAGGATGTAAAAAAGGAGAAAAAAAACTACATAAAGACTAAGAAACAGCGTGGATGTTTTCAGAATCAACAATCAAAACACCAAACTATTACGTATCTGAGGTAAAAGAAGTTATATATTTTGTTCTGAAGGATACAAGACAAGATGTTTAGACAGAGGTTTTTCATGCTCTACGGTCCGATTCCAGACCCTTCCGGATTCAAACAGATTGTAGAAAGGACTAGCTGGTTAGACAACCATTTTAGTTAATTCGGCACAAATCTTCTCTTGAATGTAGCTCTGTGCTCAAGCAAAGACACTTTTTTCCACCTACACATCCTATTGTCAGCTTCAGCAATGCTTTGAGTATGTGAAGGGTGGATTTAACCCTAATGAAGTGAGAAATTTCAAGAAGAAGCAGACACTTGTTATCTCTTCAAGGCAATATAAAGATACTCCAAGAAAATCATGATATACTGTACATTTTAAGGCTTATCACTCACTCATTCCTAGTCAAATGTTAGAGCCGACACAAAGGGGTCAGACATGGGACAAGCATGTGAGTGAAAAGCCACTGAATTGCATTATCTCAAACTGCAGTATTGGATCCATAGTAAAAGAAAAATTGGTCATAGATTTTTTTCTTTTGCTACGGATCCTACCTGGACGACTAAGGGATTACAGACATCAGTATTGGAGCATATTAAGGTAAAACTGATGGGTCAAATATGTGTTATATTTTACCATATCAAAACATTAAGTGTACCAATTCATCTCGTGCCTTGAGAAGTGGTACAGTAAAAGGTTGCAAGTTTCATTCAATACACTGAGAGGAAGTGAATATTTAGAAACTTACCACATATAGTGTGTGAATGAGTGAACCAACCCACATTTTCGTCCTTGCTATGAGGAAGTACAGCAAGCCATTTTATCACTCCTTAAGAGCAATCAAAGATGTATTTTGTTTAATTTTGTATTATCAAGAATGAAAGTTTTTCCTTTTGATTATTGTCAGAAGAAACATCACAATTTAAGTCTCATTATGGACAGTTTTACGAAACCTTCTAAATAATCAACTAAGTGCAACATAAACAAGATAAAAGCATCATTGGGTTTAATTTTAGTCTAAATTGAATTGAAACAACTTAATTTTGCTTCTAAAATGGTCACAATATTATTTTTAGTCAATACAGTTCTAATGTGACCTAATTAATCCCACTTTTCAACGAACCAAATAATGTATAGTCACTAATTATTGACAGTAACATTGTATATACTTCTTATCAAGATGTGGGCGTGATCAGTGTTGGTAGTGGGTGATTTCCCTTGTGTCCATTAGGCCCATCAAACGTCTATAAGTCTGTGTCCGTCGTGCAGCTAACTGGCTCTTGCTTATTAGGACCCAAAAGTGCTAGAATAAGTTCTGACCACCAGTGACGCTAAACATAAATATAAGATGCATGGATAAACAACAAATAGGCCAAATAAATGGAAGCTAACACATTATATTACACTTCTAATGTTCTCTGCCACCTGCTTATCGCTATGACGATTTTATTGCTTCTCTACAGTGGTCCACAGTATTGCATTAAACATATTTTCAAAAGCCAAATGTATTTTACGGATATCAAAATGTTATTTCATCCCTTCTTTATAAAATCCACTATACATTATTGTCACTGATAATATATGTAGAAGATGGAAGATGGTTAAAAAAAAAAATCAAAACAGAAATATCTGTTTTTGCGAATGAACTCATGTGTTTTCTTGCTCAAAAAAAACATGCATTCTTACCTCTCCACAGATCTGACCTGTATTGGCCTGATGGCACCACCTGCTTGTTTCCATGGAGATAGAGAAGTCTAATGCCACTGTGGAACACTACAGGCAAAGCAATAACATCTCCATGAGGAAAAGTTACATAGATTGTGTACTATATTCTGATTTCTTCACAGTCATCATTACATTACACAAGACAGAAAGTGCGAGCAGAGGAAGAGAACAGCTGTCAGTTTATGTGGGTCGCTGATGTAGCACAGTTAGCATCTGGACGGGTCTGACTGTAAAAAGCTATTTAACTATTGAGCCAGTGCGGTGAATGTTTTACTGCTGACTTCAGAAGAATTAACAGGCCGTGTTGGGTGTTCCTGCAATTCAAAGGCTACAGTTCTTTAGAAATGGGAGATCAAGTGCTGTGATAAGTTACTCCCCTCTTGCTATAAAGGTTAGCGAGCGTACAAGAAAAAAAGCATGACTTATTCCACTTTTGTTTTTGTTTTTTCAAATGAATACAGTTTAAGCTGTTTAAGAATTTATGAGAGAGAAAAAGGCATACAATAGTGATGTCTATTTAAGGCACTGACTTACAAGAACCCTGTCAGAACTGAAGAAGCATCTGAATGAGTGGAATTTCATAAACAAGAGGAGAGAGTTGTAATGGTCCAAGGTGAATTAATTTATAACTGTGCACACATATAAACCTAACTGTCAGTGTCAGTTCACACACACACACACACACACACGCGCACACACACACACACACATACGCACACACAGTCTAAAGGTTCACTTTGTAACTTGTGGAGGGTCCGCCACTTGCCGTCGCTTGTCTCCATGCTTTGCCTGGAATGTTCCACAGTGAAGCATTAAACTCATCTAGCTGAAAAAAGATAAGCAGAAGTGAAAGTAGGCCTAGATACAGGTCAGATCTGTGGAGAGGCGTCTCAGTGTATCTAAGAAAAGTCGTAAAAACACCTGTAATTGAATAAATGCAAAATAGAGTTTAATACTGTACTGTGGAACATGGCAGGCAAAACAATCACATCCCCATGGAGACAAGCAGGTGGTGGACCCTCTACCAAAAAAGTTACACCGTGAACCTTTAAGGGGACAAGGCCAGAACATTACATCTTATTTTATTTTATAAGTCAGCAAATATCAGAGAAATTGTTATAGAAATTGAACACACACATTATAGAACTGACCTATAGATTATGTGGCATTTCCCATAACAGTGCCAAAAAAAGGCCAGTTGACAGAGTTCAGGTTTTTTTTTTTGTTTTTTTTTGTTTTTTTGCGATACATTAAAAATGAAATTCAGATATGTTATAATGAAAACAGTCAAACTCATGTAATCCCCAGATTTGTTCTATATCAGAAGACCTGATGAATACAGGCTCCTCATGCTTCCTCTGTTGTAATGAGATTGCAAAGTCTTAGCACAAGCACAAAATCAAATGTCTCGGGACCACATATGCATTTATTATTATGAAGCATGATTTCCTCTCCCTTTTCCTTGAATAAACTGCTAAAATAACTACTACTACTTCATTCCACTGACATGTATCTTCCTCCCACCTGGAACAGTTAATCCCTTCATTATCAAACGCAAGGTGATCCAGATCAAACTAGCAGTCTGCAGATTTTCAAATTTGTGTAGTGCAATGAAAATATTACCAAGGTACATGGATTAGAAAACTATTAATGAGATTATCCATGTGCAAATCATTATCTGTTTCTAATCCTTGGTTCCCAGAAGCAGGTATCTTATTTTGAATACAAACAAACCACGCAGACAGACCTCCTTTGTGGCAGACCGGCAGATCGCAGCAAATATTGTCAAAATGGGCCTCTATGGCAATTTTTGTATTAAACATTGTTTTATAAAATTGTTTTATATTATTATGGTGTCCAAATTGATATCAACATTTTTCAAGTTTGGATTTTCATATTTTGACATCAATAATTTTATTTTTTGTTGATGTATTAGATTTAGGAAGGCTATTTTAGCTTAATAATATAGTTTTAATTAATGAATGAATTTAAATATACATTTAAAATTAAGTAATATAAATTCTTATAATTATCTCGATTATACTTTAATGGCTTCACTTTTGATAATATCTGTATGTAGATATGATATCGGAAAACTACTTGTACTTGTTGTATGAAGTACAGTACATAGTGTTCCTGTGTAGCTGTACTTTTTCCACACCTTGAACACACACTCAGCCTCCATCACTTTAGGCCCACTTCTTTTTATAGAAAGAAGACATCACCTGTTCAAAAACGAGACATATAGTTTCACTTATAGTCATTTCCACTACTGTATGGGGAAAGGGGCCCACCGAGAGTAAAGCCCACTTCTTTACTACATGTGGCACAGGTTTTCTCATAAGTCTAACCTCAGTCCACAGAAGTACTTGTGCACCTACACACACAGTGTCAAACTGTGGACCACAACTCATTCATCTGCTCATGTTACTGCAGTATCTGCTAAAACAAATGACCTGGCATTTCACAGTTTAAGTGAAAGTTCATAACTTTTTATACCACCTCCGCCTATCAAGGGAATTACTCTTTTATAGTCTGTGTGCAGATTGCAGATTCTGGTACCATCTGCTCTTAGTAAAGCACATAATTTTAAGAAAATGTTAGTCCACCGCACAACATTTTTAATTATGAATAAATAAGCCAAACACATGCATTGTGGTTGTTGTTTTATTTTATATAGTTATACATTCACATATATATTTAAAGTATGGTTTTAAGAAATGGTTAAATTAAGTCAATTGCCTTCAGGTCTGGCCACTCTTTAAATCTGAAAGCCGATGTCGTGTGAGTTTCCATAAAAGTTTAACAGTTTCTTTTATAGGAGTCTGGGCTCTTCTCCAGGCCCTGTGAGCCAAGTGCTGTACACACTGGTCCCGCTTCAGATTCACTCTTTGCATAATCACCTTTCATCCAATGTTCTTGAGCAAGTGAAGCACCAACAAGAGCTTCCTCTGACCTTCTGAACAACAATTTTCACTCACCCTGACATAAGCATATAAATTGTGGAAGTAAACTGTGTTAAACAAACTAAAGCATCTTTTGGGGTCCTTACTCAAAAATGAAAAAATTGTCTCGTGTTGGGGACTTCAACATCTGTCTACTTGTGATTTATTGTTAATTGGTCCTTATTAATGTTTTCTGCTGCTAATAAGACATTTACTAACACTTTCCTTTTAATAAATGCCTTGTCACTGTTTATTAGTTTGATGTTTGGACATTTTTGTGCATGAATTATGATCCTAATAGGCTTTTGGTAATACAGCTGCATACGTGTACCCTGCATTACTGTTATTATTATTGGAAAATACAGTAAGGCCACTTCTCAACCTCTTAGCCTCTGTTGTTCTTACTAATAGTAGCATGACTACAACTGTAACTACAATAATGAGAAGACACTTTACATTGCCCTATTCATTATTCATTATGATGGTTAACAACTGTAGTCACAGCTGCCCTGGGGGGATTGCCACTGTTGGCATAAATGTCCCTAGATACATGAAAAAATAAACATGTTCTCCTAAAATAGATGATGTCATGTATGTTTTATGACATTTTATTTAAAGGTTCTCACCATGCTATTGTTAAAGAGACGGTATTTATCTTTCAACCGTGTTCCTTCATCAAAAACATGTCTGAAGGGGTTTTAGATGTCATCCATGCATATTAGCGATCTCTCCTGGGCCCTATTCAAACCCTCCTTACGGTTAGCTGTAAGATTCTGTGCAATGCTCAACCCACAAACCTACGTCATCCATGCTCCACCATAACAATTCTCCATAAATATAAGAAAAACATGATACAAAACTGTACACAGCAACTTGACAAAACTGATGTGATGTGCAGTAGTTTCATTAGCAGGATGCAAACTGAAAAAACACACAATTAAAGGTAAAATGTTGATCTAAATATGCTGTGTGTTAGCAGTTAATACCCCATTAATACCCACGTAAAACACCCAACTTTCAAATCTCCACCTCTCCTTAATCCCCATGAGTACAGTACTAG
Source organism: Taenioides sp. WSHXM2023 (assembly GCA_029959045.1). Lineage (NCBI taxonomy): Eukaryota > Metazoa > Chordata > Actinopteri > Gobiiformes > Gobiidae > Taenioides > Taenioides sp. WSHXM2023. The sequence continues at coordinate 17,346,252 of CM057099.1, forward strand.
TGGGTGTACAGTGGACTGCCTGGCTGCCCGGAGAGGTCATTACTGCCTCTGCACCTTGAGGTAGAAAAACAGCCATCAGCTCAAATGAAATGGTTGTTCTGTCATCCAAGTGCTCGGATCAATCTGGGACAAAGTAATGAACACAGCCCCGAACTCCTCTGCACTGAGGTGGACAGGCTACTCCGCTCCCTGGTCACTTTCCAAGGCTTTTACAAATAAAACAAAGGCCCCCAAGAACTGTCATGGCCGCACATCTTTACAGATTTGACGAAATTGAAGTTGTTTCTTGACCTTGGAAGTGATGGATGTTTTTAGCATGGTCATTTGGGATGTTTGCTTTCAAAGCCTGTAGCCTGGTTTCCTGAAGTGTTAAATCTTGCACAAACTCAGGAGCACATAACAAAATTGGGTTGTAGGGTTGTCAAAAGTATTGAAAATCAGATACTAATCGGGGAAACTAGAAAGTCACGTTCACGAGACAGAAATTAATTTTTCCTGAATAGCTTTAGAATGATCTTGAGCTGTATCAGCACTAGTATAAGAGCACATAAACAAATATACGCCCATGGACCACTCTGAACATACCTAAACGACTGAGCGAGTGCACAGATATAAGACCACTAGTAGTATAAAAGAAAGTACTGCGATTTAATGTTGAAAATCACATTCTATAGTGTTTTTTTATGATCATAGTATCAGTTTTAGTATCATTAGAAGTAATTGAAAATCCCTCACGTTTTGGTGTATTTGTTTAAATGTATGTCTACTCATTTGCTATTAGGTTTTTAGTAAATAGTATATAGTTGTAAAAATTGTCTGTTTTTTCCACTGATAATTGCAAGAGGCTATTAAAGGATTACACATGTTCTTGCAATCCAAAAAACTAAAGCTAACTTGGCTAAATCAAACATAAAACCTACTGACTGTGAAAGTTGCAGGGGATAGACAGGGCCAATACAAATCCAGTAATGGAAAGGTATACACTAGCACCTAGACATACCTCGACAATGCAGACACATTTCATTTCACCAGAACATCTTCATTGTGGCACAGAGCAATAATATGACTGACAGAGAGTCCCGCAGCACACATGTAATGGACATGTGCACACTCTATTGTACAATGCACCAGGAGGAGAGTCTGAGAAAGGAAACTTTGTCAGGTTGAAATTACAGGCAAAAAGTGTGTTGAAACTGGAACATCATTCTTCAGTTCTCTGTGAATGTAAACACACAACGGCTCATTTCCATCCATTGTCCAAAGGGCTGGGGTCACAGAGGGGCACACTCCATTCATTGCAGTTCCCATTATTGCATACTTCACTCATTGCAGACTTCTAGCGTCATACATTTGTGTTCAATTTGGTCTGTAACCTAAATATTTTATAATCTTAAACATTGTCCATTTTCCCTTTTCTTTTAGTAATACCTACATAGTTTGTGTATGTCTTTTGTGTCTTTTGTGGTGCAGTATAGAACAAATCTGCTCACTGAAACACTTTTAGTCATACTCTAGCCATTGTTGTCCTCTGCTCTCTGCATCTTGTAATCCTCCCCCTGTCGCACACAAACCTGCTTTTGGCCTGCACCATGTTCATGTTAGACCAATGATTTATGCATTAGCACAGATGCACACAAGCCCCGTCATAAATTATGAGGCTGTCTGCGGCCCCCAGCTAAAGACATATGAGTACATGTAAAGATAAATGAACTAGCTTTGACATACTATCCTCTTATTGATCAATAGCTGTTAGGGTCGATTTCATTGGCCTTTTGAGGGCAGTGAAAATGAATGTAGTGAGACCACAAAACATTAACCTATATTGAACTGCGTTTGTATCATGTATTATCCACAGTGAACAATGAAAATCACACAGAATGGTTTATTCTCAAACTAGAATCTTGTTGGCATTTAGAGAGACATTAAATGGCCCATACTGTGCTATTTTCTGATCTATGATATAATGTTGTATCTTCATCAAAAACATACCTGGAGCTGTGTTTTGTTTCATTCACTTAGGCTGAGTTCTTCTCTCAAACTGCAAACACTGTATAACTGATGTCATGCAGTTATACAGGAAGTGCTCCACTGCGTTTTTAAGCTTCTTATACCTTCACTGGAATCATTTGGATCATTTCAACCCTTTCTACTGAACAAAAGGTAAAAGGCAGCTGTTAACTTGAAAACAGACACAACTCCAGGTATGTTTTTGATGAGGTAACAGCATTCCAACACGGCGTAGAGCTCACGGGAGTCAATTTTGTGTAACATAGGACCTTTAAACATGAACCTCAATTTACTATTATTAGTATTAACTATAATTTGCCTTATATTACAAACGCTATTGTGAAAACTGTGTTAGAGTATTGATTTTTTTTTTTTTTTTTTCATAACATTTTCTGTTATAACCAGGAACAATGCATCTTTCCTTGTGGTCAATGTTTATAGTACACTGTCCCTGTATAAATAAAAACATACCACATTATTGCACAAGCAACTGTGGTAACAATTGGATGTAGCTGAAGTGTAGCTCTGAAGCTCTACTGTACTGGATGCTATCGACCGCTTGTTTTGCTGGTAATAGATTTAGCAGGAAACATGTCTGGGCTTAGGGAGTGTTGCTGTTATATAGGGCTGAGTGCTTATGAGCGCTTAGTCACTCACCCATACATGTGTTACCAGGGCGTGCATCTTAGATTACCAACGTGAGTCAGCGGGGAGTCAAGATAGCCCCTGATCCATCTGTCTAATCTAATACATTTTTTTCTGTATGTTAAACCTGAGAGTTAGAGGAGAGATGTTATACAATGTTTTTACCTTTAGAATTAGCTTACTCTGAGTTGTATTTTGATTGCTGCAGGCATGTTTTAGTATTGTCCCAGGGCTCAAGTGCTCTGAAAGTGTTTTCACCTTCCCCCTATATCCACCCACTTCCCAACTTGCATCAGAGTCATACATGCCGCTTGCTATGGTGAACTGCTACTGTGAAGAGGCAGGGCTTATCAGATTTGATCAGGTAATCAGTGGTCTTATTTCTGTTACTCTGTTTTAGTTTGAGGTTTACAATGAACAAAATGTAAAATACTGATCTATGTACTATGCATGTTAAGAAGCATAATATATCTACTGCTATGTATGGACACAACAGCAGAAGTTGGGGAAAGGCTCTCTGTAAACAATAGGAATGATTAGCACAATCAGACTATCAATTCAATTCACAAAGAACAATTACTACCCTTTTCTGTACACCTTGTGAACATACAGAAACAGCCTATAGTAACATAGTAATCTGGGACTATAGGCCTGTGATGTGCTACACCCTAGACAATGGTCAGTTAATTGCTGTGGAAAATAGGTTATCTACATGGCCACTCCTAAAAGTAACTCAGTGGGTAAATTAGATTCTCTCATGATTTCACGTGTACGTCCAGAGAGAACCCACAGTAACTCTGGCAGATCATTCAGGTTTCTTATGTCAGCATATATTAAAGACAAAACATCACAAAAATATTGCAGAAAAAAAATACATTGGTCTTATATAGCGCTTTTTGGACACTCAAAGACGCTTTACAAACAAATGGGAAGCAACACTGTAGAAAAAGATTAGACTTACCATTGCATTTATGGTGAAATAACATTCTAAACACCCAAATCCTTAATAGTTAATACAAGGGTTTGGGTTCAGTTTGGAAAAAAAGAGTGTGAAATAATTGCATGCAGTTTTATAACAGATCCAATGCAGAAAATACAAGTAGTGTGTGAAAGACCACCAGTGCCCTCTGCCAGAGACTCACGGTATTACACGCTGCAGTTTATATCTTATGCACAATTTACTGTAGTAGTTATTGTTGTAGACATGACATAATTTTAACCACACTATCTTTATTGAGATCTCTGAATCTAATGAGACTGCTAAACCCCAATGTAAACCTAAATGAGTTATGGTGAGTTTCACTTTGCTGTGTAAGGTGAGCATTTAATTTTTATTCTATGCTATTTAAATTAACCATTGAACAACATAAAGCATTTGTTTTGTTTTTACCTGACAGTTAGCAGTCTGTTGAATACCAACCAGAAAACCCGAGATGTGGGTGTGAGGCAGGAGACTGTTGAGGTACTGTTGAGGTGAAAGGGCCTAAAGTTATTAGCATGTGAAACTGAGAGACGATTGTGGTGAAGCTCACACAGACTCAAAGAGCTGCATATAAACGTGACCCGTCTGACCATGTTTTCCATTTGAAATACAAAGTCAACACAAATTGGAGCAAATTTAAGTGCTGAACTGTTTAAGGTGCACTATGTAACTTTTCTGCTGGATGGTTCGGCACCAGCTTGTCTCCATGGAGACACATAGCATTAAACTTCAAACTTTAGGAGAGGTAAGATTGTGTGTTTTTGTTTGTTTGTTTTTTAGTAAAAAAAAAAACAAAAAACTGTTATTGAAAACATGCAAGATATACCTGATGCCATAATATGGAGCCAGAACATGTACATAGTGACCTTTAAATGGAGCTGAAGTTTAGTACTACTAAGAGTATGATAAGAGATTCTTTATGGATAAAACGTTTCTTGAGGTGTAAACTTTACTTCAAGTTTGTGGTTTCAATATCAGTACCTCAGCCTAGGACTATTACATCAAGACATTATACAACTCACATTTACACCGTAAGCCTAGTGGATGGACAGCAGAGGGAGCTGTCCAAACACACCACAGCAACAAATTTAACTACCACTGCAAAGAAATATGTTCAATAATTAATTGAGATACCTGGCAGTTTCCACAAGAGGGAACTACAGATTCATCATTCTTAAAATCAAGACTGCCACATTACATTCTAAATTGTAACCAGCTTTATGAAAGTGAAAGCAACAACCACAAGATACCTTGGTATTTTGCCCACAGTCTTTTTACTTCTTTAAATTCATTTTTATTTTTGAAGATATAATTATCATAAGGATCATTTGGCGTGCATGTGACCAACTATGATGTATATTATCTGTATGGGTTTTGTACAATATGTGTTGTAAATACTGTGCTTGTTATAATCACACGTAGAAGCCTCATAATAATTGTAACCTTGTTTAACTATATTTAACTTTAGCCTATATAATAATTATGTAAATTTCTGTCAATCCCTGTGAGGTAACTGTGTCCTTTATTGTATTTAACTGATACCTAAATAAATAGTAGGGGGTTCAACTTTCTGTTATATGTGACATTTTAGGGATTTTCATCATTCAAAAAATATAATATCTTCCTAATCCTAATTTTTCATCACTTGAAATCCATGGATAACTCATATAATCTAATGAAACATGTAAGCCCTGTTATTGCCTGCCTATTAGTGCTTGAAAGCAAATGTATTAGAAAAGATTATTTACATTGCCATAAGTCGACAATAATCCATTAAAGCACTTACCATACAGATATATAATATTTGTGCTTTTCTTACTGCAGTGATGTCATCTAATAGAGAGGTGCCATGGTTACAAGAACGCACAGCAGTCCAGTGTGAAGTGAGGTGAATGAGGATACATGGAGCTGCTATGGCCGTGTCTGTCCACCAGGGGGTACTGACATTTTAATTCAAGGTCCTCACTAGTCCGTTCATCCCACCTGTCATAGTGACAGTTGTGAACGTGTTCATTAAAGGGTTAAGAGTAGGGTCCAACTATTTTTCTATATGACAAAAGTGAAACTGGGCTTACTTTTACGCACGGTATAAACCTCACATACAGGCTAAGTAAAAAGCTTGTTGATTACATGTTTTAAGGATTGCCATAACTTTCATTCATTTTTCATTCAATGCATTGTAATATTGTAATCTCTCACTTTAAACGCGAAGAAGACAAATGAGTCTATATGTGCGATAGGCTACTGTAGTGCACCGCCATAGGTAACCCTCACTGCAGCCTCAGAAATAAGAGGCCCTTTCTTTGTAATCTAATCGATTGTCGAGCCGAGACGCAGACTACTGGGTCCACCACACTCCGCCGTGATCCGTTTCTCTGCGTGTCACACCAACTTCCCAGAATAGCAACTCGGGTCTGCCTTGTCTGCTGCCGCTGCCGCTCGTGTCTGTGCACTGTGCTCATGAGGAGATGGAGGAGGAAGTCACTGGAGGATTGAACAACTGTTGCTTGAGCCGCTGCCTTTTAGGAACTGCCTCGAGCCCCCCACCGGTTGGCGCATGTCGGGCTACAATGAAGTCAAGCTGATGTGCCCAATGTGGATGAGTGTGCCAGTTCGCGGGATCATATAAACTCCACAGTATTGCAAAGGTAACGTGAAAAAGAAGACATGTGCTTGTTGCGATAACTAAAAAAAAGCGTGCCGTTGTTGGCTGTAGACTGGTGCTTAGAGCTCCAGACGCTTTGCCGTAAAGAGGCGCATGTCTGCAGCAGTGAGCAGACAAGGAGCGTCTGTCTGGTGAATGGAGAGGCACACGGGCTCGCTGTTGTGATCGGATAACCTGTTGAATTGAAGCTGTCACTCTGTCAGCCAGCGCCAGAGTCATGCTCTGGAACACTACAGCTACGACCAAACTGCGTCGCTTTGAGTGACATTTCACTTAATTTATATATGCACTCACCTATGAAATTACACCTATGATGCTTCTGTAATGATGCCAAATAAGTATTCAGGCTGTTGTGTTAAAGTTTTCCCTTTAGGCGCTATTATTGCATAAATTATTCACTTGACAGTTAGGGTAGGATGCATGTCATCCTGGCATTCTCACATGTATCTGTTCACGCTGTGTTTAAGTGCATGATATAGCCTAGCTACCCACACGGATTTTCCAGTCCTAAGAGCAGCTTAGAAAAATAGCTTGGCTGCTCCCTGCCACTATGGCTAATTCCTTAGGAACCGGTGGATCCAGTTTGATCGATCCCTCTCCTTCTCTTCCTTCACCAACTTGTTGAGTCTAACCCCCGTCTCAGTGCACCTCTGTTCCGCTGGAGAGCTTCAGGAAGTCGGTTTAAACTCGGGAAAAGTGCGGAGAAGTTTGTGTGCCTGAGCCTTACGGGACGGTGCCAGTGACACCATCAGAAGAGGCACAATTTGACGGGACACGCGCTCAAGACGCACCGGCGAACACCTGTAGGATTTTTAGAGACGCTGCTAAATGCCTTACGCTCCTGTGATGATTTTTTAGATAAAATATTATATAATATAAATATTTAATTTTATTGTCAGAAAATAAGAAAGCAAACATTATCACACCGGGGCTGATTTATTTTCACTTTTAGGGGAGGAGGAGATACTTGGTTCCCTCCTTTGTCCCGGGCTGATATCCCCTACTCACTCTCTACTGGGGATACACTTGAAGGTAAACCACATTTTCCTCCCATTTTATTGTGTATTCTATGTATTTGTTACAATATTTCAGCATTTAATTAATTAATGCTGACATTTTTTAGATTTTAATTACAAACATAGGCTTCTAGTTGATTTTCTATATGAGCTTGAAAATATTTTTAAACAGGCATTTCCACCACTGATTTATATTCTATTTATATTCTTCATTTTGCACAGTGACTATATAACCATATAAGTCATTTTTATTGGATTTTTAAATTAAATTAAATTAAGATTTTTTAACAGATTGGAAATCAATCTTTTCACATAGTGCGAGATGAAATGGGGAATTTAGACGGTATATTTATGAAATCTTTAGGCTTTTGTTGAAATATATTTGGTGAAAATTTAAACCAGATTTTGTTTCAGTTCACACACAGATACAGTAGATACAGAGAATAGAAAATGCATCACTCTCAAATCCTTTCTCTAACTTTCATTAAACCCTATTTCATTCTATTTATAAAAGAATGACAGTTTGCTGTTTCATTTGTGTGGTAAACAAGTTACCTGTTACTCCTGTTACAGCTAAAACCCCTCACAGTAAAAATTTAAAATGCTTCATTAATGATGTTAAAATCATGCAGTAATTTAGTTATATTTCAATATGTGCAGAACTCCCAAGGTGAAATGGAAACTCCAGGTGGTTACTGCTCAAGTAAGTCCTTTTACATTACATTTGAACCATGATGCCCAACAGCGCTTTTGTTTAAAATGTATATGCATCTTTATGTTACATTTATGTTACAGTTTTCTATCATGTCAGGTGCTGTTTGATTCTGTGCTGCACAGCTGATCACAAAGGGTTAAAGATGTATTCCAGTCACAGAAAGTAAAATGAGAATAATTTGTACATAATTAGTGCTATAAAATTTAAAGTGTAAACATTTGGAGGGATTTTCCCTCACTGCAGCCTTTTCCTGTGCAGCCCTTAAAGCTTGAGAGAATCATGCATTATCGACATCCTGTCTGTGTGTGCAGCAGATACTGGATATGTGCGTTGTGGGGCTCCATTGCCCTTTGCTGGTTTCCTTTGGGCTTGTGTGTGTGTGATCCTGCATGCCCCCCTCAGTGCAGCTTTCTGCTTTTGTGTGCATATCTGTAGCAGGTAGCTCGACCTTCCACACCACAGGGACTTTTGGGTCTTGACTTGGGCCAGGGTTAGTCCTGGGTAGTCTAAAGTTATTATTTAGTCAACCATTTCATTTTGCATTGCTTTACATTTTAAATCTTCCATACATCTAGGTCAAATGCATTATAAATAAAAAAGCTAAATATATATTTTGCACCTTATACTTATATAATGCAAAGAAAAGCAGTGCATGGTGAATTGGCTGGTTTGGCGTCTGTTACAGTGATCTGGTAATATACATCGATCTCAAGGCTCTGTCCACTATGATTAAGAAAGAAAGAACCCTTAAATACCTTCTTCAAATCCACCTTCTGTAGACAACAAAATAACAAAAGAAATGTCACTGCATTTTACAAGTGCCCAAGATCATACAAGCTGCATTTTGCACATTGCAGATCTATAATACACTGCAATCTAAATGGTGCTATCAGAGGAAAATACTCAGTGCTTGTGCTCTGATGTATGTGGCATTATTCACTTTTAGATAAAAGTTAAATAAAGATTTATTTTTAAAAATGTGAACATTCAGATTTAGGTATAAAATACTATCACTACTACAATATACGCTCTGTATAACTTATTAATTTTCAGTTGTCCACTAATTTCCAGTCTCAATTTTTACTAATAACATTGCTTTAAACATAAAATGAACATTATAAAGAAGTCTATTTTAAGCATTCTTTACAGTAACGTGTACAATGTGATAAACGATATCAAAATAAAGTTAGAAAACAGGAACGTCCTTGCTCAGATGTACACAAACAGCCTGCATACAGCCTTGTCACCCTGTTAGCTCCTCTACAGCCCATTAAGGACATGTTTTGTTTTCTAAATTCATAAGATAACACTGAATGTTGAGAAATGCATGACCATACTCTCCACCACATGCTTTGTCACTATTTCTGCCGCCCCCTCTGCTTCTTATCTCTTATGGGGTGTCATTCTGAGCTATACTTTCGCATCCTCTGACCTATGGGTGGGAGAGGAGGAAACATCTTATATTAATTTGTGATTCAAAAATAAGTCAGAGAATATAGCTTTGCATCATTTCCACTGTATGTAGGCCTGTAGTCACTCCTTTCCATTTGTCAGCACATTAGTGGACCATCCTAATTTAGTGCATTACTCAAATATACCATACCCCGCTGTTTGAATACCTAATATCTCAATTGTAACGCACATACAGAGTTGACTCAGCCAAAACAAGCCAACGCGGGCCTCCCTTCATTCTGTGAAAGTGTAAATGACTGTGGTTAGCTGTATTTGTGGGCATTTTCCAAACATTAAAGCATTGAGGTCTGGGATGGAAAACAGATTTGATGATGAAAGATACTGTATATCAATGTGCTATAAAATATTCTCTCTCTAGGCACAAGGGACAGTCACCACAATGATATATTTAGCATTTTAGGACACATGGGTCTGTGTCAAGAGTTAATAATGAATCCATTTATTTATCAATAGATTAACACAACTGCCTAATAATGTCCAAAAAGACACATGAAAGGTAAGTTATAAAAGCACATTTGAAATATTTTCATATTTGTAAAACAAACAAACATAAAAATATGAATAAATATAAAGCCCTTAAATTGCAACAAAAATAAATGAATAAAATCTACCTTTTTTCAATTTCATTCCACTTTTCAAGTGGAACTCATGAAAAGTTAGTCAGCATAAAATTTGGACCCGTTTGTTCTTAAACACTTTTAATAACCCTGACATGTAAACTCATTGCTTCCATAACATCTATAAATATTGCATCTGTAATGCTAAGCCAGTGAACCCAGTGTGTCCATGCTCTGTGTGGCTGGATGTCCCATAGCCACGCTGCGGTGGTGCTGGTGGCTACAGTAATGGAAAATCCTTCATGACAAATCTGGGACAGTTCTGTCTCCAGGACAGCGCTGCCAGGGGAGAGACGCTTGGTCACCTGAGATTTCCTCCAACCCCGACCTGTGCAACCTGAGCCCCGTCCCAGGGATTGTGTCAGGGACAACGTTTCCCAGCATGCCCCACTCAGCCAGGCCACCAGTACAATGGAACAATGCACAAAGTGCTTGTCCAGCTAATGCAAACTGTCAAAGCAAAATGTGATCTGACAGGTTAGTCTTTTATGGAGAATGATAGACGGCACATAGAGGATTAACAATATTATCACAGCCAAAGCGGTATCTTTAGAAGGCAAAAAATGTAATCAAGTCAGATCAGTCTATTGCAAAAATAATAGCAGTCATTACAATCACTCAAATAAAAACATGCATTGGGTTGGTACTGATTTATCCAGACAGCCCAAACATATTCTCTTATATACAAGTAACACAACATAAGTGTTTAAACCATAAGTTCCATCAAGTTAGAACAAGGCTCACAATGTAAGGACGAGCGTAAGTGTTAGGAGTGTTACTACTACTCATGTAAAATACAGTTACTACTGAAGTATAAATAAAATACAGTTACGTGCAGTACAAGTAAAGTACATCTAACAGACTCATTACAGTCCTGTGGATGTAACTGAATGTTACTCTTAATTCAAGAGTTTATACAAAACCAAGCCTAGTTGTGCGTATCATTGTCCATATATAGTTTCTGTGTTTGTGGGGCAGGTAAAAGACATGTCCATGTGTGTCCTGAGGGATGTGACACCTGGGTCAGGGGGGGTGTCTGTATTGTTGAGCTGACCCTGATAGGACCGTCCTGTAAGAGGATCAGGGATGGGTCTGCTCTCCTCTGAGTGGACACTGGCTATCCATGGCCTTCTCTGTGCACACCGCTGAAGGTGCTGCAATCTGATACACATCCACTGGACATAAGAATCCTATAGGCAGCTCAGACAGGTGCCTTTGGTAACTAGACAAAGCTTTGTTAACCCTTAAGGTCTGTAACCCTTATAGCAGAATCTACAAATATTGAAGATTTACCCCTATATTTTAAATATAGTTTGAAAAAACCTAGCCTTAAACATCCTGGTCTCAGAGTTGAAATAAGGATTCAGATATGCACATAAGTGTGCACATTTTGGAAAGGAATAACCTGGCCAGCCCAGAGTACATATTTTTTTTACCAATAATAAAGTGAAATAATTATGTTGTACCTTATGATTTGAATTTAAATCTATTATAAAACTGTAGAGAAGACTTTGGTTGACATTAACTGTACGTGTTTCTCAGGTAATGGCCAGTGCTCCCCCGGTAAAGAGAACTCCCGAATGCTGGTGGAAAAGTCCAATGGCCAGACAGCTCCCCATGGTCCTAAGTCTCCCTGTGGTGAGTGCTCAGTACAGATTCTCCACACACAGTTCAGATGCTCAATGCACAATGGTCAACACACACCACAGGACTGCAGTTGTCTTCACTTCATGCTACACACAAGGCCTTTGATCCTACTATATAGGCTAAAATATGTCTCACTAACAGAAGCTGATAACAAGAAATTATCTATATCTATATCTATCTATCTATATCTATATCTATATCTATATCTATATCTATCTATCTATCTATCTATCTATCTATCTATCTATCTATCTATATATATATAAAAGCCTTTTCTTTTACATTCTGTGTTAATCCATCGAATAATTTATCCACTGTGGACAATTTAAGTACATGGGGTGGTCTTTGACTTTTTTTTATGCAGAGATGACGTACTGATCATATCAAGGTTTTCATTCTTCTACAAAGGTACATGAGACAAATCATGTTGAGACAGACCCCATGTTTTCGTGCTAAATTGCTAACCACTCCACCACTGTACTGCCAATAACAACATGTGTTACATGACTTAATACCAAAATAGTGGACTTTGCCACCTCGACCATTTGGCCATTTTTATCAAACACAGTTTGACGACCGATTTGCACAGACACACAGATCATGTCTTCTTTAATAATATCCATTTACTGTCAGTCTGCTGGCTCTAGGCTGGGTTTTGAAACACTCAAACTGTCTGAGAGTGAATGCCATTATCCAGACTGCCCATTCAAAGTGTACTGTATCCTTATTTGATCAGTGTGTGCTTACCACTGGGCCACATGACGACAGACAGATGTAAAGATGTAAGGAGCTGAAGGACGTTTGGGTCTGCTCCGTGTTGCCAGGATACAGCTGTGAAAGACAAGGCTCATGTCGGGATAAATGTTTCCACAGCACACACGCTGCCCACAAGAAACACTGGTTTATATAGACTTAAGATGGTGGTGCAGACGAGTAACACTACATCCTAAAGTGTGCACAGAGCACAGACCTCTGCCAAGGCACTTGCCCCTTTTACGCAATGCGTACTGTGTCTGGACATGAACTCTCTTGAACTCTTCTATTTTAGGATCAAATGCTCTTAGTCATTGAGAACTACATTATTCTAAGTAACCATGAGATCTGGTGAATGATAAGAATGAGGGAAGATAAAAAATAAAGAACAAAGGGTCAATACCAGAATCATTCCAGAACTTAAACCTAGTTGAAGTACTCATCAAACATAATGCTGGCCATACAAACACATAGTTGACTTACCAATCATAAGTCATTTTATTTATATAGCACATTTAAAGCAACCGTGACGAGTTGCACCAAAGTGCTTTACAGCATGAAACACAACATAGTGAAACAATAAAACTAATATAAAATATTACATGAAAGCGAGGCTTAATAGACAAAGATTAAAGTCAAGTTGACAGCTTCAGAATAAAGCTCATGGGCTGTTGAAAAAATCTTGAAAAATCTTGAAAAAAGTGTTTTTAGGGGGGTTTTAAAGTGAGGTAGGGAGGAGCACGTTCTCAGATGAAGAGGGAGGGCATTCCACAGCTTAGGGACCACAACAGAGAAAACTCGGCCTCCTTTGGTTTTGAGGCGGGATGGTGGGACGGACAGTAGGCTGAGAGAGTTTGACCTGAGAGACCGAGGGGCAGTGAGTGGAGTTAAAAGATCAGTGATGTACTGTGGCCAGTGAGTTGAGTGATTTAAAAACAAATAATAACATTTTAAAATCAGTCCTGTATTTAACAGGTTACCAGTGGGGTTAGGATGGGTGTAATATGGTCTCTCTTTTTGGACCGGGTGAGCAGACTGGCAGAAGCATTTTGGACTAACTGTAACCTACTGAGGGAGGATTGTGGGAGGCCTGAATATAGCGAGTTGCTGTTGTCCAGTCTGTTGGTTACAAAAGCGTGTATGATTGCTTCAAAGTTATTGCGTGTTAGGATTGGTTTTAATTTAGCGATTTGTCTTAGCTGAAAAAAGCTAGATCATTTAACCTCACATTGATACCACAGTCTTAGGTTTAAGGCAACTCAGTATCATAAAATAACAACTTTTATCTTGCATCTACTTTTCTGCTACAGCTGTTTACCTTTCACGTTGTCTTTATTTTGTTCAGTGGTAAATGTATGCGAGTTTGACTTTCTGATTCAAAAGTCCCAGACCACTTTTAAGCTCCATAAAACCTTATAATTCAGTGCATAAATGGGCAGAGCTGCAGACGGATGAGCGCCTGGAGCAGATCTGTTTGAGATAGGAAGTCAACGTCAGACACACACTATCATTATTGTCCCTGTAAATCCCACAACTGGACAGTCAGGATCAGTCAGTTACACAACTACACATGCGCCACACTTTGTTCTACACGAGATTTACACAAACAAAATCTCTACAACCCTGCTGAAAAGATCTATTTAACTTTTACTTAATTATGAAATGCACTTTTTTCAATCAATTCAAGTCAATTGTAATGGTATATCTGATGTATAAAGATGCACTTTTTACGCTCCTAAAACTGACCAGATATTGTCACATATTTTATTTATTTTATTTATAATTATTAATACTTTGGTCTCCATTTGAAACAGATGATAAAATTGAGTGGGGGTTACAAATCTCACTTAATGTCAAGGTCATGCTTTAAACTAAATCAATTATTGCCTAAAGCTGGAGGACCTGATTTTCAAACCATAAAAGGAGAATTTTTGCATTTAAATTTGTCTATTGTGATTTATTTAATGTGATCAATATAATGTTTTACAATTAGGCACAGATTGTCCACAGCGTTGTGTTTTTGTTTTATTTTCTGATATAAGCTTTGGCTATGTGGTCTTACTATTTGCTAGTGCCAGTTCTTTAGGGACCAGGTCTGCCGATAAGAGGCTTGCTAGATTGATTATAGACATAGCATGAGTGGCCCTTGAGAAAATAGAGAATCTTATGTCTTTGTAATGTCCATTTCAAACACACATAAATAATTAAAGGCATCTTAAATTGTTATGAAATGCCGAGATAATTAGAAAACGTAGTGTAGGTTATGATGGATTTTTTCATTTTCTTTCTTTGATGAACCAAACCAAAAATGAATCTTTTGACAACACTGATTTGATGACTTTTCCACCGTTCTTTACAGCCTTTGTACTATTTTAATCTGTAACAACCAAACGCCATTTTGTCAGTTTCCATACATTTTCTACTCTCCTTACTTCAAAACTATAATTACCGCCATCTTGTGTATATTACAGAGTTTTTTTAAGAGTCGATACCTAGAGGCTGCAGGTGCTGAATAGTTTTCCCTCCCACACACCCGCCCCCGGATACACACACACACACGCACGCACACACACAATTATATATGCTCAATTATAAGGCCTTTTAGCACTGCCATCCAACCAGTCTTCCATTGGTGTTAGCAGCTTCAGGGCCCAGACACTCCCTTTCTCCCCAAGGACAGCCAGGAACCAGCCCGGCCAGTTTCAAAGATTCCTTGGGCCTTTCTCTCTCTCTCTCTGTCTCTCTCTCTCTCTCTCTGTCTCTCTCTGTCTCTCTCTGTCTCTCTCTCTCTCTCTCTCTCTCTTACACACATACCCTGTCTATTTTTCTCATCATCAGGAAAGTAGAAGATAATGCTGTTGTCTACCTGTTGAGTTGCTAAGTTACTGAAAAGCCCACTCCACATGCACTTTTAATGATGATGATTATGATATTAAGCTATAGGTCAGTCTCCATAGTTTTGGCCAAGATGTAGTTCGTTATAGAAATCGGTAACGGAATTGTGATTATTATTTTTAGATTGAGAAAGTGAAAAGTTTACGATTAATAATTTGGTTATTACTTTGAATTGATACTTGGTGACAGAATTAACTATAGTAACTACAGTATTTACAGACCTAATTCATTACTAACCCCAATCCCCTTTAAAATAGTTATTAAGCCTGAATCATTCTTAATAAAATGTCTGTAAATAATACAGTTGTTACAGTGTTATCTAATGAAGGTATTAATAGTAGTAAAATATAGTTGTAGTAGCAGTGGTGGAAGTACTCAGCTGTGTTACTTAAGTAAAAGTACAGATACCGGAATAAAGAAATACTCAAGTACAAGTAAAAGTATCACATGGAAAAATCTACTTACGTAAAAGTTTTAAAGTAAACATTAAAAATGAACTTAAAGAGTAAAAAGTAAAAGGTTTTTTTTTTTTTGTTTTTTTTTAAATAAAGCTTCAAATTTAATCATTTTGATAAAGACTTAGGCTAAATGTAGTTCAACAGAAGCAATAGAATAAGTCGTTTTTCTAGCTGTTTTTATTTGTATATTTTTGTTTGCTCAAACTATGAACGTGTTAAAATTAAACCTTTTTTTAGCCGGTCTTAAACTACAATCAAAAATACTTTTACTTTTCAGTCTTGTATATAGTATAATGTAGTGTAGTAAAAAGTACAGATACTTGCTTTCAAATGTAGTGAAGTAAAAGTAAAAAGTATCCACTTTAAAATGTACTAGTACTAGTAAATTATATTAAAATGCATACTTAAGTACAGTACTTTACTACTTTTACTTTGTTACATTCCACCAATGTGTAGTAGTAATAGTTATATGTTTTAATAGGTTCATAATAAGTTGTTTTTTGTTTTGTTTTTTCCATTTCCTCTAACCAGCCAAAGCTCTACAGGGGGTCTTTCCTGCCCCCAGTTTGGGAACCACCATTTCAGAGGCTTTCATCAAGAAGGGCATCTGACATAAACTGTAAATACTGTAAAAAACATTTGCCTATAAAAGGAAGCTGTTATGTTGGCTCATGAAAAATAAGTGAAGATATTTCAGTACACACATTATCTTACTTATACTTACACAAGTATTATTAGCAGTTGTGCGTTAGAAAGTATAACCCTCTATTCTGAGATCTGAGAGATTCTTAATCTTTTGTAGCGTGCTGAAACATGTGAAGTGGTACTTTTCTATTTTCCAGTCTATATTGTATCGACAGTCTGGTCTATGGGCTTCTTAATTGTATAGCACTTGTCTGTAAACCTTGGCCTAAAAGTGCTTTTGAGTTCATGCATACAATTTTTTTCACTGTCGATAAAAATGAAGAAATTAATTAAAAGTTGTTAAATGAATATTTGTGTGTGTTTGACATGATTTCCTTGACGAACAGGTCACTGAGTTCATCGAAAAGAGAGAATTGTCTCAGGCAGCATTCACACTGTCAACTGCAATGACCTCCACATTGTCTTTATTCTGAGAGGGAAGAATAATTCATTTTAATGCATTTTTATAACATGTTTGTGCTTTACAAAAGTTTCTACTAAGTCTGCAGTGGTTTTAAGTGTTTAAACTTAAGTAGGCAGATCATGCGGAATTGTTTTATGATTTAAAATGTTAAAATACTATTCCAAAGTATTATTTAAAGTACACATAGCAGTTCTTTGTGTTTTTCTCATTCTTACTTTAGTTGGTGGGATAGTACCTGTGGTGAATATTTATCATAGTTTTACATCAGTCAAGAGGCAGTTTATAAAGAAAAAAATAAGACAATTACAGGAAGGAATCTTTGTGTGTAATCTATCTATGTAATCAATACACAAAAATCCATACAAAATTTAGGGACAATTTCCCTGCAAAGATCTTTTATTACTTCCGCGATAACATTCTTGAACTTTGAGGTTTTCTTAAGACTTACTTACACCTTTTTTCATCTCTGATTTCCTGTGAACTGTTATGTCATCTAGATTACCTGTTTACCTGCTATGTGTGCGTGTTTTTCAAGTGGCTCTAATTATTGCCCTTCTAATAAACTAATAAAGATATCTCATTCTGAAAGGAACAGGATTTTCTGACACTTCAAATATACATTTAACAAAATAAAGGTCATTTATATTTATTTTACAGATAATAATTATAGTGTAAATTAGATAACATTTGGGCCTTGTTTACAGGCTTGCTGTTAGTAGAGAAATTAACCTCTACATATGTGACATTTACTGTCCATGTCCAAACAGGAAGTAATATGAAAAACTGCACCCACAATGTCAATCTAGGGAGAACTAAATAAGACAAATAATAACATTTTAAATATAATCATTTCCACTACCTACCCGTCCTAAGCACTTTAACTTCACACTAATATCAATCAAATCAACAGAACTACTTGAGTAAATATAAAAAGGTTGAAAAGAAAATGATGTAACTGTTCATACACAATATATAAAGTTACACTACAACTTCTTTTGCAGAATTGACAATCAAGCAGGAGGATGAGGCCATGGAGGAGGTAGAGAGTGGCAGTCCTGATCTGGAGGAACTGAGCCACACTGCAGAGGAGGGGCTCCCACTGGAGGAGTCTATGTCCAACAGCCCCAGTGCCCTTCAGGACGGGCTCACCGGGCCCAGTGCCCAGGCAGAGGGAGGCAGCCGACAGCCCAATGGTAATACACATATAGACCCTTAAATCGCTATGGCAACTGAATGTTCAAAATAACCTAATGGATGTAAAGTGAAGTACTTTAATCAATATTCAGTGATTAACTGACATCAGAGCTAAATGCTCATGGTTTTACTTCTTTATAACAAAAATATGAAACAATTTTGAATTTCCAGGGCAGTAGTTTCCTCAGTTAGTTTGCTCAATAATACTTCTTGTCTCAGTGTTGTATTTGAGCCTCACAAAATGTATAATTTATGGTCAGTGATGGGAAGAATACTTTGAAAATTGTTTAGTTACATCATACTGAATACCTGCTTTAAAATGTGTGTGTTTTGTAATGTTTTCCAATACATTGTCCAATCAGAGTACTGAAAATTGTGTGATCTAGTACTGCAATGTATTCCTTTGATTTTAGAAAAGTTGTTATTCTGGATACGTATTCTCAGTACATGTATTCAGTTACTTCCCAACACTGTTTATGGTTAAGTATATAATATATCTTTGGACAAAATGAAAAATGATTTGTCCAGTAGAAAAAAATGTGGATTTTGCCCTCATTGGATATGCTATGTGTGCGTAATAATCTCCCATTAAATAACCAAAAATATAAAATACAATTGTAAATGTATTTAAACCACGCTTGGACATCAATTAGTTGGTTGAGTTGATGCCATTTGCCAAAACCATTTGGATTATTTATATTTTGTGATATTCTGAGGCTAATCGCAGTTAAATCTTCACTAAAATTGCATTGCTCACACTTTGCCTTCCACTCCAGAATTTAGAATACTTTTGTTTATACACTTTTAAAGGGTCTATAACATTTACATTGTTCCTATGTCTTCAAGTCGAAACTGCTTTATGACTATGATGGATCAATGAGAACTCTTCACTGAACTGGTTGTGCCCTGTGACTGTGAGTGAGTCAGAATTGTCTTGGTTTTCCTCGACAGTGGGTGTGGAGCCTCTTGATTGTTTAGTGCAAAGACAAGAGCTTAGGCCTGGAATTATTATCAGGGAAAAATATCCTTGGAATCCCCCGCAACCTGTTCTAACTGCCACCACCACAGTGTTAAGATCAGATTTCGGTTTTCCAACTGGCTCCGGATCAAGCGGCCAGTGGACATACAACATAAGACACTATATATAGATTGTGTACAGGTCAAAGGGTATAGTAAATGTGTAAAAATGTCTTTAAATTCATTGTTTATGATTTTGAACAAGGATAAAAGGCATAGCTATTTTTTATTTAACTGGTAGAATTTGAATTGTTCATCGATTTCACCTCAGCGCACAAATAACATGAGCGACAGTAATTTAATATTAAAATCTGATAATGAATAACATGAGTGTGTCATAAACCAGGAGGTACAGGGATTAATGAGAAAGTAATATCCTGTTTTCTAAAACGTGGACAGGCAAGTCTAGGTTTGTTTTACTTACTGTAATGTTTTTCTTAACTCAGAAAGAACAATACCAGTATGACGATTTAAAACATGTGCACTTGTGTCATGATATGAATGACAAGTTTTACCATTTTGCTGGTCCTTAAATTATGTGGTCATAGGCAACACATTCATTTTTGATGTATTTGGTATCACCTGCACCTGCTTGTATTTGTGGGAAATTCTTACAATTTGCTCTGGGTAGTTCTTCATCTGAAATAACCACCTGACCATTACAGCACCATTTAGAACTTTTCTTGTCTAATCTTTACTTTAATTATGTTTGAATTTTATGCTTCCATTTAGTCAATTATCTATCAATACATTTTTAACATGTAATAGTGCAATTTCTTTAGGCTTTTTATGTGTGAAAGTGTTTATTTTGGATTTACTAATTATGAGCCACTTAGAGCCAATATGATTTCAATTGCTGAAATGATTATGAAAAGCTTAGCAATTTAGAGCCCAAAAAGCAGTAAATATAAAATGACTCAACTTGACTTTTTGTGCATAAAAACCCAGCTTCATGTTTAGTGTTGCTTCTCTCCATACATACGTACGTACATACACACATTACATACATACAGTAATGCCACAGTCCCATGTGCTTGTCTGTCTGGTGCTCGGTGTCAGCTGCAGATCCACAGTGACTTCCTGTGTGTTTATAGGCGACAGGCCGTTCCAGTGCAGCCAGTGTGGGGTGTCATTCACTCAAAAGGGAAACCTCCTGAGACACATCAAACTGCACACCGGAGAGAAACCCTTCAAATGTCCCTTCTGCAGCTACGCATGCAGACGCAGAGACGCCCTCACCGGACACCTGCGCACGCACGCTGGTGAGTCTGCCTGCTACTCTTCTACTCTGTGTCCCTGGGTGTCAGAATGATTAAGACTGTTGCCATAGTGATTAACAATTTATAACTCAATATTATACAACAAAAGCCCTCAAAATGTTACATATAACAGGAAGCTAAAACCCATGTATTGGGTGATATTACACTGCTTGGCCTACTTTATGCCGCTTGTCTAGTGCATATTTCTCAATGGCATTATACATAAAGCCTGCATTAATAATATTATAGTCTGCTATTCATAATTCATACTTTGTAATAGTTTTTGAGCTCTTCTGTTAATGTATTTAATTATTTTTGAAGTTTATGAGCACAGTTGTGATGCATAAATATTTATATGCATTACAAGGACATGCGAGCTATAAAAACTATTGACTGTTTGCTCGATAACTAGTCTTGTACACTAATAGTTTTCGTCTTTGTGCTATGAGTGCTTTGTGTTAAATGCCAAGGACATTATGAGCGGGACATGTTGTATGTTTAGACACATGAAAATACTGTCTGTCTCTTCTAACTCTCACCAATTCTTTATTATCAGGATGTGCTCTTCACTCTTTTCAAATCAAGGTCAAACCAGCACCACCTTTCTCTCTCTTTATGAGGTTATTCATGCCATTCACTTCTTATTGAAAAGTGCATCTGCTGCATGCTTTTCATTTAGACTCATACTTAATATACTGTAAAATCTCTTTTCTATATGATTATTAACTACTCACCGCATTATTGACTGACAGATATATACAGTATCATATCAAACATCAATCTGTAGAAATGGATTCCTATTCTGATGTAGAAATGTCACCTTAAAATTATCTGTTTCACATTCATTTAATGTATGTGTATGTAAAGGGCATGAATAACAAATGCTGCATGACGAACAAATTCAATACAATAATAATAATAATAATAATAATAATAATAATAATAATAATAATAATAATAACAATAATAATAATAATAATAATAATAATAATAACAATAATAATAATAATAATAATAATAATAATAATAATAATAATAATGATAATAATAATAATAATAATAATAATAATAATAATGTTTTTCATTTGCATAGCATTTATTCTATTAATTTGAATGCATTAGACAATATGCTTATACAAGCAATTGTGCTATAAGAAGTCCCTTTACTATTATAGAATAGAACATGTGCCACAGTTCATGTGTGGGCGCTTCTATACCATCTCCACAGAGTAGTGCAGCCTGCAGTGACAAAAGACCAATCCTTCACGTTATGCTTGTCCTACTGTTTAAACTCACATCATGCCATGTGTATTTTTACTCTGTCACTCGTCAAAGTTCAGTGAACGAGCAGAAAATATAATCATATTGAAACCGTTGTCATTACTGTGTTGTGGATTACAGACTATAATTATGGGCCTAGTTTCAGATTTAGCCAATACAGTGTCATTCAAAGACCACAATGTAGTACCAGGCAGTTAGTCAGAAAACACACTCTCATCATTCACTAAAACATAGGAGCTCATCCATTTCAGATATGACTTTTAAAGAGCGTCATTTTATTACAAAGATGCCATTCATTATTTGTGTAGGTGGATTGTGCGTAATATAATCAAATATAATGATGAAATCCAGCCATGACATGATACAGCTTTGACCTCTTACTTTACTTTAAAGTGTGATAACTATGTCCCTAAGTGCACTCTGGTCTCAAAGTGAAAATAGCACCGTGGACTGCACCAATAATATCTGCCGCAGTGGTAGAAGTGATGAGTGCATGTCTGGATCACATCAGTTAGCTTTAGTCCACTTAACTGCTCTCTATATGAGTCACCAGGCCTTTCACATGGGGCAGGCCTATTTACACTTCTGCATTGTCATTTTTACTCAGCTCAAATGAATGTGGTTGTGACCATTTTTGTGCAAGTACTATGGTTCTCAAGCTGTGGTGCTGGGACCATTTTTGGTACGCTCGTTTCTTTTGATGGTACTCGGAAGTCTCTGGACATGGTAATAGTCAAGCCTCCTCTTTTAGTAAGTTTGGTTTAGACTTAGTTTTTATTTAGTTAATACTTTCAGAAGTATTTCAGATAATCAATATTTCTTTGATTTATTTAGTGCCTGGTTTGTACAGATGTAGGTTAATTTAAGTTCACCTGAATCAGGGTTTCTCAAACTGTGGTTCGCCACCCATCTTATCATTAGTCCTTATATAGTCCTTATATAGTCCTTATATAGTCTGGGTTCAGATCTGGTAGTACTCGGAAACCCAGATATTATCTTAGGTGGTGCTTGTTGTGAGAAGTTTGAACCACTGACCTAAATGATACTTCAAAGACCCCATTATAATATTTTACTTACGAGTATGTTTGTGTGTTTTTCTCTGTTATGTAAATTAAGTGGGCAGAAACCAAACAAAACAAAATGCTGAATGAATCACAGCCACCTCCATAGGCCTTCACCACGGGAGCTACTTTCCTATACCACCACCTTTGGATGTGTTAGTTCAGTCATCGTGCCCTCTGAGGAGTGGGCTGCCACACACACTCTATAGACAGTGTAACTGCCTATCGCCCACTATTGCCTCTGTCTGTCTGTCTACTGTGGAATCCTCAGACTATAGTGGAACATCCATGATCTCACTCATTCTGCTTTGTTTGTACTTTTACTACTACGCACTACCCAAACTACACAGTGCCTTAAATTATCTCATAGGACTGGCCCACGCTTTCTTTTTGTGCACTGAGAAATGAAATTAATTTGCTCTCCATTGAATGTCTTCACTTTTAGTTGGCAAACCACACAAGTGCAACTACTGTGGGCGGAGCTACAAGCAGCGCACGTCACTGGAGGAGCACAAAGAGCGTTGCCATAGTTACCTTCAAGGTATTGGCCTGGATCCCGGTGCAAACACCGGCCCATACACAGGTAAACAGGCGAAAAAACTCAAAAATATGGACTTTGAAGTACTCTAGAAATATTATGATGTTCAATAATGTCTCAGTCTAATAATACTATATAAATACTAACTATACTGATTAATTGTTTTTGTTGTTTGTGCTTGTTTAAACATATTCACACTGACTGCAGAATTTCAGAGAACCTATTTTGAGTACCTAATATGAATCTTTTTATAACTTAGTTACTTACTTTAAGAACTTGAATAACTTAACTGAGATTCAGAATGCAGGCCTACATTAATCGTTCCTCTTCATCAGTCTAAGATATTGAATAATTGAATTAAAATAATTGTTTTGTGTCCAGGTGAAGTTCCGTCAGAACCAAGGCTCATGGCAGAGCCCAACGTCATGGCGAGTTTTGACAGACCTCCCGTTATTGAGCGGCTGCACAGCAATGTGGCCAAAAGGAAGAGCACCACCCCCCAGAAGTTTGTTGGTAAATATTTAAAAACACAACTGTTTGGTTTAAAGAATATATACTTCATTTCTTTAAAAATGCCATTTTGGATGTATAAATGAAAACATAGCAGTGTTACAATGATTACTGTGTATGTGAGCTGCATTAGTAGTGTGATTGTTATTTCATATATTTAGCAGACAGATAAGGACACACTGTGCTTTCACTTTGGTTTCACCCAAAATAGTGTCTCACCACAGTATTAAATACGAAGATTGAGAGCAGTAGAACAAGCGGATGACAGACAGGCTAGGAAAATGTTTTCTGTGGTTAGGTACACCTGTAACACTGCCATTGCCCTTATCAAGTGAAAACAACTCACCGCATCCCTGTTCGGGAGTGGTTAACCAGCACTCAAGATGGATGGGGCTTTCCACTGTGCTTCACTCAAAGGACATAAAATACAAAATGTACAAACTAAGGAGCAGAATGTCAACAAGATCTTACTTTGTTTTAACTGACGCAAAGTAGTTTATGAAGTTTTCATGAGACATGTCTCTGCTTCTCTGTTGTGCAGGGGAGAATCTGATGCGTTACACTTTCCCTGATATGGGATATGACATGGGCTTGAAGTATGACAAACAGGCGGAGCTGATGCACCCTCACATGATGGAGCCCCCCATCAGCACAGCCCTGCCTTATATGGGCATGCACCACCCAGGCCCCCCTGTCTCTATGGTGGATGTGGTGCCTATGGTCAACCCCCTGTTTCACCGAGTCCTGCCTCTGGGACGCAGTGAGCGGCCTGGGAACTGTGAGCCTCTGCCTCCCCCTCCGTCCTCAGAGTTCCCCCCTCAGCCCACCTCCAACGGTCCCACATCCTTAAACAGGCTCAGCAAGCCCCCACAGGGCAAGGACTCCCCCAACATCAGTGGAGAGGAGACAGTGGACTCAGCTCGCAGCAGTCCTCAGGAGAGACAGGGACATTTAACCAGAGAGCGCCCACCCAGCGGCCGCTCCCAGGCCAGTCCTGCCCTGTTCCTGATGGGGGAACGGGGTGCAGAAGCGTCTCCCAGACCTCTAGGAGGGCCCGGGATACTGAGGATGGCCACAGAACGCCCCGCCAACCAGGAGGGCATCCGCGTGTTTGGGCGAGAAGGAGAGATCCGGGCCTTTCAGTGCGATCACTGCAGAGTGCTCTTCCTGGATCATGTCATGTACACTATCCACATGGGTTGCCACGGATACAGAGATCCCCTGGAGTGCAACATCTGTGGGCACCGCAGCAAAGACCGCTATGAGTTCTCCTCTCACATTGTGCGGGGAGAGCACACGTTCCAATGAGAGGAGCTGAAGAAGTGACACCAGACACCATCCTCAACCTCAACCTCCGACTACACACTTGAATGTACAGGAGTGTAGCACAATCACTGACTGCTTTAAGCTACTGTTGTGAATACTGCTGAACAATCATATGAAGGTATGGCCAAAGACACATTTTATACATATTTAATTACTTTTTATTGTAAAAAAAAACAAAAACAAACTGAAGGTAAAGTTTTGCCTCTTCTCTTCTTCACTGCTTCAGCAGAGCTGGATGATCTGTAGAAGCAGAGTCATCTGCTTTTGTCATGTTTATTGTATACTTGTTTTAGAAAATTATTTTTTTCCTCTTACAGTACTACAAGATCAAAAGTGATTGCTCCCGAACATTGCACTAAAGACACCCTCGCTCAAATTCATTTAGGTTGCCTCACAAAAAGAACCAGCTTCTTTTTACTCAATTGGTCATTCTAAATTGCAAATAGGAAACCGTGAGTGTTGTCTTTATACTCTACAATTAAGTGGGTTATTTAGGAGCTAATGAAAGGTCCTCACCACCTATGATGACAAATGTGTTTTGCTTTTTCCAATAGCTTCTTCTCCCACTGCAAATATGAAGTTTATGTTCTTAAGTTCTATCAGCTTGTACAAGTAATCATAGTGATAGTCCAAACAGTGTGTTTGTAAACCCTAAGCTTATGTTCATTCATTAGGCAACTCTATAAACAGCTTTCTCTGTCCCTTTAGTTTATGTAGTACATTCGGCGCACACCTCTCAGAGTCGACCTAACCTTAACCCTTCCCCTACACTCATTCTCAATAACAGCTTTATCAGTGTTTTTCTTCGTATCGCCCATGTTTTGCACATCATATTACTTCCTGGTACACTCAGTGAAAGATGATATATTCCTGCAGCTTTTAGTCGCACTGATCAATTCCTTTTAAAAGGTGAATGTATTGACAGTGAAGTGAAGCAAGGAGCCACACAAAGCACTAGTCCATACTTTTTCTGTGGCCATATTGTCTGTTCATCTTTTTTTTTTGTAACTCCAAGGTAACACATTTGCAGCACCAATAAGCATTTGTTTAGATCCTGAGCTGGTCTCTGAGAAGTCAGTGATCCGGGTGACGCGGGTGAGCTGCCGCTATTGTGGACCAATAGATTCCAGCACGTTTGAAGATGACTGGCCTGAGCGCGTGTCCTTACGTCAATGGATACCAAAGAGATAGGGAAAGAGAGATGTGTAGTGATAGGCATTTCAGCTTTGTAGCCTGCTTTTTTTCTTAAATTAAAAACTGGGTATAAAGTCTGGAATCCTGGTACGCATTAAAACAGATTATACATATTTAATAAGTCTGACCTTGTAATGTTTTAAAAGAAGATCATATTTTGGACAAGGCAAGTTGGAACTGTCAAAAATGTTCTGATTGTATTAACTTGGGTTTAATATGTGGACACTTCTGAATGGTTTTTGCAGCAGCCACTTGACCAAAATAGCACTTTATGTCTTACTGCAAATGTTCGTTTTAGCTGTAAATCATGCTCTGAAACTATGCTTAAAATAAATAAACAAAAAATAAATAAATGAATAAAAATTACAAACACAATTAAACAAAAACAATTGTGGCTGCAGCTTTCTATCTATGAATAAAGTATTCTCCTTCTCCTTCAAATCTAAAGGCAGCTCTTCCCTGAAGCCAGTTAAAGCAAGTATTGTTTACACTTGTTCAGTTTTCACACTGAAAATATGATATAATCATACTCCCTGTTCAGTAAACAAATCCAGAGTCAAGTGCATTCAGAAGAGATCACAATGTTTAAAAAATGAATGTATAGTTGTATTGGGGGATAAAAAAAAATCTATATTTTTATGCGATCAGCCTTATATTAATGGAGCCATATGAACTGTACTAAGAAGGTCTTCTATGTGAATAATGAGAAGTTTACTTGAAATCGAAGCTTTGCTATACAGAGATTACGGGACACGTTTTTGTAAATTTTGAGTGTACTAATGTCTATTTTTCTTCAAGAGTCATGCAACTGTTTTGTGGACTTTTGTGTGTGTTTTTATTAAATGATGTTTACAAATTAAGACAGGGTTCAGGTGCATTATATTTTGTAAAATATAGAAAATAATATATGGACAATTTATATTTTGGCACTGATTCTCAAAATAATTCAGAAATATCTGATATTGACCATTTAATGATATGAGGGCACTCAGGTATTTGCATAGGATGTTGAATTTCTGATGTATTATTTATGAATAATACAGGCAAAAAAAAAAAAAGCATTGTAAATCTGGTGAAGGAAGTTGAACCCTGTTTAAATGAAGACGCGCTGTGAAGAACATTATGTATATTTTATAAGGAATGGGGTTGTTTATTAAACAGTGGATGTCACTGCCTCGTGTTGGTCTCTGTATCTCACACAAATTACTCAATATTACCAGCCACTATGGTTTTCCAGTGTACAGTATACTACAACTAATACTAAACTATTCTATTCTGTTATTACAAGATGTTGTGGGGGAAATTAGAATGAGTTTTGTTATTTATGTTAAAGCACCAGTAAGCGTTCAGTGGGTAAAAAACAATAAAGAAATTATAATATACAAATATAGTAGGCTACAAATAATTTAATAATAATAACGGGGGAGTGAGACATTTTTAAATACACTTTCAGGCCTAAAACTTACAGTTACAGCTGCACTTGTGTAGTTCCACTGCTACTACATAGTTTACTGGGTTCACATTTGTTTTGTTTTCCATGTACAGTGTAATAAGTTGTTTGTTTCGTTTGTGTGTGAACAGGTGGGCGCTGCTGGGGCCTCTAAATGTCAGAGCAGCCAGTTCACCTCCCTGCTCCTTTAATCTGTGTAACATGCACAAACACACAGACGCAGTCAATCAAAGCTCCTGAAGGCGCTGTAGTTAAACTATGTTTATACATTCTTTTTGTATGTACCTATGAACTCATCACACTGTGTCGAAATTATACAGGACAGCTTCTACAGTTAAAGTTTTTATACACAATCACTACTACTATATCACTAATACTACTACAATTTAATACTTCTACTACTGCTATTACTGCTTCTACTATGCCACTAATACTACTATGATTTAATACTACCACTACTACTATTAGTACTATCACTATTAGAAAGATTTCAACTCCTACTACAATGTAATAGTAGGCTCTATGATTATAATGAAGTAAATTTGTGCTGATATGAGTATACTTTTCTTTTATCAATGCCCACTAACATTTTGTGATTTTTTTTTTAACAAATTCAAACAACCAAGTGGAAATGCAATATTTAGTTTCCAATATTGTTTCAAAAATGATAAACCATCTGTGCTTTATTTTACTATTTTGTACTTTATTTTAGCTTCTGACTGACTTTCTGCATTGTTGTGCTTGATGACACTTGCCTGTTGCTTGTTATTTGTTTATGACCAACAGCCTTTCACACAGTGAAGTAATTCAAGTCACTGAGGTCTGGTCTCTGGTGGCTAAAACTGTAAGACTTCCTCTTCCTTCATCCATGCCACTTCTTCTTCTCTACCTGATTGTACAAGCTGATAAGGATGCACTTTGGATGCTATAGACAATATAAACTAGCTCTATAGATAGCAAAATTAAGAGATAAATAACTTATGAATGTGTTTATTTGACATTTTCCACTAAATACACGGTCCATTGTTGCATCTACACAGCTACCCAGAGATTCTCTTTTCACAGCCCGATGACTCCAAAGAGCTGTGAGTTGTGCAATCTTCCAGTGACGAGCCCTATTCCAGTTTTTCCTGCCAGGTAATATTGGATGTTTGGACTGGCCCTTAAAACCTAAAACGCAGAAATGCACACAACCCCCTGCTCCCATATCCGCCCTGCCTGCTGTAACCGCCCAATTTTGACAACCTTGACTCACTCACATTCAGATAAGTGTGGGAACGGTGAAATGCAAGACTTTGATTGCTGATTGTACGTTAAGCCTTGACTTTTACAGCTGCTAAAGTTGCTAAATGTTTTGTGACACCCTAATGCTGCCTAGAGGAAGACACTTTGTTGTTTTGCAAAGGCCTCTGGGTAATGTGCGGCAGGTCTGTGGTCAGGGCGTCAAAGAGGTTGCAATCTTCATGTGGTGGAGGAAGTTCTGTGGGGGAACTTCCACTTGGCTTCCTGGGCTCTCTCACCATGCTTATGTAGCCCGGTGGCTTGAATACGGACAAAGTGGAGATACGGTGAATGCAGAGAAACAGAGAGGCAGAAACTGTACTGCAAATGGACTAATACATACAGAACACATAGAGAAGCAAAAAGCACTATGCAAACTTATGTCACTGATACTGGCTCCCAACGCATGGCATTCTACTCCAAACTGCAACGATAGATCAAATTCACTCTAGGTTCGACTATTACTATAGTAGTTTCTGCAGTTTTACCAGTAGCTTTAGGCTGAGCTGAATACAGAGCAGAGAGTTGGTAATAGAGTATAAATAGCATGACAACAGAGATCAATACATTTTGCAATTTTCTTTTCATATTATCGTAAAAAATACCAGCATTTACCATGGTAATTTACGATCTTCAATTCTGTGTTAGGGATTCGTCAAGTTACCATGAAATAAAGTAGTATAACGGATATGAATTAATATATTACCATTGCATTAGTAAAGAGATATGAAATTAAATATTATAATACAGATGTTGTTCGGAATATTTTGAGAGTGTATCAGTTTCCACAATGTGTCTCATTTATACACCGTAATCTTTTGCTATGACTCTGATGAGTAAAAACACCTGCAGCAGAAGAGAGAATACACAGGGAAGTAGAATGGGCTAAGTTAAGAGTTTGTTCAGTGGGATTTGAGGATTTAAGCCATGACTCTGAGACAGAAATGGATCAACACCTGCAACATGGTGAACTGAAAACAGGAAATAATTATGGAAACTGCTTAATTTTACTGATGAGCGAACAGGCAGTTTCAGGGAGAAAAAAAGCCAATAATGTCAAAGCATTGTATTGAAACCCCAAAATGCCAGGCTACATGAGAGGTTTTGGTGGTAGGATATAAAGCAGGTCAACACAAGATGTGAAGTTATTTCATATTACTTAACAGGCAACCACAGACATGAAAGCCCTAGTTTTACCCTTTTACCCACAGCTCTAAATCTATACTTGCAAATATAATTATAGTTAAAAAGGAATTAAAATATGTAGTCAGAAATGTGCAAATTATCTGCAATTACATGCATAGAATACTACTACTATTACTACTGCTACTACTACTACAAGACTGAAATGAGTATTATCAGTACCTGTGTTTTCCACTGTTTTTATCAGTCAGTGATTGTAAGCCTGTGTGTTATTACTGTAAGTTAATGTAAATACAAAAGCCTTTTCCATGTGACTACACACTGGCCTTGATTTAAATGTAAACCTACATTTGTGTCATCAGCACAAGAAGTACCTTTGATCTAATCAACATAACTAAGGTTTGCACATCAAAATGAAATTCCTAGTGTGTAAAATGGAAACAATTATATCATTGCTGATGACAGTTTGTCAGTAAGACATGAGACTGACATGTCTCAGTTTTCTTGTACCCTTTTTTATGAACATAAAAATGTGAATAAAATGTATTTTTGATAAGGTTACAAAAACATTTTCTAATAGTTGTCTTTAGAGTTTAGAGTGCTGGTGCAGTTCGTTCTGGCACGTTTCTGGATGTTATGTTTTTCAAATGTCAGCACTTTCTTGTGGTTGAGGTCTTGGGTCAAGAGAGCAACAAAGAGAGGAGAGAGAGAAGAGAGAGATGGAAAAACAGATACATCAGCTCAGCACTGGGCCTAAACCTAAGGCCTGAGGGCCTCCGTGACAACAAACACTCAACGCCAGAGGGGAAATGAGGTTTCTCATACATGTGCAGGTATTTGCATGGACTTCACTGTTAACTGTGATTTTTGCTTTACTTTGATTAATGTGTTTAGGTGTAAACAATACATGTCTGCAGTCATACTACTATACTCATCATAGTGTACGATAATTTCATATTTTTCAACTCAGATGTCCTTGAATAAAAACTTGTTTCTTGTATACTGTTACTGGCATTTTCATAACTTCAAGTCCAAAATAAAGCCTATTGAACAAGTTTAACCAAGCTAAACTTGAAATGTGAATACATTCTTCTTGTTCATCCAAAATTAAGTTGCAATATCCATGAGTTTTATTGAACATTTGATTGTGTTTAATTTGGCATGTTCGAGTAGTTGAGGTCGATGTGTATTTTAACACTCTTACTGCCACCCAGTGGTCACATGGGCCTAAATTCTTATCTTTTAAAAAATAAAATTCTATATTCAAGCCAACTAGTGTTCTCATTTGTTTAAAAAAAAAAAAAAAAAAAAGCTTTTGTAAATTAAAACCCTCACCCTCCTCCCGATCTATTTCCTCTTACCCTTTTTTCTACATTTTCCTTCACCTTCACTGCAGTACACTCTGTAGCCTCTAGATGGGAGCAGTGTCAAAGGAACAGCCTTACTCTCCTTCTCATCCATCCGGTGTTCCTCAGCGCGCACCTCTGGGTCCAGTGGAGCAGGAGCAAAGCTCATTTATGGCCCCGACACGCGTGGCCTCACCTGAACCTTTGACCGCACGGCCATCTGCAATGTAAGAGTTACCACTCCACGAGCTCAAACGGTCAGCTGATGCAGTAGCTGGTTTCACTCTGGTGTTGTGTCCAGTGTCCACTACCACAGCAACAGGCCAACGGTACCACGGCAACAGGCCAACGGTACCACGGCAACAGGCCAACGGTACCGGAGCAACAGGCCAACGGTACCACAGCAACAGGCCAACGGTACCAGAGCAACAGGCCAACGGTACCACGGCAACAGGCCAACGGTACCGGGGCAACAGGCCAACGGTACCAGAGCAACAGGCCAACGGTACCACGGCAACAGGCCAACGGTACCTGAGCAACAGGCCAACGGTACCGGGGCAACAGGCCAACGGTACCGGAGCAACAGGCCAACGGTACCGGAGCAACAGGCCAACGGTACCGGGGCAACAGGCCAACGGTACCGGAGCAACAGGCCAACGGTACCGGAGCAACAGGCCAACGGTACCACGGCAACAGGCCAACGGTACCAGAGCAACAGGCCAACGATACCGGGGCAACAGGCCAACGGTATCAGAGCAACAGGCCAACGATACCGGGGCAACAGGCCAACGGTACCAGAGCAACAGGCCAACGGTACCAGAGCAACAGGCCAACGGTACCGGAGCAACAGGCCAACGGTACCACGGCAACAGGCCAACGATACCGGGGCAACAGGCCAACGGTACCACAGCAACAGGCCAACGGTACCGGAGCAACAGGCCAACGGTACCGGGGCAACAGGCCAACGGTACCGGGGCAACAGGCCAACGGTACCGGGGCAACAGGCCAACGGTACCGGGGCAACAGGCCAACGGTACGGCTAAAGTTGTTTCACTGTTGGGCCTAAAGTGTTGCAGCATCAAACTTCTTGACTCTATTACATTGTTAAAAATCTAATAAATCACATTTAATGAACAGGATGGCCACATCCTAAGTCTTATCTTTACTTCATCAATGCAATTTAAGATATTGCTATATCAGTTCTTATATACAGTAAGCTTCCCACATTAAAAGTGTTGTTGTGTATAAGTTGTGTATATTGTTTTTTAACCATGCATTTGAACTTTTATTGTAGTTGTTTTCGGACTGCACTAAGGGAGGAAGCCAGTTTTCCCAGAGAGAAGCTACAGTCCTACAGGAAGGGCATGCCGACTGAGAAGGCTGTCGTCCATCTAGGATTGAACCTCTGCGCCGAAAAAGAGGTAAATTACATGCTTTCAGCTAAAAAATATGTGATTTTTGAAAATGAGTACTTCTATCTGGCCATAAACTCACACGATTAGGCCTATTCATTTTACTAAGATAAAGTATTGACAGTGTTGTGTTTGTGTGGAATTAAAAAACAAGCTCCTTCTATGACAGTTCCACTCTGCAAAAATACATTCATATTCTATATTAAAGGTGCACTATGTAACTTTTTGGTTGGGGGTTCGGCACCTGCTTGTTCCTATGGATATGTCATTGCTCTGCCTGGAATGTGCCACAGTGTGACATTAAACAGCACTACCTTACATTTATTCAATAACAGATGGTTTTATAACTCAAAAATACCAAAAAATAAAAATAAACAAAAAACAGACATTCTGACTGCGAGTGTGGTTGTCTCTCCGCAGATCTGACCTATAACTTGGTCTGGTTTGGTCTCCATGAAGATGGAACGGAAACATTCCAGACAAAGCAATAACATCTCCATGGAGAACCACCTTTTCCACAAAAATCACAGCATGTTTCTTAGTTTTGTATTTACTTGACTGTGGTTGTCATACTTTGACTCAAGTGCAGTTTAGTGTCATTTATTCAGACAGTCGTGTGTCCAGAAAATGGGAGAAGCATAAGGGATTATTTTGGCTTTGTGGGGGATTTGCACAATTAGTTTGACATTTAGAGGAAATTGGATTTTGTAAGGCGCAGGTAATGAGTATCTTTCTCAACATTAAATGGTCATCAGACTTGTATAGTGGCTGAATTTTGCCAAGTGGAACTGCTATATCTAGCTTTGCACCAGGTCAGCCCAGTGAGCAATAAGCAGCATTACGCACACATGATTACGTAGCCATTTTCTTGGTGAGCAGCTCCCATCACAAGTCACTGAAGAAGCCACTGAGTGTGTAATTGTTTCCCATTAGGGCCAAATGCAGGCTGCCATAGAGGAGGATCTGAATAGTGGAGTTGTGCTGACGAATGCGCAATGTCCACTGACTGAGGAGATCATTTTGTAGTGCCATGGAGATGGGATTGCTACTCTAAAAAAACAAATTATTATATGCATTTGAGGAGCAATATTTTAACGTGGGGCAAAAGTTCACATGGAAGTTAATTCTTTTTAAATGAAAAGTTGTTGTATTTCTCAAAAAGTGAGTGAAAACATGTGCTATTTCTGATATTTTATTGTTCATAAAGGTGATATTCTACCATGTTGTAGCAATTACGGGTGATTTTTGAGATGAGAAAAAGGCTATACTCGATTTTACAAATGTTGATAACGCAACGCAATAGCTTCACATAATACCTTGTCCTGTTTATTTATTTTGAAGTATTAATGCTTGCTCAAATGAGTATCTAACTTTCAATACAAGTTTTAGTATACATTACTATCTGGGTATCAGTTTTTTTGTGGACAACCCTAGTGACATCCGTTTACTCTGCAGCTTTCAATAGCATCCCCTACTTGGTGACTGTCTTGGTGATTTACTTCCTGGTACACAACGAAATCATCTTCTATAAGAGCAATGTATTAATGCATTGTATGGTTAATCCCAATTTTACATATTTCATATGTATATTAGGGAACAAAACTGACGCAAAAGCTACACAACTATGTTGATTTGTGTAACATTCTGTTGCTCTCATACTGAGATCTGAGAGGCGCTATTATATAGGCAATTACAACCTGAGACTAGGGCTGTCAAAAAAAACCAAGACAAAATAGATATACCCATATAGTCAGATACGAATCAGTATTAAATCTACTGTTTAATGAAATATAGTAAAAGGAAAATATATATTATAAATAAGACATTTCCTAAATAGTTTTGAATAGTCTTGATCTACATAAGAATTAGTAGAAGACTGCATGGCAGGTAACACAGAAATGATTATTACTTGTGTTAAAAATTATATTTTATTGAAAAGGAACTCTTTTTTTTTTTTTTATTATTGTGGTATCAGAATCTGTATTTGTATTTGTAAGTAGTGAGTTTGTTACTTTGAAATCAAGTTTAATATTTTAGTAACATGACAACAGTACCTGAGACAATGGTCGACATTCAAAAGATGTTCTAATGATATTACTACCAATTTTATCATCTACAAAATTATTTTTCACTCCATTCAAAACCAGTACACTCAAAGAAATAGAGCTGTAACTTGAATCTGAATGAATAGATTCTGCACATTTTGTAGTCACTGAGATACAGTGGGCAAGGATTTAGCATAGAATCAGTATTCTGTCCAAATTGAGCCTGTGAGACTCCACACAGTCAACTGCACATTACAGCTGATTTGAGGAAAAACAGGCCTCACTGCTGTGCTTTTATGAAACAAATATATTTTTATTCATGACGCTTAATGAGAGACTGCATGGGATTGTATGTGGTCATTTTGGCAAAAGGACAAAAATTGTGTGGTGGCAATGGTACAATTACAGCTGGACTTGATGTGTCCCTGACTCTGCTCTTCAAACAGGGCCCATTAGTGGTGAATAATGATGAAGCAAGATGAAGGTGTGGGGGCGGAGCTGATGGAATTTTTATCAGTCAACATGTCAAATGACTGTGAGTTTATCTGTAGAACAACACACAGGCTGAGGTGACAACTGCACCAGATACAATCAATGGGAATTGGAAGCTGAGAAATCTCATTATGGCTGTTTGTACTTGTCATTATGAAAGGAGAAGCTGTCGGGGGCCTACACAAAGAGTAATTACACAGGGGAACACTAAAATTTAAACTTCCTGTTGCATTGGATTTTTTAACTGATTCTGAAGGATTTTTAGGCGCTGATTTCGAATCTGAAATTAGTTTTTCTCCATAAGCTCTAGTTTTCATGCAATTTGAGATAGATTTACTAGTACGTAAGTACGTAGTTACGTAACCCAAATCTAAGCGTTTTGAGATTATATACATAGATAGATTCTAATATTTTTATCATGCTTCTTTTTTCCAGATCAAACATGGCTTCCTCATCGAGACATCACTGTAGAAACAAGCCTGATTGCATAAAATCAATTGCAAAATTGCAAAATTGCATAAAAGATTGCATAAAATCTGTAGCTTGCAGAAATAAACTAACGTCAGATTTGAACTCAGCACACTTAAATTGACTAAAAACAAGTCTTTCTTTAAATGCAACATATAGAGTGTTCCCCTGTGTTATCAAAGGAGGAGACTAGCAAATACTTTTACTATATCAAATACTTAACTATAGGACATGTTTCCATAAATATTTTTGTCTTACAAACAAGATCTTGAAAAAAGTGAAGAGTTACTGTAGGAATATTACGTTACAGTTTTGTCACAGTTTGATTTATATCTTGATAAATGGTCACAGCATTTATAAGATTTTTTTGTTTTGTTCAAAACATCACAACAGCAGAACAAGCTGAAAAATCAAATTTTTGTTTTGCATTTACCTCTTGCACGTTTTTACAAACAAAAGAGTCTGTGCTGATGCTAATAGGTAGAAGTACATCTGCCTGTGTTGTTGTTTTGGTTCGCTCAGACACTTTGTCTTTGGATTTCACACAAACCTCAAGAAAAAACCTCATGAGAACTCACAAATATCACCAGAATCCATCTTGTTGTGCAAGGTTACTATCTACCTGTTAGTGTTCACAATAGTACTCAGAGTAGTATGACAGTGTTGGTCAGATTACTTGGCAAAAGTAATCCTTCTAAAAGTAATTTAATTGTCAATTGTCAAATGTCAAGCACAGTCCTCCTTAA
Source organism: Taenioides sp. WSHXM2023 (assembly GCA_029959045.1). Taxonomy (NCBI): domain Eukaryota; kingdom Metazoa; phylum Chordata; class Actinopteri; order Gobiiformes; family Gobiidae; genus Taenioides; species Taenioides sp. WSHXM2023. The sequence continues at coordinate 17,382,996 of CM057099.1, forward strand.
ACCAATATTTGTGTTTTGGGTCACAGTTGTCAAACACCACAAGAGCACAGCCCGTATTACCTGTTAATCTTTTTACTGTTTTTATTATGTTATAAAGGATTACACACATTTTTGGCAAGGAAAAAATAACGTAATCCCTTACTTTGTAACTAGTTACTGCTCAACACTAAGTATGAATAGTAGTAACTGTAGTGATTTGCTGATTTGATGTCAGTTGTTGTGTGTGGTGACTGGGTGTATAGAGTAACTCTGCTACTATCATGGTACTATCATAGTAGCATATTTTGAATTGCCTCTAAGGGATAAATAAAGTGACTGACTTGAAATGGTAACAGCCGGGGTGATACTAGTTTGATCTGGAGTACGTCTGCCTTCTTCATAAATTACCCTAAAACAAACTTTTCACTGAATGTGTGTTGAATCCCTCAGTCCAGGTAGAATCCATGGCAAAAATTCTATTTGTCAACTGGACAAAAGTTTATTTGGTCGAATATGTTTTTCAGCTCATCCAAGCTGCTTCTTCAGTTCAGTTTAAGTGAATGTTAGAACATTTGTATCTTTGGTTGATGTTGAGTTTAAAAACTGTTCTAGTCAAAGTTATTACTACACGTTTTCTAGGAGTGAGTTTCACAGAGGTTCACTCATATTGACTGTGTGCTGCATTTGTGCATAAACCACTGGCTTTGATGGCACTTGGAGCTCCAGTGATTGTCTGTTTGTTTGCCTTTTCAGCATTATCTATCCAACAAACCATTCTGTTTTGACAGTAACAAATGCCTTTGAGTTTTTGCAGGGTTGGCATAAAAATGAATATGAATTATTTTGTTGAGGGCTGTATTCGTCTTCGTTGTAAGTGATTGTCTCTGAAAGATAGCAGCAGCACACTGAGCCATGACAGAAGACTTGAGGTGATATCTGTCATCAAGAAGTTGGCAATAGATTTGTGTGATTAAAGGAAGTTTTTTTTTGCTTTTAGTTGAGGTGTAAGTTAGGACAAGTTTATGTACTTAAAATGTGTTCACTGAAACATCTGGTATTGCATAAAAAAGACACGCGTACATAATGGGCTTAGACGACATGATTTTATATAGCCATATAGCTTGGTATGATATAATTAATCATAATTTATGGCTATTTATAATTGTGATCTACTCAGCCTGAGTATACAACATTTATTGGCCAATTTATTGCATCGAGTCACAATAAAATTCACATTCACACTAGCACGCACATTGGATCGAAACTGGAACCAAACAGGAACAAAGCAGAAAAAAACTAGACTAGAACTAGAACTGGATCAGGACTACACCAGGATTGGACCAGGACTGGATCAGGACTAGACCATGTCCAAACAAAGTCTACATCAGTACTGGCCATCCTATATCGTGTTGACATTGGACCATTTACTCAATGCTCCCATCTTGTGGACAGGTAATGGAAAGAAAACATACTGAATATCAAATGGTCTGTTGACTCTGTGGATGTTAGGTGAGGAACAGTTTAGCCTCACACTAAAGACACTGATAAACAACCACTGCATGCAAACATTTTAAAGTTTAATTCAGAATCGGTCATTTGCTGACTATACGCATTTCTAATACGTTTCTTCAACTTCTGATCCCATTCAATATAATGTTTAGAGTACATTTTCCCCTTCAGTGAATCTCCCCTGTACAGTTAGTAATGGAGTCTATGACGCTCTGTGATGTTCTGTAAAAGTGACTACAAGCCACGCTCCAATCTTTCAACTGGAAAAATAAAACTGCCTGTGAATTAGGAACAGGGATAATGAACTTGATTGAATGCCTCGCCGTGCTGAAAATGATCAGTATCCTGCACCTATTTAAAACCTAAAGTGTATTCCTCGTCTGTGCAACATATGGCTGTGCCCGTTCATCATGGCGGAGCTTTATCTAAGTGCGAGCTGCCGGCAGAGATTGCTTTTATACTCACCGCGTCACCAGCCAAGCAAAACAATGTGGTGCATGATAAAAAATAGCTTCATAACTCCAGCTTTGTGTATCTGGCATCATTATGAGCAACAATGGCCTCTAGTGTGCTCTGGGTTTTATTGGCATTGCCTTCTGCAGCAGCAAACTCTCATCCATTAAACAAATCAGGGTGTTATGTATTAGATTAGCAATAGAGAGGAACACAAGAAGCCCCTCTCCAAAATCCCCAGGAATGGATTACCTAATTGACAACATTAGCTGTCAGGAGGTGCCTCTAAAGGTATAATGAAAAAACACAAATTGGATTTTTTTGGGTATTCAGAATGATAAACGGCAGTCATTTGGGGCGTATTTGGAGTGAAGGCTCCCCCCTCAGTAACACGCTGCCAGATCTCATTTTTCCATATTTCTTAATAAATCTGCCTTGTCAGTGTTATTAAAAGCTAATTTCTGCGGAGGGATATTTAATAAAGTGTGTGTGTGATGGGGAGCCAATGTCACACAGAGAGGCAGCTGGGATGGAAACTAAGAAAGTGCCATTGCGGAAAAAATTTGTGGGTCTTTACCTCTAGATGGCGATGTTGAGCTTCAGACAAGAGAGATTTTTCATATTTAAAAGTGCTACGTTCATAAATTTGTTGTAACGTGATAAATACCTTCAACCCTGATTGCCGTAATTGAACCGCTGGTATCAAAAGTGGTATTTTAGTACAAATAGTGGTGGAGGTAAGTGATAGAAGTGTATAAAATCGCAGTAGTAAATTTGTCAAGGGGTACTTTTACTTTACTACATTTTAAAGCACAGCTGGAATCTGTTTAGCCATTACATTTTACTACATTTCATCTGGTTTAAAGGGCCTATTTATAACGCTGTTTTCTATTCTATATTATAATGTTTCCTCATCACAAACGTAGCTGAAGTTATGTTTTGTGTTTAGCTGTTAACTTGAAAACTACCTCTTCATGACATCACAAGATGGAACAGAGCATTTTGAGCTTTTGAGATGTAGTCTAATAATTGGAAAAGGATTACTTAAACGTGTGAATGAAACAAAACACAACTCCCGGTATGTTTTTGATGAGGATATAACAGTATTATAACATGGCTTTAAATTTAAAAGAGTAAATTTTGTGTAAAACCTTTAAAGTCTGAAGTATTTCAAATTTTAATCATGTGCTCTTTGGACACATAGAAGTTGAAGATGAACAGAGTTAATGTTAACAATAACATCCACAAATCCTCTCTTGATCTGCACAAATCTTTAAGATGTATTTAAATGTGCAGTATGTATTTTTTTTTATTGTAATGTTCCAAGGTATGGCATTTATCTTACATTAATTAAACAAAAACATGCACTCTGATACAGATCTGACCTGAAACATGCTCTGGAGTCGTATCTTCAGATTTGTAACCATCATACTATCAAATACAGTCCTTTCACCAGAAAAGTTACACAGTGTATCTTTAACACTTGTTTGTCAGGTTTCTTTTTCCAGTATAGAATTTTGCAACTATGTTTTCACTTTTACTTTTGTCAAGTGCATTGACAGAACTAGTAAAAACTGGCTTTGAACCTCCAGTTATAGGACGACAGCTCTTCCTTCTGAGTCACTGGTGCGATTTTTATTACATATTTGAAAATGTCTAAAGAATAAGTCAACAGTAGAAGAATTAGCATCTCATTTTCCCCTAATACATTCCTGATAAACCTGCGATGTCAGTGATATTTAGAGCTAATTTGTGCAGAGGAATATTTAATAAAGCACGTGTGTGTGATCTGCAGCCAATGTCACACAGGGAGTCAGGCCTGGCAGCTCAGATGGACCGCTCCCTGCTGTGTCGCTCTGCTGCCTCTGTGACATGCGAGGTCAGAGCTGCACTGCCCCCCACTGGTGAAGGGTCAGTACTGCAGCAGTGGTTCAAGAAGTGCCCCTCACAGTTCACTGCACTATTCATTCTGCAACCAAGCTTTAAAACAACACAACCTTTCGACTCTGCTCAAAGTGAAAGTGCCCATTCTTCCAGGTGCTTGGGAAAGTTCAGACACACACAGGTTGTGAGTGGGTGGGTATTTATCACATTGTGGGGACTTAAATCTGTTCCATTAATACGGACCTACCTCCGTTATGGGGACAAAAATCTGGTCTCAGAATCTTTTATTACATTAACAGCAGCATTTCAAGTTCAGACATGGGTTACAATATGTTAAGGTTACACAAGTAGTGACTATGGTTAAGGTTGGAGTCAGCCTCCAGGAAATGAATATGTAAGTCAATGTTAAGTCTTCAAGAAGCATGAAAACCCTACATATGTGTGGCTCTGTGTGTGCGTGTGTGCGCGTGTGCATGTGCGTGTGCATGTGCATGTGCGTGTATGTGAACTCTTAAAGGCGCTATAAAAAAAACAGACTTGTCTCAAGAGGAGTGACCTTCCAGTAGTCAGTGTTGGAGCGGACCATTTCACATGCAGTGGCTTACATGTAAATGAAGCTTTGATGTTCATCAGTAGCAGTATTATGCAATTTTTACCCTTAAATCTAAATCTCTTTTAGGCATTCTTTGATTTGCTTTGTAGATTTTACACCAGATGCCTTACCTCCTACAATCTGTACCGTCTATAGGGTGGCATGAGGCCGTTCACAGAATTAGGATTCTTGTTTGTTGTTGTTTAAATTTGACAAGGACTATCTGCATACTATACTATGAACACTAGGGGTGTAATAACTACTAATTGTAATACAAATTCAAGATTGATCTCTATTTGATCAAATGTTTTGAATAGTTTTTCAGTTAAATAGGAATAATAATGATAATAATAAAAACACACCTTTATTTCAATTGTGGTGCATCAAACTACATCGTAAGTGGGCTAACTCTACACCCCCAATACACAATAATTGAATCATTGGCTCACAGGGTGATGGCCATTCCTCAACCCCAATACTTTTGATTTAAAGGTACAGGTACATTCTGTCACCTGCATGATTTCATATAAAAAGTATAGAAGTATAGAAAGTTAAAACCATACTTCGGAACATTCTTCATGGAGATAGACACATTTTATGGAAGATTATATTCACATGGAAACAAGCAGGAGAAGGTTCTCCTCCAGGCCAAATAAGAGTCAGGTTTGTGGAGACGCAAGCTCAGTATAAGGATGCATGTTTTAAAAGCTTATGGGCCCGATCTTACCCTCGATCTTAGCGCTAGCGCAAGTGTGGAGCGTGAAGCTCTAAACAAGAGGTGTGCCGTGCCTGAATATGGGGTGGAGTGGAACAGACTGAGGGTGTGGCGCGGTGCGTTCAGTGAATTAACACAATCGTAAAAATAAATATCAAACTAGTCCACTGAAAAACAACGTGTAACACGCTCAAGACTTCTTTTACTTGGAAATATATTAGGATGATAAATGCTTAACATTCATAACATGTTCATGTGCATGCAGGATGTTCCTGCGCCGCCCGGATGCCCTCCCACAGCAGAGCACAGCCCCTCGCCCGCTTCCTGTATCGGCTTAGCATTGCTCTACAGTTTGGTTTGATCTGGAAATGTACAAAAGCTGCTCATTCACATGAGGCCGTTTACAGGGCTGTCCTAAAGTGTGTTTTCTTACCCTGTCTGTGGTTCTAATGTTGCGATGTCGATTTCCTCACATCCTCGTGTCCTTTCTGTCATCGGATCCATTTAATTTTGTGACCAAATTATTCCCATTGTGCCACTTTGGTTAGTTTATAACGTTAGTCGCCAGTAGGTAGGCTACCACCAGAACCGTAGATAACTGCACGGAGCCGTGGAGCGGCCGGTGCCCGCGCGCATTCACTGACCACTCGGGGCTGTGACAGCGGAGCAGACGCACATCTCGTATGTGCTGCTCTTTTGGCAGCATGGGTCAGTAGAGCTTTGCACAGCGGCTCAAGAGACGTAGTGCACAAGAGCATTGCTCTGTACAGACCTACGCATCCTGCGCTCATGGCGCATGTCAGTCACCCTCCCCGCGTGTTAATAGTTTAATCCATGTCTGTGCGCAAAGCGGCAAAATCAGAAACATTTATATGACAATAAGTATTCCATAATCCGCCTGTGTGGGACCAAATGCACCTGTGAGACAAAAACGTGAGCGGTCGTACCTCAGGTAAGAGACGCAGTAGCGGACTGCTGGGACCGGCGGGAGCGGCTGCGACCAAGGGGAGAGTAGCGGTCAGCGCAGTGGTGGCTGGTCAACGTGTATCTGCATAGACATATTTTTATCATGTTAAATGTGCTCATATCACTTTATTTGAGTCATGTGTTTGCCCTTTGAGTTCGGAGTGAATTAATGGAGGTCTATGGGACAGCCTGAAGTTTTGAGAAAATGTGACGTCATTACGTTGCTTCTGCCCATTATTTTACATTACAGCCCTGAAGTACGTCTTGGGGGCGCAGGGTGGGGGCGAACTCAAATCAAGTGATTGGTTTTCATAAACGTTTATCACACACCTGACCTATTGTGATTCAGCTGCTCTGTCCCGCCTAGGCTCAAATCTCCACTGGCGCCATGTTACTACTATAGGTTCATGAATGGATAACAACAGAGCTGTGTGCTAAACAGTTATGGCGAGTTCAACTTCAAGTCAAAGTGAGTCTGATTAATAGTTTTTACGGAATAATATGTCTTCTCTTCAGCGGGACCCTTCTACCAAGCAACAAAAGAAGCATTAAGCTGAAAAGAGTGCATTGGCTGCGGTGATATCCTACGGCTCTTATTTTGTTTCACACACTGGCTAATGGCGGCTAAACCTCCACACAGGAGAGCGTGAGGAGAGACCCAGAGCAGCGGACACACAGACACAGACCTGCCGCCGGGACCGTCGCTGTCTCCGCCGGGACCCGGGGCAGTCGTTAGCTGCTCTGTCAGCCTCTCCCGCTCATTTCTGGGCGTAGCGCAGAGGGCTAAAGTCCACCTGGTGCCCTAGTACTAATATGGACTGGCCGTAACTTTCAGATTGAAGTAGGATTAAGACTAGTTTTACAACCAGCTCGTGCATTCGGCTCCCGGACCGTGGGTCGCGGACCTGACTGGACCGGGACTTGGACCAGTTTCATCTCTTCATATTGGACAATAACACATTTTTGGGGACGGAACCAATAGGACAGCGGATAGAGGGTACACTCTGCTTCAGTCCTCTGGAGACCAAAATGACTGTTTCAGACATTCGTTATAATACTATATAGGCTATATATAATACATATATTTATAATATATATTTATAATTTTGGCCCAAGTGCCCCCCCAAAATATTATACCACCAGTCGCCACTGGGTTAACGGGTCTGCTGAGGGATGGGGAGCGCATGAGATAGACACTGGTCTGCGTAATGAGGCAAACGAACGGAGGAACATAGAAACTAAAAAGGTTGACATGTGCGCGTGTACACGGGCATATAGGGATGCGCGTACGTGAGGGCGGTGCACATGCGTGCGGAGTGTTCGGAGCACAAACCCAGCCAGTTCTGTCACGGCCCATCCAAAATTCTGTATTCCTGCCTCTACTGGTGTGTACTTGCATCGTGGGGCTCCGGAGCTGTTTTATTGGACCCAAACATAATTTTTCCCCACACTCCTCTTTGCTGCCTGGTATTGAGGCAAAGACTGCAGACATTACCCACACTGGCAGTGCTTTTAAATGCTACAGCGCTCACAGATTGGCTCAGATGTCATCACTATATGTACTTTTACCGTCCCACTCCAGCCTCCAGCAGCGAAGTACAGCCCGACCTGGACACGCCCCCTCCATAACGCTGCCCTAGTGCTAAGATTGAGGGCAAGATCAGTCCCTATATCTTAGTCTATTTTTTGGCCAAAAGTTACATACTGTGGCTTTAAATTTGTGAATAAACTCATGAATATATTTCCCTTAGCAAAATACTTGTTGTTTTTATTTACAGTTCTCTGCATGTTTATTTATGATACCTTATATGGGACTAGGACTTAAGGGGTGCAGCGCTGTGCCCAGATGTGCCTCCATATTGAAACTCCAGGAGGCGTTTTGCCCCTAAAAGCACTCCGAGTTCTGCAGCAGCTGGTGCGGAGCAAACTAATAACCTTTGTGACACTGTTTGTCTCTCTCACATTATCTCCCTAACTTATTTCCTGCCACTGCAAAGTCAGAGTGCTCCACTGTTACAAATGGCTCAGCAGCAGAAAAATTATTCCTATCTAAACGCTGTATTTGACTTTCACTTGTCATTAACAGCCAATGGAGAAATGAATCCCGAGATATTGAGAGGCTTTGGGAATAATGCCTGGTGATAAGTGATAAAGAAGAGTGCGATACAACGTGACAAATGATTCGTGTAATACAGAGCAAAAGTTATACAAATTAGGGTTTTTATACCTATTTAAATATTGTTATGAAAACATTCTGCAATATGATGGAAATTCAGTTCTTAATCTATGGTCTGGATTAAGATGGTTATAGTATATGAAGACTGTTACTGCAATTATTATCTATAAGCATATTTTTTGTGTTCATCGTTTCATGTCTCACCACACTACATAAATAGTCCCTCTTTTACTACAATTTGAGGTGGTTAATGCAATTTACCCCTTAAAGGCGCACTATGTAACTGGCTGGGGGTCCGTCACCTGCTCTGCCTAGAATGTTTCATAGTATGACATTAAACATCTCTTACCTTACCTTCAATTACACGTAGTTTTATTAAAAGTTACACAATGCATCTTTAAGTAGAGAATCATAGTTGTGACAAGGTTCGCTCAGCCTTTAAGACCTGTGCCTTGAGACAAAATCCACCTAAACTTTTGACAGACATTTAAAAGGCACAAATGACTATATCCGTAAGGCTGTAGTGTATAAAAAGACATTTGATTCACTGTAACTGCCAACGTGAGACTTTTACATTTAGACGTGTAGTGAACTGACGTGGGAAATCCCTGTGCTTCTGTTTAACTTTATTGTACCCAGCACACCTATAGTCCGTCGCCTCTCGCAGTGAGTCCGCTGTGACAGGTGCATCGCTCTATTCATGAATCCAGCATCTTCAAACAGCCTATCAGAGCGCTCCTATGGATATTACTTGTGGGCTTTGCAGTGATTGATGTTTACTTGAACCATTCGGACAACGCATGGGAGGAGATTTTGTGCCAAGGGGGCGTGTCCGAGGAATACGAGTCTCCAGCTGCATACTGTATTCAAGTCGGGGAGTAATGGCATGAGTAGTGCATTATACTCTTAAGACCCACTTTAGAAGGCGCGATTATAATTGTCACTTTGGCACGTCAAGTTCATGGAAGGGTAAACGAGGAGGAAGGCGGACTGTGTGATACGTTGTAAAAAGCGTCAAAACTCCCAAACTCTTGGACCCACAAACAGGCTCCAGCGCTTCATCTTATCGTTTCCACTGCTGGCTTCATTCAAAAAGAAGAAGGATACGCAGCTGCTTCTGGACATGTGAATGTTAAAAGGAGCTATACTTGGACCACGCGCAACAATGAAGACAGCGACTCTACTGTGTTTCCTCGGCTTTTGCCTCACTTGCGTCTTGTTGTTGGGGTCGACCTCCGCGCAATCAGGTGAGTGGACGCGGTCCGAAAATCTTATCTTAAATATTTCACAAGCAACATGTCATATCCAACTGTTTAACTATCTGTGAAACGCAAAAAAGGCTCACTATTCACTCAAAACAGTCTGCGTGTTTTTATGGCCAAGGCGAAGGACCTGCCTTGTTTCTTTTGTGCACAGAGCGGCACTGTTGAATCTGGGGAAAAATGTCCAAATGTCCATCATCCCTCACACGTGTCGTTTTACGCAAACATAACACAACAAGCCTCTGTGCCCCCGTTGGTTATCTGCGCTCTGTCCGCTGCGGGAGGGCTCCAGAAAACTTCACTCTCGTGTCATCTATCACTTATCACCTTAAATTGAATTCCCGAATCCGTCAACAATTTATATCAGCGTAATACATTTTCCTGAGTTCAAGGATAGTGTTCCAATTATTTTAGCTCTATCTTTTCAGAGAATTATACTTTAGGGAACACGCTGTGGTAACTGTTTTGACTTGTCATCTGCGCAAAGCTATAACCCGAATCATCATACATATGCATCCTCTAATCGGGATCAAAGCAAAGCGGATTATTGTAAAATTACATTATTCCTCGTTTATGGAGATCCCTCCCGCAGGGCTAACATGGACCAGTGTCTGACAATCAACGCCTTGGTGGAATAAAGAGACTTGTGTTTAAGCGCAGGCAGACGGAGGCACAGTGCACAATGCAGCCACGCGCGGTTTTACGCACGGAGCTGGGGGAGAGGAGCGCTTCACTGCCAGCTTGTGTGTGAGATAGAGAGGGCAGGTGAGAGGCAGTGGAGCGAGGGGCTTGTAGATAACTCAAACTGAGCAGCTTTATAGCCACTATCTTGGATAAGAAATATAAAGACCTTGCCAAGTGAATCTAACAAAACGAGAAATAAATATTCATATGCGTGCGGTGGTTTATGTATTTTGGCGTCAACGCTATTGATTAATCTATTAATTATTTGTACAGTACGAACTTACAGTTGAATGTGCGTAAACACAATTGCCTCGGGAATGTATGCACATAGACCAGTAACTGATACATATTTGTTTTCCCATAGAGGCATGTAATTGAGATCACTGTATATAACTAATTTGTTGTTTTTTTATATAATCTGATTTAGGCTAAATTTGGTTAAATGTTGTTTTTTTTTTTTTTATATAACGCAACATGACTTGTTTTGTTTGGCTCTGAATACAGGTCAAAAAGATGAGCAATAAAATTGTAAAAGGGTTTGCTTGGTTTGAATGCCAGGAATGTTGCAATCACTTGTACCCGTTTTACAGACTTTTCTATTCTCTCAGTGCTTGCTTTATTTCACCTGCTTGCTGCCAGTTGTGCACAGGCTCATACTTCATGCAAATGAAATGATGGCTATTCAGGAAAACAGCTGCTGGTGATGTTGCATTATGTTGCATTTTCAAAACAGAAATCTATTTACTGCACCTGGCTATTGAAGTTTGGATAGACGCTGGCAGGAAGAGACTGACATGCACTGTGGATGAAATGCCAAAGCTTTTAAAATGTGCTCAGAGCAAACAGATAACCAAAAGATTACATGTGGAAACGAACAAGTAGATGGATTTTTGTGGAAAAGAGCAAAACAATGAAAAGACTAAGCCAATGTGAACCTTCGGCTGTCTGTGTCGATGTGGAGATGCCAAGAGCATATTGGGTTCATAGACTTTGGAGAGCTCATATAAACATGAGGCTAAAACAACAGGCTAAAACTGCAGCGTAGAGCCTTAGTGGTGACAGAAGGTCCAAGTCAGCAACAGTCTTTCCTCTGTTCTCTTCTGTATTGCTCTGGTCATACCGTGTTGGTGGAGACAGATACAGCTACTATAACTGAACCATATGGCTGAGTCCAAAAGTCTCGGTGAATGTGTAAAATACATATATTCACAATGTACGGTATAATTGTGATTGTTATTTGGAGTAATGAACAAAATTCTCATTAATTGTTTTGTCAAAGTCGGCAATTCATAGTAGATATTTGTGATGCATGTGATATTTAAAATTTCAAAAATGTGTTATACCTACTGCATTATAGATGTGTTTAATGACTTTATAACCACCTGTAACCTATGAATTATCTCTTCTTGTCTAAAATAGCTGCATTTCCATTATGAATAAGCCCTCATGCAGTGTTATTTTTTTACTGAATTTGCAATTTCATTCTTTGGGGTCATTTTGGTACTTATTTTGTACAAATACATAGCGCATCAGATACGCAAATTATTGGACAAGTTTGGCATCACATCTAGCTATCACATGCAACTTCTTTCATTGTATCAACAGATATGCGTATAGGATTGTACCAGATGCCCTTTCTGCACAGCAATTTATTTGAGCTTGGCACTGGCAAACAAATGACTCGCTCATGACATATTGTGGTTTGATAAACAATAGTATAATTCAAGTGTATATAAATGTAAATATGTAAGTATGATGGGGCCTCACGTGTCAAGGCTGCCATGTCTGTGAGAAACATTATTTCTTCCTCCTCTCTTGCTGTCTGCAGACTGACCCCAGTGTTACAGTGTCCCTCATTGTCCGCCTCTCCTTTGTCGACTGGAGGAGAAAATGGTGTCACACAGAGCAGCCCACACAGCTCTGCCTGGGTCCACAAAGAAGCTCTTAAGTCATCTCTCTGGCCACTGTCGCCTGTTATAAGAACATTGACTCGTGTAACTCCTCCACCTTTATGACAAGAATGGTGGCTTTTTATTAGCTCCTGATACACTTCCATCTGCACATCTAAATCTGGCTTTTCATATAGGATGGTGCCGCACTGTGCAAACAAATGACTAATTTTGGTCTGATTTCAAACCAGACAAAGTTTCTTGAAAATCATTAAAAATCAAGGAGGTTTTGATAGAGATTTTACCATTTTTTGTGTGGCTGAATTGAAAAATATAGTTTTTTTTTTTTTATACTTTTTTAATACGTTTTATTAATAACAGAATAGTTGAGGGGATTGCACTAAAATAGATTGGGCTTTTGACACTGGAAGACAAAGGGTAAGTTGTAAGCCTTCAGCATTGTTTTTCAAATTTCATCCGTTTTTGCAAGTGAACTCTTCATATGTCTGAACAGAAATATTTTCAGAATACCTTTGCACAATAAAAGGTAGAAACTTTTTGTGATAATGTCCTATGGTATAGTGGTATGTCTTTATCCATAGTGTCTTCTTTAGAGGACGTTGACTTAGTTAAAACATGGTTTGATGCATAGTAAGTAGCATTTCTCTGTGCACTTTCATACGCAAAATTTCTACATACTACATAAAAACTTTCTTGTAGTTTTTTTGCCTTTTCTCTCTCCGGGGGCTCTGCTTTTTGCTCTTGAGATAAACAGTAAAAAAAAATCCTCCTGTAATCTTGACCGTGCTCCATGTTCATTGTTAGAATAGTGAGACCTGTTAAGTTTGCTATAAATCTCTACCACATCTCAACAAACAAACTGCTTTTGAACCACAAGCATGCACCCACAATGCATCTGGTGCTAATGAAAAATTGCTCTAATATTCCTTTGGGATGTGCACTGGTCTACTCAATCGTCCCTCTAGTCTGTAATGGTGCTTCTGGCTTTTTCATCCTCACATTGTTTGAATTTCATTTAAAACGCTCTCTTAATAAGTTAGGGCATCAGGTACTTTGTGAAATATCAGGAGTTGAAACGTACTTTACAATCATATTTTACTTATGATTTAGAGAGGACCTAACCACTGACAGTTACAGCTATTTATGACATAGGGTATGCGTATATTTGTGCCTTAGCATCTGGGAGGGCATCTGGCATAAAACTTAAATTTGTGCATAGCCTTAACCAGATGATTTGCTGTAAATATAGAAAGCATGAGTTTATTAATTGGGATGACACAACCCTGATGCTATTATTTTAGAAAGAACTGCGTATTCCGATGGCAATAATGCATAAAGGCAAGTTTTACACCGGATGCCCTTCCAGATTCTTCCTGTACTTGTGATCCACTGGGGCAAAAACTCCCATGATGCATTGCTTTGTGAATTATTGGGTCTCTAATATTTCAGTCTGTTCTCATTTAGGCCTAAAATCCGATTGTGCTCCAACCCTCATAACCTTCACACAAAATTTACATCGCTGTTTACTGTAGAGGAACAAAATCATGTAGCGACAAGTAGGGACCCAGATTTCCAGTCCGACTAGTCTCTTAGCTCATAACCAGTTTGCTGTGTGTGTTTGTGTGTGTGCTGCCTGTAGAACTGATTGGATCATATCTTACGTGACCTTTCATAGCCCTGCTCCCGCCATTTATCTCACACAGATACAAACGCATGTGTTTTGGCCATGAATCACTGTCAGCTGTAATACGTGAGAGGGGCGTCACGATCAGATTATGGAGTTCCACCCACCCGGCCTGTTCAGCGTCTAATTTCTACAGCTGCTCTTCATGTGTAAAAATGCTAATTCTTTCTGCAATGTTGTTTACAAGCAGTTTGGTGCATGCAGATGGGGAATGCACGGTGCAAAATGGGATCTTCTTCGCTTCTTCTCTCTCTTCTCACTTCTTGGTGGTGGTGGTGGTGCTGATGCTGGTGAGGATTAATTTGGGTTACAGTTTATAGTAATTACACCTTAATTATTCTTAATAAAGGATGGGAAAATGATCAGTTCACTACCAACAGATAGTTTATTAGGAATGATTCAGGCTACTTAATTAAAGGGTTAGGAGTTAGGGGCATTCATGAGTTACTAAGGCTGAATTATTCTTAAAAGGCCCATATTAAATTATTTTCTGATCTATGTTGTAATGTTGTTTCCTCATCAAAAACACCCCCAGAGTTTTGTTTCATTCACATATCTTTAACTCTCAGATCCTGCATATTATATTTAGAGTTCTTCTCTCAAACAGAAAATACATGAAGTGCTCTACTGTGTTTTTAAACTCCATACATCTATACTAGAATCATTTGAATAATTGCAGCCCTGGAATTGTCAGTCTCTAATGAAGTAAAGGTAAAAGGTAGCTGTTAACCTGAAAACTAGTGCTTTGTGACATCGCAAGGTGGAACAGAGCATTTTGAGCTTTGAAGATGTAGACAGACTGATAATAAAGTGTTAGTCAACCATTTGTGAATGAAACAAAACACAGCTCAAGGTACGTTATAACATAGCTTAAAGTTCACAAGAATTTCTGTAATATAGGACCTTTAACAAAATATTTGCTCATTATTAATTCAGTTTTTGTTCATGCTTAAGGCTGAAAGTTATTATGAAGTGTTACCAGAATCGGGAGATAAATGAACAGAAGATCTCAATGAACTAGACAAAGCTCCAGAGACAGTTCTAGTGTTAATTCTTTGACAATAAACCACAGCCAGTGCAGACAGATTGGGGACTGTGTTTCAGGGAAATCAATGTGCTTTGTTTTAATTAGGTTGGCAAATGCATGTTTCAGCCAGGCAAGTGGAGATTTCTGGGAAACTGTTTAAGTCCCTATTCAACGGAGAAATATCTGCAAACTGTGTAATCAGGGAAGCTATATAAGATCGAATTATGCAAGTTGGTTCATCTATTTCTGACTTTTTGGCTTTGTCACAGATATCAATCATCAAGACTAAAATTCATCAAAAACTAGACCATTCCTGAATATTTTTTCTAATTACCTTGATCTAATGTCGGTCATATCAGAACTACTCTAGGACCAGATGGCAAAAAAAAAACTACTAATGTTTATGTTGAAAAGTTAGTTACATTGTTACAGCGTTTTATTACCATTGTGTTATTGAATATTGAATAAGTATTTAACCTTTTCCTTGTATTGAAATAGAGTCTGAAAATTTAGCATTGCGGCAACACAACTGCCCTGTAATCAGCCGTCTACTGTCCACTCCTAAGGCCCATAGTTACGGGATATTATCTACATTCGTATCACCTCTTAATCCTATTGTAACTCTGTACAATTTGTTAAAGGTGCGCTATGTAACTTTTCTGGTGGAGGGTCCGCCTACATTTTTGTCTCCATGACGATGTAATTGCTTTGCTTGGAATGTTTCATAGTATGGTATTAAACTTAACTATCTCCACGGAAACAAGCAGAGGATGGCCCACTGACTGTAGATATGTATGTTCTTTCAGAAATGAAAACACCCATAATTGAATGAATGGTACATGCATAAGTTAAATGCCACACTGTGAAACACTTCAAACAAAGTACAATCTCCATGGAGACAAACAGATTGCAGACCCTCTACCCAAAAAGTTACGCAATGCACCTTTAAGCTTTATTTAACATGGTTTCAAGTTGGTAAACATGTTCCCAAAGAGGATTCAGTATGTCTTCACTGCTGCTTTTCTTTCCAGTTTCGACACAGTTTCTAGCTGCAATCTCATTGACTGTGAGCACTGCATATTAATGTTGTTGTTTTTCATAGGATGCATATTAAGTTGTTGACCATTGTCGCCACTGTGTGCCAGCGTCCTCTCACACTGGTGCTCACTACATCACAAACTCCCACAGACTTACCCACGCACGCACTGTCTTATTCAGGCCCTATGCTCTCCAATGGACAGAGAACAAAGACTAAGGCAAGCCTCAGTAGTATTCCAAATAAGCTCCAAATTATGAAATCCTTGGAGCAATGTGTAATGTAAATACACAGGAAGGAATTTATGGTCTAACGCTACTGAAAAGATGTCAGTGATGTACAACTCCATAGTTCTACAATGTTTTATTCATATTAATACTGTCATTGGTATTCAGTGATTGAGTTCATTATCAACACAGTGAATGCCAAGTCCCAAAGATAATCTTATCTCTCGTCCGATATTAAAAACTCTGCTCTTCCAAAATGCTGTTTTCATACTCATTTTCTGTTAGTAAAATATTGTAGATTGTGATCTGTGATTAGAAACAAGATCATGTCACGACAAGTATGCACCCAAATCCCCTGTTACCTATATTTTATGAATGAACTTGAATAGACCCCTGTCACTCATATTTGGGATCCCTTTATCTGTGCCGAGTGCTGGCCCTGTTCCTCTCTCTGTCCTCCTCCTCTAGTATCTTCCTCCCTTTTAGGCAGTGGGAAGTTGTCATGCTGTCACCCCTCTGACAGGCTCACTTTGAGGGCTTCACCGGGCACCAGAAACATGTGCATATATTGTGGACGCGAAGCTCTGAGGGGCTGTGTTTGACTGACAGTCTCACGAGCTGCGGGGACGCTCTCTTGTGCTTGTATCTTCACGCCTACTCTTTTGCTGTGGCTTTGTGAGGGCTTCATAATGCCTCAAAATGACAATGGAAATTACTGCTAATCTTCATCAAGACACACTCTTCATCAACACATTTTAGTCTGATGCTAAGAATTGGTCTTTCTCTCCAGTTGACACGCTGGAGTGACGCTTTTTTCTTTTTTATTCTGTCTTTAGTGTGTTTTTTTCTACAGTTAATAACAGTGAACATATGAAGGGATGATAATAGGCTGACAAGTTTGCAATGGAAGTATAGTCCCACCTTCAATAGGGCTTTTCATGCACTTCTTTCAGCATGTGGGTGTGTGCCAAACTCTCTCTCTCCTCTCTTTCCCATTTTAGTAATCCCCTCTAAAATATTCATAGCTAATCTGCATTTACAATGTAATTACAGGCGGGGGCATTGACTGATATTGGATATGGTCGGCAGAATACAAGCAGATTTCAAGATTTTGAGATGAACAAATGTGCAACAGGATGGAGAGGTGTAGAACAGAGAGACTCTACTTAAGAGAAAACAAAATGGATCAATAGTACCGTAATTTCTGGACTATTGAGCGCACATGAATATAAGGCGCATCAACTAAATTTTAAAAGAAAAAAAAAAAAGTTCATTTATAGGCCACACTTATAATCCGCAGGTTTGTTGTCATGTTATCGATTGGGGGCCATAACGTCACCATGGAGATTTCTCTGTGGCAGCATTTACATCAACTTCATACACTTTGATGTCATTTCTTTAGATGCTCTATTTCATATTCTAAGTCCCCTCACCCCCCACTCCCCAACAAAAAAGAGAATAATTTACTCTGATATGCCAGACCTCATTTGAAAACCTTATTACATTGAATAGGATGGCTGAAATATATTGTATTTTTTTTCCTGCACTAGCTCCAGTACAAATTTTTGTTGCATCACCCACCTTACCTACTATAAATGTGGTGTCCGAGTAAGTGAAAGTGGAAATGGTCAGGTGGCTGATAACGTAGATTGACAGCCTTGCCTCCGTCAGTCTGCCACAGGGCGGTTGTAGCTCCAGTAGTATCCTACCACCACTGAGAACATCTCTGGCCCCTCCCCTCAGCCTTCAGAGCCCTGTTTGCCCTGTTTTTTGCAATTCTTCAGTCGATTTTTCACGCGTGTAGTCAGAGGAGGGGGCGGTGTCCTTTTAAATGAAGCACTTGGCGTTTGTGACCTGTAATAAATGAGTATGCAGTCAGTCATGGCAGCTGTAAGGAGACATCAGGGACCACAGGGAGAGACATCGGAGAGCAAAAGAGCACATATCCCACAACTTCACTAGTTTATCTATGCGAGGATGACAAATGGCTGCAGCGAAGACACGCAAACGTTTGAAGAAAAAAAACCTCACTTGAAATAAGGTAAATATAAAAAAAAAACAAAAAAAAAACACACTTTGATAATCATTATGGTTATTGACCTTAGCGTATTCAGGGTTACCAGGTTAACTAAGTAGCTATGGGAGTTTGCATAGGGCTATTGATTTGACTTCTTAACAGTGTATACACAGAAGAAAGTACAGGAATAAGATTGCTCGAGGAGCCATTAAGAATCCTAGTTATTGATCAATGGATTGTTTATTGCTCTAAGTGAATTATATATTTTATTGTACATATATAAAATTTATTGACATAGTTACATGAGTAAATATTAAAATAAATAAATAGGCATTCTTTTACTGTGTATCCTTCTCAGCTTTTTTATAGTTGTCCCTGTAGGCAACATAAAGCTGCAGCAACAATACTACAAAAATATATTTCAAAATAAATTACATTATTGAAGGCTCTCTGCTCTTCAATAGCACTAATGTGACATAAAGCCTTATACATAACTGCTTTTCTATTTGCTATGTCAGTACAATGCTTTTTACATTCCTACCAGGAATCTGTGCAATTAGTTGGTTGTATGCACTGCTCTATAGTCTTTTATGTGTTCATTTAGCCTTAGCATTAAGCCTTAGTTGAATGATGAGATGAAATGTTGAATGTTCATTTGAGTGTGACTGGTGCGGTGGTGGCAGCAGTCACCTTGCAGCAGAAATAGCCTGGCTGCCTTTAGCTGGATGTGAAGGTACATAAAGCACGGGATGAGAGCAACTGGAAAAGGCAATTGACCTTGGTCGCTTTTGGGGGGTTAGCTATAGCGCTCCCCACTCTGATAGATGGTCTGGTGGAGCGGCTGGAGAGAGGAGAGCAGGGTTTGACAGTCACTATTTAACAAGTGGGAAAAAGGGTAGTTATTGGTGATGATATCAACATCTGTTTTATTAGAATAATTGCTGGATCTTCTGCTTATATTTCTTGAGCCAGTGACCAGTTATTCATATAATACCATCGCTGTATGATCAATTTCAAATTAAATAAACTAAAATAAGTTAAATATGCCAACATTTTTGTTTACGTGCATATGTGTCATTTATTCCCACACATCAGTGGAGTAGTGCAGTTGTCAGTGGACAGCATTTCTGATTTTGAGTGATTCAAATCACCTTACATTGTGTTCAGGTAATTAAAATTTTCACTATATAACCTTGTCTACATGGAGATATTATTCCTTTACGTGTTAATGTTCCACTGTGTTGGATTAAACATATTGATCATCATACAAATAAGCAGGAAATGTCACTAGGCCAAATTACAGTTTAGATTCATGAGGAGAGGTGTCCCTACCCACAGTAAGAATGCATGTTTGTCAGGGGAATTTTTGTAGCAGTAAATGGAATAAAAAAAAATACACACTATATCTGTTTTATGCCATACTGCAGAACATTTTTGACAAAGCAACAACCTCTCATGAGACAAGAAGGTAACAGAACTGACATACATCAGAAGAAAAGTTACATTCTGCATCTTTGAACTAATGCAGAAATGCCTTTTTACATTTTTGGACCACCAGTATTTTCTATTGTAGGTTAAAAAACAAAACAAGATTTGTAACCCTGATCCAAAATAAGCCTTTCCTCCATGTTGCCCTGCTGTGCTCCACTGTTTACCTGCGACACAGGTGCTCCATCTCAGCCCGTCACTGTAGACCCCCCTCCCCTCACACACACACACACACACACGCACGCACACACACGGGGTGCACAGAGAGTACCACGCTGCACCCAAATCCCCCACCCTCCAAACCCTTTGTGCCGAAAGCTCCCTCCCACCGAGACAACACAATCCTCCTACGGCAAGGTGAACAGGGTGCTGATGTTAGATTATTTGTAGTGGGCCGAGTGAACAAGTGCGATGGGACAGACATTTTAGCCCTAATTTTAGCAGCAGAAGTGCAGCCAGGGTGAGTGTGTGTGTGCTTGTGTGTGCGCATGTGTGCGCGTGCGCGTGCGTGCGTGTGTGTGTGTGCGTGCGTGTGTGTGTGGAGGGATGGGAAGGGGTCTTCCTGCAGGGATGAGACCTGGGCTAGTGTCCCGGGAGTGTTTGGTTAAAGCTGGGGCTATCACCGGAGCTGGACGGACAATTAATCAGGAGAAGCCCAGGGGTAGCGGAGGGTTTGACAGGGACACTTCATCCTGTACAGAACACACACACATATAGATACAGATACTCTAACCTCTTTTTGGGCCAAGACTTCTCAGATGTGTCCAACAGCTGACCGCAAAATGTCCATCCAAAGATGACAAGATAGGTCAGAAGAGTACAAGAGAAGAACGATGTGGTGGTTTTTGACATTGTATACCCATAGCCTTTCTTAAGGGGGGAAAGCAAATCAAAAAAGAAGTATAAACTAATACATAAATAAAAACCTAGGCCCGTGTAGGTTAGTACTTATGAGCTGTACCAGTTCAGAGGTAAATATCCTTGAATGAATGAATCATTATTGCATTAAGTGACAAGAAATTACAGTAGCTTATTAAAAAAAAAAAAAAAAAAAAAAACTACTAAGAGGGCCAAGCTTGTCTCATGGTCATTGCTTTGCTCGAAATGTTCCACAGTATGGTATTAAACTTAACTGAAAAAAATGCAAAATACGATATGGTTTATTTTAAGGGGCTTGTCTTCCAAATAAATGATTTGAGTGATATGATATGACCTGTAATTTGGCCTGGTGGTGTCTCTATTGCAATAGATGTTTAATGTCATACTGTGGAACATGGGGCAAAGCAATGCTCCAGACGTAAGTGCTCCCCCCCGGGTGCCGACTGATTGATAGATTGGAGTTTGACATGGCCCGGTTCACCAGAGTGTGCTAGCAAGGACGCTGGTGAGATTTTGTCTAACGATCGGAAGGAAAGGAGACACAGGAAAAGTGAAAAAAAAGTGTATTAGTCAAATTCAACAGAAAAAACATCTGTAGAGGAAGCATTATGTGAATTCTCATGTGCAGGCCTGTCAACACCCCTCAAGTGGAGTTTCTGGTATTGGTTCTCGTCAGCCATGTTTGATGGATGAGTTTGAATGGTGGATCTTTTCATCAGAGTTATTTATGATATTTCCTACAAAAAATGTACAGTGGTCTCTTTCTCAGATCTGGCATAAAAAGGTCAGTAGAAAAGTATTGTACAGATTATAAGACCAAATAGTTCTGATAGAGCTTGCACTGATCACAATTAACAAAAGATGTGGCTGTGACTAATGAAGAATACCAATTTACATATACTTATATACAATTTCTTTTTTTTTTTTTTCTTTTTTTTTTTTTTATTTATTTTTTTTTTTTTTATATTTTTTATTATTTCAATACAGATAAAGAAGAACATACAATAACAATAAGAAATCAGTAATCATAAAAAAGAACAACAACCAAACAAGAAGAGTATATATATGTATATTATGTGTGTGTGTGTGTGCATGTGTGTGTGTGTGTGTGTGTGCATGTGTGTGTGTGCGAAAGCGGGAAAGAGATTGGGAATAGTGGGTTTGAAACCAGAAGGGAGGAGGTGGTAGTAATCACAATAGTAATAATAATGATAATATATAATGTACAATAATAGTAATAATAATAATAATAATAATAATATATAATGTACAATAATCATAACAACAACAACACAATAACAACTTACTTATATACAATTTCTACATTAAATAAAGACCTGTTTCATACTGTTTCATAAAGACCACATAACTACTGGAGTTGTGTTTTGTGTCATTCACACATGTTTGAGTAATCCTTTATTGTTAGTCTCCAAAGCTCAAAATGCTCTTTCTGTCTGACCTTGTGATGTCCTGAAGCTGTAGCCTTTAACCTTTAAACTTTTGTTCAGTAGAGATTGGCAATTCCATGGCTGAAATCATCAAGGCATGTTTTGGTGAGGAAACAACATTATAACATAGATCAGAAAATACCTTAATATAGGCCATTTAATACATTCATAAAACCATGAGAAAAAAAAATCTTCAACAGTTGACCGCTAAAATATTGCAGTCATTGTTGATTTTATTGCAGCCTAACTTGTGTGTGTGTGTGTGTGTGTGTGTGTGTGTGTGTTTCGACCTCATGGGGAGACTGACATTCTCACTCTGTGAGCTCAGCACACAGAGCCTCAGTCCCTCTCCCAAACTGTTCCGCATGCTCTCATCAAGTCCAAGGATCTGCTTTATGTGCTGCAGAAACCCAAGCCATTAGTTGGCAGTGTTGCTGGGACGACAGGCAACAACGCGAGATTGCACTTGTTCACTTTATGCCATTGTATTACAGTTTTAGTGAATCTAATTTTGTTAAGTTATTGCCACATAATTCATATTAATTACTGTAATGTGCATGGATCATTCATAACATAATGACCACAGGAGACGGGTGGAGTGAATCAAGTCTTCACTTTGGCATCAATGAGGATTTAAAAAGAGCACATTCATTTGTTTGGTCAAAAGGACCTTTATTCTGAATACTATATCGACATAGTTTTTAATTTAGTTATTTGAATTTATTTTTGAGGTTGTTATGAGCAAAAATACATTTTCTCTTTCTAATTTTTGCTAACAGAGTAGTCAAGACAAGTCATTTAGGTACCTCAGAGCTAGGCCTGTCATGATAACACATTTTGAAGTATGATATATTGCATAAGAAAATATGTATATTAGGCCTGTAGTGACAGGTCGATGACGTTGATGTGTCAACTTCAAAATATTGTCGACGTCATATTTTGTCGTTGACGCATCGCAACGTCACCCAAAATAAACAGGAAAAATTATTCCAAGGATTTTATCATTTGATAGCAAAAGCACACGAGTTTGTGTAGCAGCAGCAGCCAACCTTGGTTAAGACATGGTAGCACTCACCATAGCGCGGTTGGGTCCGTTGGTCAGATATAGGTGAGCAAGCCCAGCGCGCAGTGAACTTGCATGAGCCTGTTTCTGAGGTCCAAGCATTCGGACAGTAGCATGGATCCAGTCCGGTATGTTAAGTCTTGTGGCGATGCCCTCTGCGCGCTGGTTCTGGATGGGAAAGCGAGAGTGCGCAGACGACTATAGGTCTGGGTGGGTCCGCCAGATTGTTAGCTGTCCTTCGTGCTCGAGGGTCACGACTGGTTCCAAGGTGGAGCAAAACATCTGGACAGAAACGTGGATCTGGTCTTGTTTGTTATAGGCCTATTTTGTTCTGAGCGGCCTGTGCTCCACGCACTTGGTTTTTCCTGGGAGAAAGCGCTGCTCCGGCCGAGGCACCTATAATGCCACTCCCCGCTGAAACTCATCTGAGCTCGACCTGAACCAGAGCTGCTCTCTGCTGGTTCAGGTCTGGGTTTGGATTTAGTCCGACTGTAGCATTTCTCACACTAGGGAGAACATCTGACACACAGAGAGGGCATCTGACACATGGAGGCATTTCAGAACATGCCCTAATGTATATAAAAAATAAAAATATTTGTACAGTATTGTAAATGATCATGAGCTGCAGTTATGAAATTAAACACTAAATGAGTCAGTCAAAATATAAATATTGACCTCCCAAAATCTATCTGTTCCATCTTTCATATACTGAACGTGAAGTCAAAATAGTAATCATGGTGACAAGCCTACTGCAGAAATGAACCCTGAACATAGCTGGAACCATATCATTTTAAGGGTCCTCAATGTTGATGCATTGCAAGCATTGAATATGGAAATCTGATTTTGTCAAAGGTGATTGAAGGAAGGAGCTTGTGCAAACAACAGATGAGGCCGTCAAGGTCTAATTGTGTGGTCCCATCCAACAGCTGGTGAGGATGTGAAATACAGCTTGAGACAGAAATATAGTCTGCATAGTAGTCAGGTGGTCCAGTCACAACCATAGACTGTATAAATGGACATGGATAACCTGCTAGCCACATTACAAATAGGAAGTGAGCATGGGGGCTCTTCCGGCTCCGTTGAATTTGGCTTCAATTCACTTTACATTGAGAAATTGTCACCCCTCTGTAACTGCTGCAGTGAGCCTTGTCATTTTGGTCTTAAAATGTTCGTTTTAACCCACTCTACATGATCCTACTGTTTTTGTTTCACTATTTTGTCTGTTAATAAATTCCTATTCCTTATATGGAACTCAGCTCCAAATTTGCTTCTATAACTGCTAGCCTCGTGAGCCAACACTATGGGTGACTCCACTTTTAGTGTTTTTTTTTATACAGTCCATCATCACAACATACTATTACGGCGAGTGGTGTGTATTTTCATTTAAATTTGTGTATTTATCTGTAGTGTAGTAGACTTTGGACCAGTCTCCGTGAGTTGGTCTCTGCAGTAAGCAAACACCCATTTGAAGAGTGTCCAAGTCGGAGGGGAACAAGGCGTGTAGTGTGTCTCGGCTGCGAGGGCTTTGTGCTGGGGAGGGCCGGTCTTGGAGCTGCCTGCCTCATGTGACCCGCCTGGAGATGAGGATGGCACTGCTCTCAACACCAACTACACCACAAACTTAAAGCCATGTTTTAAATCTATGTATTCAAGGGCTATACCGTTGATCTTTGGCTTTGATAAGGATATAAGGATTAGGAGCATGTAACCAAAATCATTCAGTTGGGGAATTTTGGTGTGCAGTGGCAATTCAGTGGTGCAATACAACAAATAATCAAGAGCAATATTCAGTAATGATTCAGTCAGTGATCAGCTTGTGTCTTTTTAATAGAGCGATTTGCCGATCTCTTGTCATTAAGAGCATGTGGTTTGGAGCAGTTCAAACTTTGGAGGACTAAATTTGATTTGAATGATTAAGAGGCTGTCTTGATTAAATTCAACAAATTATGATTAAAATCCATTTATATTTGTTTTTAATTTGATAAAAAACATTACTTGAAAATCATTATTGATCAATATGAGGAAAAGAAATTGTATGTTTTTTTTGGTCATGGTCCCCGGTAAAGACAAATCACAGCTTTATTATTTACCATGAAATATGTAGCTGATGTCTGTTACCAGCGTTGGGCAGTAACTAGTTACAAAGTAAGGGATTAATCAGATTACTTTTTAGTAATACGGTAACAATTGGAAATTGAGTAATTACGTTACAGTTGTTTGGGCTAGTAACTTTTAGTTACTTTTTCCATGCCAAAAATGTGTGTTATATATTAGCTGTGTCATGAAAACAGGTAGGCTGTCTTCTTGTGTTGTGTGATGCAGATCAACTGCGACCCTAAACAACACAAATGTTTAAGGGGGACTGAGCACGTCGTCTCTGCTTGACATTATAGAACAAAAAGTGTCATTAAAATGAAGAATTCATGCTTTTTATAAGTTGGTTCCTGAGCTACATGTTTCCTTTTTTGAAAGTAACTTATAGTAATCAATAATCTAATTACATTTGAAACTAAGTCATCTGAATAGTAATTAGATTACCTTTAGAAGAAGTAATCAGTAGTCTGTAATGCAAAGTAATATGACCAACTCTGTCTGTTACAGCTTTGTTGCCGGGGATCCAGAATGCACACTTCTTCAATACTTGTGCGTCTGGTCACTGGTGAATCTCCCTGTTTTCAGATAGGTGTGACTGACAGATGGATTAGCCAATCAGGCACACGCATTGTCTGTCATATCGGGAAAAAATAAAGGAAAATATTCTGCTGAATTAATGAGTGAAGCACTACACTGTTAATCTGAGGTGACATAAATGTGATTTTATTTGTAAATGATATGTGACCAGTGAGCTCCTTCATTTCACATGCCAGGCAAACAATCTAGGAAGGGCTTCTGGCATATTTTTTTCCTTCTGTGTTAACAGCACTGCATTTGTTATATCCCTGTAGCTTTTATTTTTACTGCTGCATCATTCACTATCCCAATAAAAATTTAGGTTTTTGTGAATTCTGCTTTGTTTACTTGGACATAATTTGGCAGGTTGTTTACTCTCCTCTCTCTTTTCGCTTACTGTCTCTCATGCCCTCTCCCTCTGTCTCTTTCTCTCTCCCTCATTCTTTCCCACTCTCTCTCCTTTTTGTCCGACTGTCCCTCTTTCTCGGTGTGAGCTCTGCTGGTGCTGATGAGTACATTGTGTTTGTGTCACTGGGCTGCCTGGATATCTAAGCAGTAAACACTAGTGAGCTGGCATCAGGTATTTGGTACCGTGCCACTCACCACACCTTTGGAAAACCGTCAGCCTCACTCTCCTGCGGTGCAAACTCGGTGAGATAAACAATAAAACAGTGGCGAATCACAGGCCTCTACCTGCAAATGTCAGCCAGTCTGTACAGCTAATGGGAAAACATACAAGTCCCAAGGGTCACTTTATGGAGCTAGGCCCTTATATACCAAACACATTTATATTATTGACCCATGAACTCTTTGTTTATATAGCTCCTGCATTTGATGTGATTTTATTGTTATTACAAATTAATATTCTTCATTATTGCTGCATAGTACAATGCAAAATAAGCAATGTTCATTTTCAGTAACTCTGGCATGCTTTAAAGTTGTCAAAACGTCAATACCCAGGAACTAATAAATGCTGAAAGTAATATTGCACCAAGACTCATTTGAATAGATAACTCTGAGGCTGTAAATAGGAAACTGGAAAAATTGTACATTTCTGAATTGTTTTTGAAAAGCTTTGTCTTAATCTATATCAGACCCAGTTTAGCATGAGTTTGAATTTTTTATATCTTTCCAACATTAGCATGAATGTTATTTACTGTGGCAAGACCATAAAACAAATCTAAAACTAAAACTAATGCAGTCATTTATCCAAACTATATTTTACTGTGTTGTTAATTATACCGATCAAAAGCAATATTAAACTTGCAATATTGCTACTACGTACTAACACTTACTAACCACAGTATTACATGTTGGGCTTTCAAAAGGGTTTTTTTTCTTTTGACTGTGCCCATTGAGAATCACACGATGAAGGTAAAACCCAATAAATTGCACTCATTATTTGCCTTTTTATCCCACCACTCTTGAACAAAGCGGCACCATTTAACACACATAAGTGCACATACTCCACAAACGCACATGTCTAAGTTTGTCCTGGTGGTGATGGCTAACCCTGCAGCTAATTATCTTTAAATTAGGGATGAGGTCTAGGTTTAATTAGGCTTAGCCACAAGGAGGGCTGAAGCTTAACAGTAACTCTAGTAACTTCAGCTGCCAAAGCTCATCAGGCTAATGGAGACTCAATGTGCAGGGCCTCGGGGGCCTGACAGAAGAGCCCTGCTTCCTGCCATTTACACACTCATATGCACATGTACGCACACATATGCATGCACACACACATACACACACACACACAGATTAAACCAGCACACTTACATCTGAGAAGCTGAGAAGTTCCACTTTTTATTTGCATTTTTTAACATAATCGCTTTTGGGAAAACTTAAACTTTTCTGCATGTTTATTGTCAGTCACTCTGTCTTGCCAGTGTCTGGTTTGACCTGTTTTTAAATAGACGCTTAATTGTTCCCAAGAGCTGCTTAGAGGATTTTTCAGAACGGTAAAACTTAGAATTGTCGTACATAAACTTGGACAGATTGTTTAGAAATAACTTCTTCTGCTTGGTTGGTGAAAACATATTCCATTATTTGGCTGGCAGATACAGGCCTGTAGTGCAAATAGCTACATGTTATTGTATTTTAAAGGCACACTGCGTAACTTTTCTTGTAGAGGGTCTGCCATCAGCTTGACTCCATGTTATTGTTTTTTTTCCTTGAATGTTCAACAGTATGGCATTTAATTTGACCATCTCCATGTAGACCAGCCGCCACATCACCAGATCTGTGGAGAAGTGGGCCCGCTTACTGTAAGAATGCATGTTTTTGTGGTAGTTTTGAGAAATAAAAACTCCTGTAAGATAAAATAAGATAAGATAAGATAAGATAAGATATGCCTTTATTAGTCCCACGGGGGGAAATTCCAGTGTTGCAACGCACAGTTCAAGAACAGCAGGAAAATGGTAACATGCAATAAAACAAGATAATAGATAATGGCTTAAAAATAATTTAAAAATAGACTTAAAAATAGACTCTAATGTAACACACCGTTCCGTTGGAGCAAAAATATAAAATACCAAAAAACTATTATGTACAATAAAAGTAACAGTGCAGCAAATGAACAGAATAAATCTCAGTAAAGTGACTTCAGTATATTATGTTATTTACAGTATATATTTATGTACAGCAGCATTAGACAGGATAAATATCAGTAAGTGACATAAGTGGATTGTATCAGAGGTCTTCAGTATTGCACCTAGATATAGTTGAATGACACATGTTCAGTGTTAACAGTGTTCATTGTACAGTCTGACAGCAGCAGGAAGGAAAGACCTGCGAAACCTCTCCTTCACACAGCGAGGGTGAATCAGTCTGTCACTGAAGCTGCTCTCCAGAGCAGACAGAGTGTCCTGCAGGGGGTGACACTCATGGTCCAGCATAGAGATGACCTTAGCCAGGACCCTCTTGTCCCCCACCTCCTGTCCAGAGGACAGCCCAGGACGGAGCTTGATGACCTTGTCCAGCTTCTTCCTCTCCCTCTCTGTGATGCTGCTGCTCCAGCAGACCGCACCGTACAGAATGGCTGATGCCACCACAGAGTCATAGAAGGTCTTCAGAATCAGGAGTGGCCCCCTCACTCCAAAAGACCTGAGTCTCCTCAGGAGATAGAACCTGCTCTGGCCCTTCCTGTACAGTGCATCTGTGTTATGAGTCCAGTCCAGTTTGTTGTTCAGATGAACACCCAGGTAATCGTATAAGTCCACTCTCTCAATGTCCCTTCCCTGGAAGTTCACCGAGGGGACAGTAGAGTGGCGTCTGCGGAAGTCCCCCACCATCTCCTTGGTCTTCCCTGCATTGATGATGAGGTGGTTCTGCTGACACCAGTCCACAAAGTCCTGCGTTAGTCCTCTGTACTCCACATCATCATCATCCTTGATGAAGCCAATGATGGCAGAGTCATCAAAGAACTTCTGCAGGATGCAGCTGTCCGTGTTGTGTCTGAAGTCTGCAGTGTAGAGGGTGAAAAGAAAGGACGCGAGGACAGTGCCCTGGGGCGCCCCCACACTGCAGGTCAGGAGGTCAGACACGCAGTTCTTAGCTCTCACAAACTGGGGCCAGTTTGTGAGGTAGTCCAGGATCCAGTCTGCCAGGTCACAGTCCACACCGGCGATCTCCAGTTTGTCCCTCAGGAGCAGTGGTTGGATGGTGTTGAAAGCACTGGAGAAGTCAAAGAAGAGAATTCTCACAGTGCTGCCAGGGTTCTCCAGGTGAAACAGTGAGCGGTGCAGCAGGTAGATGACGGTGTCCTCCACTCCGATGCCAGGCCGGTACGCAAACTGCAGCTATAATTGAATAAATGCAAGATGTATTGTTTAATGTCATATTATGGAGCATCCAAGGCAAAACAATAAAAGAAAAGTTGCACAGTGCACCTTTAAGTCATGATCAATTTGCAGTTTAATTCTGCTCTATTTGCTAGATTGAATATTCAAACCGATTTAAGAATGGGCAGTATCTTCTTTTAGAATATTCTTTTAGTATTCAGAATTTCCTTTGGCTTGTAGCTTTCGCACTGCATTTGTTTGATCATATCAAAGGATTTACTGACACTTCAAAGCCATAGCGTCAGATGGACCTTCCTCCCTAAATAATTACTGCAGGAAAACAGCAATCTTGCATTAACTCACACTTTGCATTTTGAATAACCACTGAGTAAATGGTTTCACCCATTTTGGCGGTAGACCGCTCATCAACAACCAAAAAGGGATGTCTGCGTCAAATCATGCATTATCATTAGCTTTTCCTCTCCCCTCCCTTCATCTGTCCTCTGTGATTCTCCACTGACTTTAAAGTTAAACCAGCAACAACAGACAAGAAATCAAGAAGCAAATAGTTTACGAAAATGTTCTACAGTCTTAAAGGTGCATTGTGTAACTTCTCAGGTGGGGGGTCCATCAAATGCTTTTCTCCATGGAGATGTTGTTACTTTGTCTGGAATGTTTCACAGTATGGCATTAAACATTTCTATATCCATGGAGACCAAACCAAACCAAGTTACAGGTCAGATCAGTGGAGAGACTCACTGTCAGGATGCCTGTTTTTATCTGTATTTTTGAGCTATTAAACCACCTGTAATTGAATAAATATAAAGTAGAGCTGTTTAATGTCATATTGTGGAACAGTCCAGGCAGAGCAATGACATATCCATAGAAACAAGCAGGTGATAGACCCCCCCAATCAAAAAGTTACATAGTGCACCTTTAAGTAAAATCTGAGCAAGCAAAAATAGGAGCATAACTATATATTACTGTAATGCAGCTAAAGTAATATCATAACATAAGTAAAACTCCTCCAAATGTATTGTAATCTTATATTGTAAATAAAATCTACAATTATATTCATACAAATCCTATAAAAAG
Organism: Taenioides sp. WSHXM2023; assembly: GCA_029959045.1. Classification (NCBI taxonomy): domain Eukaryota; kingdom Metazoa; phylum Chordata; class Actinopteri; order Gobiiformes; family Gobiidae; genus Taenioides; species Taenioides sp. WSHXM2023. Next base: position 17,413,539 of record CM057099.1, read on the forward strand.
TTTTTGCCATCCAGTTACACAACAGCGTGCCCACATGCTCTGGCCTATTGTCACTGTGAAAATAAAATACAAGTTGCTAGTATTGTTATTTACTCCATTGTACTACTACAGCACATGGGGTCACAGCGATGTTCCAGATACCAGTGTGATAGAAAAAGCATGTGCTAAGTCAGTTTCACACAGACTGAAACATTTTTACAACAAAAACACATTGACAAAAGAGATCCAGTTATATTTCAGTCCATTGTTGGTTGAGTTCATTTTGTACTAGCACTTCACTCTGCCACTGTCACTTGCCTTTTTACCTGTGCACACTTTTCTAACTTTGCAGTAACAGTAATTGAATGAAGATTTTCTTTTAGTGGGACTATTTTCTTGAAAACTATGTAAGGGGTCCACCACCATGGAGATGTTCTAACTTAATGATCCACAGTACAGTATTTAACATGTCTATCTTTTTCAATTACAAGTGTTTTTGGCATTTTTCCTGTGAGCAGGCTTATCTCGCCACTGATCTGACTGTTAGATCTTGTGGTATAAAGTGCTTGTCTTTCAAGTTTAAAGCCAGAACAGTCCAGGTAAGGCAATAACATTGTCATGAACCAGAAAAGTGATATAATGCACCTTAAAGAGTATAATTAATATAAACTGTTTTGGTATCTTAACTTTGCAATAATCCCTAATGTAGATGTGTATAGAATCCCTCAGTCGTCCAGGTAGAATCCATGGTAAAAGGAGAAATTCAGTTTGTCAACTGGACAGAAGTTTATTTGGTTGAATACATTTCGCAGCTCATCCAAGCTGCTTCTTCAGTTCTGGTCAGACGCTGGTGGACACTGCCTTATATCTGCCTGAAGGGAGGAGCTAACTACAATGAAATTACTCTGAAACTACCACACCTATTTGTTCAAATCACCTCTCTAGTCCCTAATCTAGTTTAAATCACCTGTCCAGGGCAGGACCAATTCTCCTCTACTTATACTAACTTTTGAATAGGACTTTTTGAGAACATTCAGCCTGTAGAAATTACAATTCAAAATAACTGACCTTTTAAATGCCTCCTTTTCCTGTAACAGTTAGTCCCCTCCTCAGACCCTAGAGAAATGTCAAGGAGACCCTGTGCTGTCCATCACACTGCCACCCCAGACAGACTCTCGAGGCTAAAGCTGGGCTCTGATTGGCCCAGAGTCCCCTCTCTGTCTCTTCTGGCTCAGGTACACTCTAGAAACTTCCACACAATCTCTCCAAAATGTAACTGTATACTGGGCCCGGCCGATATATAGGCAGGCCGATATTATTGGCCGATATGGACACTTGGAGACCTATTGGCTGTTGGCCTAAATCTTGCTGATATGGGCCGATAGTCCACATGGGCATGTTATACCTCATTATGAAGTGTAGACTCTCTATATTGAGTCCATTTAATCCTATTTACAGACAGATAAATGTCCTAATATGTGGAGCGGGATCAGTATTTATCAGAGAAGTAATTTGTCTGTGTCTGTGATGCCGTACTGCTCCTGAACGTACACCCAGAGTCATGTCACATGACACACGTGCTCTTGTTTACGCCAGTGGATTCTGAGGCTGCACTGAGGCGCTGTCTTTAAATGCTCTTGTGTCTGATCCACGATCTGACTTCAGTACAGTTTAGGCCAGCAACAAAACTACTGCTTGTTTTTATCAAAGTGCGAGTGCGGCGCAGAGAGGACTGTCCCATAGACAGAGGAACACACAGCTGCTCTCAACATGCTGGATTATATTCTTTTTACGGACGATCGTTTTGAGTCAGGACTAAAAGGACACTTATTAGTGAAGACTTGTGATCTGAGAGGTGCCTGTCTGAGCGGTGAGTGTTGCAAATTTGTCGGTTATGAAGCTACTTTTCGTTCTTTCTCATTGGTTAGCGCTTAGCTGCAGTAAGCTCCCACACATAAACAGCCTGTTTTCTTACATTGGCCTACTGTAAAGTGATAGTGGCTGTATACGTGTTATTGGACATGCACAGATATGTAAATGAGCCGTGAATAGAGGTGTGAATGATCGGCATTTACGTGTATAATTAATTACTGCAGCGCGCACACATTTACTGCTAAAGGCTAATAGCGGTAGTTTTACTGGATAGAATGTCATACTGTCTACTCACCTACTGTCTTTAAATATGACCATAAAGAGACAAAATAACAGTAAATGTAGCCTAAACAAACCCAACTTAAAATCCAATAGAGTCAAACCTAAGTTTTATAATCAGTTGAAGATTCACAGCGAATATAACGTCACTAAATATATCGGCTATTATATTGGTTATTGGCACCTCCAAAGCCTGTTCTATTGGTATCATATTGGCTCCAAAAAATCCATATTGGTCGGGCCCGACTATACCATCACAAAACATAATTATAGAATGTGGACATTATTTAATATCTTAGTTTAGTCTTTATCTCAAAGCTTCTTCCTTTTGATTTACACTTTTGAATATACTTGAGTCATTTTTTCTTCATTTGTGAAGATATTCTTGTCTCTTTTACATTTTTGCTAATTTCTTACTCATTTCTTTTCATTTTTTTTTTCTTTTTTAAAAAAAACTCATTTTTATTCCTTCGTTCAGGTACACTGTAGGAACTTTCTCTCCAAATTGCAAATGTGGACTGGGCTATCTTAATTAATCCACACAACCTATTGCAAAATTATAGTCTTATCATTATAATATGGAAATTCTTTAATAAGTTGTCTTAAAACTTGAAGCTGATTTGTGTTTTAATTTCTGCTTTAGAAAAACAATTCTGCAAGTATACGTTCTTTATAATGCTCAATTATGAGCATCTAATTTTCATCTTTTCCCTTGAAGTTTTGATGAGGTTTCTCACCTCTTGTATGTCTGCGATGACTGCTCAAGCTTCCTCTCTAAAATGTTTGCCAATCCTAAAACTAGAGCTAAATCTTTCTATATAAATCCCCTTGATTTGCACAGGCATTTGAGAGGAACCAGCCCCTCTGTGCTGTAAAGATGAATGTGTGTAGCTCCAGACAATCGATGCCATGATAAAGTGCACTGACACACCTCTGACAACTCCATTAATTGCTCATCTTGCTTCACGTTGTGCCTTTAGCTGATCACCATGGCGATGATCGGAATGAGAGGTGGCTGTAGGCGTTTGGCACTAGGTTTACTCAGTCCAGGTGCTGTTTTCAGACTTATTTTCTTTGCCTGTGATTAATATTGATTACACACAAAAGCCAATAAAGCGGCCCCACTGTGACTGTGAGATCAGGTAAGGGCTACTTGTTTTCTTCAGGATGCACTCACTTTTAATTAAGTTCAAACAAGTTAATCGAGCAGAGGTGTGGCTGCCGGGGCAAATGTTTATAAGTATAGGTTCTTTTCCTGAATAGTTCTGAATATGAACTAAAATGTGATGCTAACAGACAGTGTAAGATGTACCACCAGGTAGCGCTGTGCAGTTAATCAAATTTTTATCAAGCCCAAGATTCACTCATTTCTAATTGTCAGTGTTTGGATCTTTTGGTTTGATAGGTTTTATATTACACAAATTTGATTCTTGTGATCTTTAAGCCATGTTATGATGCTGTTACTTCATCAAAAACATACCTAGAGTTGTGTTTTGTTTCATTCACACGTTTAAGTAACCCAGGATTATTACGCTGTCGGCATCCCCAAAGCTCAAAATGCTCTATTCCACCTTGTGATGCCATGAAGCGGTAGTTTTCAAGTTAACAGTTCAAAAGAGACTGGCAATTCCAGGTCTGAAATAATCCAAATTATTCTAGTGAAGGCGTATGAAGTTTAAAAACACAATAGAGCACTTCCTGTATTACCAAGGTGGAACAAAGTGCTTTCTATTTGAGAGGAGAACTCAGGCTAAATATGCAGGGTTTGTGTGTTAAACATGTGTGAATGAAACAAAACACCACTTTTTGATGTAGTTTTTGATTGACTTTCTTTCTAAGGTAAAACTGTTTTTTATGTTCTTTTCCTGTGGGTAAACTTGGGGTGATTTTGAATTTGAGTTGTGTAGCTGTACTTTATGTGATGTGGCCCCAAATTTGTCAGCTAACAGAATGTGTGTTTGGATGTGGCCCTGTGGTTTTGCTCACGGTTAGGACTGAAAACTGCCCATGTGTTAATCCCTTTATGCATGTACAAATATGATGGAGCTGACTGGGGCATCTGGGCTAATCTGTGCAGAAGAAGACCTCACGCCTCTACATCTGTCGGTTTGCATGGGCCAGTGTGTCTGCAGGTGCACTGTGCTGTGGGCTAATGGGCACAGATGAAGTCATTCTGCTCGCATGCACCACAGGACACCACAACACCAGCCATTAAAACTTACAAAGGATGGGCTGGGAAGCAAGTTTAAAACCAGGCAGCTCCAAGTTTAGCTTACTTATTTGCTCTGCTGTCCAATGCAAGCCAAAAGTAGTGTACAATGTGTTCCTCAGATTGTTACATGAGAAGTACTGAGTTTACGTAAGTTGGATTCCATACTGCAATTGTAATACCACTACTACTTGTACTACTAAACAGTGACTACTACAGCTACTACAGCTACTACTAAAATGGTAAATGGCTAGTAAATGGTAAATAGCTACAACTACTACTGCTACTGCTATTACTACTACTACTACATCTACTACTGCTACTATTACTACTACTACTACTTTTGTTATATTGAGACAGCGCTGGGCAAAGGAGGAGTAACCAGATATATACAAAAGTATGTTAAAGTTAATGATGATTAATCACTTTTTTTTTTGTTTCATTTGAGTACTGAATTATACTTATTTCCACCTCTGCACTGTTGAAGGTGGAAGGCAAATGTTTAACTTTGTGAGCTGGGCCCTAATGAGCAGAATTAGCTGCAGATCAAACAGGACAATTAAAGGGGATGTTTGTGGTGGTGAGGGCTCATTAGCATCACAACACACGAAGAAGAGCCTCTCATTATGTGCGTGCGTGTGTGTCTGTGTGTGTGTGTGTGTCTGCATGTGTGTGTGTATACTGCTGCAGCACTGTCAGGGGGCAGATAAAGATACAGTCACACATACCAGGTGCGCAATGGTCAAGCTCACTTTCTACTACTACTACTACTACTACTACTACCACAACAAATGACAGTATTGTGGGGGAAAAGTTATACTATTTTATTTTAGCTGTCAATTCATTAAAAAAAACAGCTGAAGAATTAATGTGCCAGCCTCTTGTCTCTTGAAGGGCATCTGGCATAAAAACAGAAAATAACTGATAAAAAGGATGCTGATAGTTGGCTTGATGAACTGACATCCACCATGGAGAAGAATTTTAACTATACACTGTAAACCATCTTAAAATGTATGTCAAGATATTTCAGTCCCAAATAGACTTCATTCATATCTTTAGGCATTTCAAAGCTATTTCAAATGGTCACATGACATAAAAGTGCTACTTCCTCTTCTCTCCTACTCAACCTCAAACAACAATCACACTTAAATATTACGTAATATTTTCCGGCACAAAGGAAAACAAAAGGTAGTCCTTGTCTGCTCTCATCCAATTCCAGCTTAATTAAGAGGGGATTTAACTTTGATCTCCTGCAGTCTATACCAACCGTCCATAGAAAAAGCATATAAATATTCTCCAGGTCAGGCCTACATTGCATTTGACCATTCATTGCTCCCTGTTTGAAGTCAGTGTAGATGAGAACTAGAAAGATGCTATTAGTCCAACCTGAGTGATGCTTGTTAGGCTGATCTGGAGGCGGGCCACCCTTCTCTGCTCTCAACACTATTAGCGTAAGTTCAACAATGGATCAAAGGTCCAGAGTGGTCCATCATTTCAGTGGTCCCAGGCTGTGTATTTTTTCACCCTTTGTTCCTACGATGTGGGTTAATTATGAACCAAAACTGAGCAGCAGGAAAGGAGAAACTGCATGATCCTTATTGTAATGTGTTTGACATAAAAGGTAACGCAAGCTTAAATCACCACTGGTTTCTCTGGGGGAAAGCACAGTCTGATAGTGTGGATAATTCTGTATGCAGATTTAAAATGAAACTTGTAGGTATAGCAGTTGATTTGAGACATTATCACCACAGGAACATTTGATGGCATTGTTATAATAATTAGTGATATCTTAGCCTTCCCATGGGGCAATAAACCTCCAGCTTTCTCCAATCTGTGTGAGAATCTTGTCCCCCTCCAATCACAGGCCCCATTGTGGTTTTGGGAGAAGCGAAAAGCAGTGCACCCTCACTAACCAAAACAACTACACCGATGGACTTCCTATGACCTTTTTAGCAGAAATATGGAGTGTTTTCTTTTGTGAAAAAGTGAAAAATGTGCCTTTTCTCTTTCACCGATTGGTCTATAATCAAGAGCTCTACGCATATAATTTTGGCCATGTTAACATCTCGCACCAAGATCAGGCACTAGAGGTCAGGACAGGTTAAGTGTCTCACTCAAGAACACAGCAATAGTAAGCACTTGAAGAGCAGGAATTGAACCAGTCAGTCAATACTGTCTTAACTTGGACTCTCACTGTAAATGTAACTCATAGAAAACAGCCATCTCCACTTCAACACTGGTCCTTGCATAGTTTATGGTGATGTTCAGCTTTTGTTTACAATGTTATGCTTTCTCCACTCTCGCTAACAACATGCAGCGGCTGTGCATATGATAAGTATGTCCCAGTAGAGCTCCAGTTAAGTACGCCTCTGACTGTGTCTCCGTCCCTGGCTCCTCGTTGTTCCTGTCAAGGTTTTGGAACGCTCCTTCCTTTGAGCTTCCAACGGCGGTTTCCACAACATTCCCAGAGGAGCGCCGCATCCGTCTATCAGCGCATCCCTGCAGGCCACACACGGGCGGGACAGCAGTCTGAGTGGGAGGGGGTGTGGAGTGAGTGACATCGCTGGTAATCTTGGTAATTTAGAGTAGGGAAGGTGTTTCCTGTATGCCACTGTGCAGACGGACTGGCTCTAGGAGAGAAGGAGGTGAGGAGACAAGGAGACAAGGGAAGGGGGCAGGAAACAGGAGGCCTAGGATGCTTGGTGAGTGCTGGCAAAACGTTCAGTGAAGATGAGGCTCATTCGTCTTCCTCAGAGCGACTGTCAAATATCTGCACAGCTATGTCCAAACTTCACTGAGTCTACTGAAAGTTGGAAATTAAAGTTTAACATTTGATTATTTTTTAGAAGATTCACTATAAGTCATAAGGATTGGGCTTTAACTTTGAAAAAGGTTTGTGTGTGTGACTTGCTCATGTCAAGATATTCATTATATTGTCAATTATTTTGAATAATTGACAATATTGCCAACAACAAGTCAGTCTAGTTTTCAAAATGTCAAAGTGCAGGGTAAATTACAATATTGTTTCTGAAAACAAACCCTTGGTTCACATCTCTGCAAAAATACCACAAAACTGTGGTAATGATCAAGTTTTTGAGCAGAATTCCAGGAATTTGACTAGTTCTTGATGTGGTGATATTTTTGGGCCAAATTAAATTCTGTGTCTTTGCTGTAAAACCGTTCTAGCCTCAGATGGATTTTTTATGGAAATGTTGTGCTTTCTGATTTGTACTGCTTTCTCAGATCATTGTTGTTCATTTTGTGGCTAAATCTCCAATGAGCTGAAGCATTCCTTAACATCTTGTTCTTGTATTAGCCAACAAATTATTATAATTTTGAGAAATATTATCAAAATGAAGATACCTTCCCCCCAGCAAAACATGATCCTATATTTTAAACGTTTTTATTATCGGTCTAAAGATGCATATCATTTAGGTACGTAATGCCACTTAAAGGTACACTGCTTAACTTTTCAGATTGGGAGTACGCTACCATGGAGATGCTATTGCTTTGCCTGTAATGTTCCACAAAATGGTATTAATCTTATTTAAGATGTTTTTAGTCAATTATGGGTGTTTTTATTCCTCAAAAATATCTTTAAAAACATGTATTCTGGGTGTGGTTACCTCTTCCCAGATCTCAACTGTAAATTGTCTGTTGTTTGTTTCTGTGGAGATTGAAAAATTTAATGCCATACTTTGGAATATTGGAGGTAAAGCAATAACATTACTAACTGGTAATTAATTAAGTATTAATTAACATTAATAACTGGTAAGTAACTGGTGGGTCCTTTACCAGAAAGGTTACATAGTGCACCTTTAAACATAAAACTTAATTATCTTAAAATAACACTTTTAGTTTGATATTACACATTACACACACACATATATAGTGATAAACAATATCCAATTAAGTTTGCATTCAAGAAAAGAATATGAAAAATATAACGTTTTATTAAATACACTTAATAAACTCCACAATGATGGAAAAAGTTGTTAATGGCATTAAAAAGCTTTCATGGTTTTGGGCCTGTTTCTTTATTCCAATATTATCTTGTGTTTTTTCATGTGCGCTTCTGTTGTGGCACTTGCTCATTTTCTCTTTAATATCTCCTTATTACAAACTGAATAAATAGTATTGCAGAGCCCAGCCTATTGAAAACGCTGGTTATCTTTAAAACAGCAGCTGTCTAGGTGCAGATACAAGAACATGCAGAAAAGTGTACTTCTCTTTTGAACTGTGAGCATGACTAATCATATTGTGCACACCACCACTGGGCTGTGATGATTGTTTATGAAATATAAAAGTGTTTCTGTCACTCCTCTCTACATGAAATGGTTGTCAACTTGACTGACTGGAGGATGTGTTTTTTTTAAATCACCCAACACATCATCTCAACACGTTTTACTACTGTTGGTTACAATATTTTTATTCATCAGAGCATAAAAGGAGAAGTAAATGTTTTGAGCTTTTGAAAACTGTAACCCGACAGTTGTGAGAGACGGGTAACAAATCACAGCCTGGTTTGCTGGCCTAAAGCATCGGGCGATATTGGTGAGTTTCAGATTCTCGAATGTGATGATGTCATACTCCAAGTTGGGGGGGAGCAAGAGCCAGATTTTTCCTATTGATTATATTGTACTTTACCAAGAACTTTCCAAAAAGTAAATGTACAAATACATGTTAATCCTGATCATTTCTATTAATGACTAGAGCCAAGAACTCTGTATTACAACACAAATCTCAATTTTAACTATATTAATTTTAGCTGCGCCATCTATATTAAATAATATTGGCCTATAGAATATTGTAATGTCATCTGCAACCCACCAACTGACAAAAATAATTTCTCAGCATTCTTTTTTATCCCATTATCCCAATAATATGTCAGTCCATCAGAAATGTGCTAAAACATATATTTAAATGTATTAGGTGAATTTTAAGTATCAGACTGTTGGACTCAAATGTAACCCATGGGAGAAGTCACTTTATACCCTTAGCAAAAGGAGAAATTTAATTTGTCAACTGGACAGAGTTTATCGACCAAATAAACTCTGTCCAGTTGACAAATTAAATTTCTCCTTTTGCTATGGATTCTACCTGGACGACTGAGGGATTCTACACACAACTTTATACCCTTATTTGAAAGTGTATAGCATAAGTTTCTTTTTCAGCATTTAGAAAATATAAACAATATACTTGATATTCAAATGTTGAATATCATTCAAAAGAACATTCACACTAGTATCCATATTTCCATAATGTAAATCTGGCTATAATGAGTTTAGACCTCTACAATTATTTTATGAAATATATGGGATTCTTGTAGTAGTTTAGCAGTTCGTATTTCAAGCTTCCCTTAAATGTTAAATTAAATGAACTCAATAGTAACCTTTTACTTTACACAAATCCTTATACCAGACCTATAAGGTGAATGGATGACTCACGTAATCCTGTATACGGGTATGCTCCTTGTATCTAAAAAGTAGCCCATGCCTATTACATGTTGCACAACTGGCCTCTATGTGAAATACATGAAAGAGTTGCTCCACTGCCGTTGCTTGTATCTCTCCTCCGAGTCCAAAATAGCTGTTAGCTCCTTTGCACTGTCCTATAAAAATCAAAGCTCCGGGTTCCTCTGCCTGCCCTGTTTTAATAATATTTCTCAGTATTACCCACTTTAATTCCTCCCTTCCAACTTGTTATCCATGTCTTTTTGGATTTTAATTTGCATCCATTTAGGACGAGATGAGATGCCAGTTTTCACAATCTCTCTTTTTTGTTTTTGTGTGATGGTGACTTGCGAGCCGGCATTTCTTCTTTATCCAGTAGTGATTAGTCTGGCCAAATAGCTGGTATTAGCCATGTTAAAATCTGCTTATCGTCTGCCAGATGGAGCAGATGCCCAAATTAAGCATCGCCAATTTTTTTTTTTTTTTTTTTGGTCATCACAAATGATACTAGAAGGCCAATGCGAAGACACAGAAAAACAAGAAAACAGGTTGAAGAATTGGGTTGGAGAGAAAGCAAGGGAACCAAACAAAAAACGAGAGGAATGGTAGAGAGTGATGAGAGAGAAGGAGGGAGGAGGGAAAGGGGTATTGGGGCGAGCAAGCATGGGAATAAGAAATGGCAAATTCTTTAGTTTCAGCCAATTAGTCTGAGAAGCCACTGTAATTAACTCTCGGGGGAGCCGCTGAACAGTCATGCACCTCGTTTACATAATGAGCATGAGGAGAGCCTCTTTTCTCTCTCCTCCGTTTCTGTCACCGGCCTGTTGAACCAAAGCAGCTGCTATTCCCCTTCTACTGCTATGGCCTGACTCCTACCGCCAACTCCCACACTGACCCATACCAAAATGACTTTCTGTAATGTTGTGTGTGGGGTAGGCTAGTCGGTATAATTGCTATATCGACTTTGCGTTCAATACATGAAACGTGGAACAGTAATTTTTGGGGATCAGTATTTATCATGAAGGCTTTTTCTTTGTTTTAATGGGGAATTTTAGGCTGTTTTTCTGTACTATGATGAGATTTGAGCTGTAGGAGGTTGAATTATGAACTGGCATTAAACAAAAATATGTTTTATTTGTTTATGTGAAGGGGTTTTAATTTCTCAAAACTAAGACAAAAACATGTATGTCAATGACAGGTCTCACCTAAGATCCTATGCTATGTAAGCAAGCTCAAAATGCTCTGTTCCACCTTATGATTTCATGATGTGGTAGCTACCTTTTACCTTTTGTTTAGTAGAGACTGGCAATTCTAATTCAATTCTAATTAATTCTAGTGAAGTGTTTGGAGTTTAAAAACACAGTGGAGCATTTCCTGTATTACCACATGACATCACAAGGTAGACAGACTGTTTGAGAGGAGAACACAGCCTGAATATGCAGTGTGTGTTTGTGTGTTAAACATGTGCGAATGAAACAAAACACAACTCCAGGTAGGTTTTTGATGAGGAAACAGCATTATAACGTGGGTCAGAAAAGAGTGTAATATAGGACCTTGAACTAAAACAATGGTGTTCTTAGAAGATGGGTGGAGACACTAGACTGTGTCCAAGAATATGAACCATATTATGTTCTTGTCTTGCTGAAGCTAACCTAAACCTCTCCATACTCGATAACTTATGACCAGCCAGACTGCAACTCAGATAGGCATCAAGGCCCAGTCATTGATTTCACACCAATGCGGCCTTCATGTGATGCTCGGATAAGTTCTGGTTGCTAAGTTATTTATGAGGACAACCACCGCTATGTAGTACTATTCTGAAAGTTAAATCATTTAACCTTCTTATTGAGAAGCAGCACTGATAACTACTCTACTCTGCCTATCCTAGCAAGTTCAATTCAGTTGCTCTGTTATCTCCCCACATCAAGCTGAGTGTTTTAAACGTGGCAGGAAAGCGTTTGATTCCTTTATTATTTAGCAATATCCGTTTGTAGTCTACCTGGTTTCACTTTTCTGAAACCATCTGTATAAAGTGGTATTTTTTTCTCATGTAAATTTATGATAATGCTTTCTTCACTCTGCCCTTTGCCCTGTTCTGACTTTTCATTTCCTTTTAGCTCAATATGAAAAACCTTAGACCAGCAGTTTTGACTTAAAATATAAAGGATCCTTAAAACATGAAAGCAAGTGATGAAGTCATACTTTATAGGCACATACAGATAAAAGGACAGTTTTGTCTGCAATCAACCACTTGTGCTATAATAATATTAATCCATCCATCCATTCATCTTCTTCTGCTTATCCGGGGGCCGGGTTGCGGGGGCAACAGTCTAAGCAGGGACTCCCAGACTTCCTTCACCCCGGACACTTCCTCTAGCTCCTCCGGGGCAGGGAGATGTCTAGGAGGCATCCGGAATAGATGCCCGAGCCACCTCATTTGGCCCCTCTCGATGTGGAGGAGCAGCGGCTCTACTCCGAGCTCCTCCTGTGTGATTGAGCTCCTCACCCTGTCTCTAAAGGAGCACCCAGCCACTCTCCAGAGGAAACTCATTTCGGCCGCTTGTATCCGTGATCTTGTCCTTTCGGTCATTACCCAAAGCTCATGACTATAGGTGAGGGTAGGAACGTAGGTTGACTGGTAAATCGAGAGCTTTGCCTTTCGGCTCAGCTTCATCTTCACCACAATGGTACGGTACAGCGACCACATCACTGCCGACGCTGCACCGATCCTCCTGTCAATTTCGCACTCCATCCTCCCCTCACTCATGTACAAGACCCCGAGATACTTGAACTCCTCCACTTGACACAAGGACTCTCCACCCACCCGGAGAGGGCAAGCCACCTTTTTCCGGTCAAGAACCATGGCCTCAGATTTGGAGGAGCTGATCCTCATCCCAGCCGCTGCACACTCGGCTGCAAACCGCCCCAGTGCACGTTGGAGGTCCTGGTCCATTGAAGCTACAGACAGCAGAGATGAGATCCTGTGGTGCCCAAACCGGATCCCCTCCAGCCCCTGACTGCGCCTGGAAATTCTGTCCATAAATACAATGAACAGAACCAGTGACAAAGGGCAGCCCTGGCAGAGTCCAACATGCACCGGAAACAGGTCTGACTTAATACCGGCAATGTGAACACAGCTCCTGCTCCGGTCATACAGGGACCGGACAGCCCTTAGCAAAGAGCCCCGGACCCCATACTTCCAAAGCACTCCCCACAGGACCTCACAAGGGACACGGTTGAATGCCTTCTCCAGATCCACAAAGCACATGTGGACTGGTTGGGCAAACTCCCATGAACCCTCGAGCACCCGATGGAGAGTATAGAGCTGGTCCAGTGTTCCGCGGCCGGGACGAAAACCACACTGTTCCTCTTGAATCCGAGGTTTGACCCTCAGTCAGATTCTCCTCTCCAGTACCCTGGAATAGACTTTACTGGGGAGGCTGAGAAGTGTGATTCTCCGGTAGTTGGAACACACCCTCTGGTCCCCTTTCTTAAACAGAGGCCCACTCGGAATCCATGTCCCCAGCCTCCCCCGGAATCTGGGAGAAGCTCTCCCAGAGGTGTGAGTTGAAGGTCCCCCTGACAGAGGGTTCTGCCAGAGGTTTCCAACAGACCTTCACTATACGCTTGGGTCTGCCAGGTCTTTCCGGCTTCCTCCTCCGCCAGCGGACCCAACTCACAACCAGGTGGTGATCGATTGACAGCTCTGCCCCTCTCTTCACCCGAGTGAAGTCGATCATCAACCTCCAGCCTTGGGTGTCCTGGTGCCACGTGCACTGATGGACACCCTTGTGCTCAAACTTGGTGTTTGTTATAGACAAACCGTGGCTAGCACAGAAGTCCAATAACAAGACACCGCTCGGGTTCAGATCAGGGAGGCTGTTCCTCCTAATCACCCCTCTCCAGGTGTCACTGTCGTTGCCCACGTGGGTGTTGAAGTCCCCCAGTAGAACAACGGAGTCCCCAGTCGGTGCACTGTCCAGTACCCCTCCCAGAGACTCCAAGAAGGCCGAGTACTCTGCACTGCTGTTTGGCCCGTAGGCCGACACAACAGTGAGAGACTGTCCCCGACCCGAAGGCGCAGGAACACGACCCTCTCGTTCACCGGGGTGAACTCCAACACACGGCGGCTGAGCTGTGGTGCAATAAGCAGGCCCACACCTGCCCGCTGCCTCTCCCCATGGGCAACGCCAGAGAAATGGAGAGTCCAGCCCCCCTCAAGGAGTTGCGTTCCAGAGCACAAGCTGTGCGTGGAGGTGAGGGCGACTATATCTACTCGGTAACGCTCAACCTCCGGCACAAGCTCGGGCTCCTTCCCCCCCAGCGAGGTGACATTCCATGTCCCCAGAGCTAGTCTCCATGTCCGGATATCTGGTCGTCAAGACACCTGCCTTCGACTGCCGCCCAACTCTCCCTGCACCGGCCCCCTATGAATTCCCCTGTGGGTGGTGGGTCCACGGGAGGACGGCCCCACATCGCTCCTTCGGGCTGTGCCCTGTGGGGGAAGGCCCGGCCACCAGACGCTCGCTGTCAAGCACCCACCCCAGGCCTGGCTCCAGGGTGGGGCCCCGGTAACGCCAATCCAGGCGACGTAACTGGCCTTGCTGTGTTTCTCATCATGGGGGCTTCTGAACCGCTCTTAGTCTGACCCATCCCCCAGGACCTGTTTGCCTTGGGTGACCCTACCAGGGGCATGAAGCCCCCAACAACACAGCTCCCGGGATCATTTGGGCACTCAAACCCCTCCACCACGTTAAGGTGGCGATTCAAGGAGGAGTAATAATAATAATAATGATAATAATAATAATAATAATGTTTTTTTTTGTTTTTGGGTTAAAAGGAATTCTTTAGCCAAAAGTCCACTTCGTATAAAACATGTTATATTCCCCAAAAGTGTGGTAATAATCTACACTTTCTATCATGATGCAATAGAGTGAAATTCTAGTTTTATTGCTGCCATCAAAGAGTGCTGTTTCTGATGTACAGTATAGTGCAGAATCATCAGTGAGGTGTGAAAAACACATTCACAATTGATCTTTTTTTGTAGCGATACGTTGTTGTTTTTTTGCTTTCCCTGAAGTTCTTTAAAGATGCATTATGTAACTTTCCTGCTTGTCTCCATGGAGATTTTACGTGGAACATTCCACAGTATAGTATTCAAGAGTAATCCTTTATTATTAGTCTTTCTACATCTCCAAAGCTCAAAATGCTCTGTTCCACTTTGTGATGTCATGACGCTGTAATTTTAAAATTAACAAAACACAACTCCAGATATGTTTCTGGTGAGGAAACAACTTTATAACATAGATCAGAAAATAGCATAATATGGGCTTGGTGGCTTGGTGGCATCGCCCATTGTGGTTAACAATGGGCGATGCCACCAAGCCAAGTTACAGGCCATGGCTGTGAAAAGGTGACCCCACTCAGTAAGAATGTACACAGCAAATTTCTCAAGGTATTTTTGAGCAAAGAAAAATGTGATGGCAAGATGCAGGCTGAACATGTTTAATGCTGTATTGTGGAAGACTGTAGATGCAACAGTGAGACAAGCAGACGGCTCACTCTCACCAGAAAAGTGACTCCTTTAAATAGCACTCCTTTAAGAAGTGCTCCATCTTTCCTAATATTTTTTCACGTTTTAAAACAATTCTTTGTTGCTAAAATCTGTCTTTGGCACAGCACTGTAAATGTTGAAAGGAAGAAGAAAATGCCTTGATGAGTGTTTTGCTGTTCAATAAAAATGTGCTTTTGTTTTGTGTTTCCAGCACAAGGTTGAGAGTGGCTCTGGGGTAGCCTGCCTGAATACAGTGTAACAGCAAGAAATTCATATCTGGAGGTTGTGTGTTTTGCCTCTTCCTTTGATGGCGGACCAGGGATAAAAGCGTTAAGCTGACTTCCTCTTTTATTAGCGCAGGCTTAATTTAATTAGCTGGCTCGGCGTGAGTGTGCTATCGGGCCCTTCTGTTCCTGTACCCAAGGTTTGTGTCGCTCTGAGGGATAAAGGCACACAGAAAAAAGCCAAACTGTGGGGTGGTCTCAGAGGAGCCAGTGTCCTTTTAATCAGAGTTCTGCTAAGATCCTATTAGCATCTCCTCAGAGACCATAGGCTTCACACAGACAGATGGACGGACATGCACAAATTACGGCACAAACATAATCGGGATTAACAAGAGTCACAAGAACCATTAGTGTAAACTGCCATTGAAACTCTTAATTATGCATAGTTGTTCTCCTCCAACTGGTTTCAAGTAATGTTAGAAGAGGTAGACTTTAGAATTAGATTTAGATTTAATGTAGCAATAAACTGTTAAACACGTGCGCCCTGCGCCCATAATGCGCCCATAATGTGATTTAAAGACAAAGTCAGCAGGTGGCCAAATCTCCTTGTCTTGACTTTGAACATCTGGAAAAGCGCTATATAATACTAATGCATTATTGTTATTGTTATTAATATTTTCTGCTCCTATCAACATTATATGGAGTTTTAATATGGCTGATACAAGCATTAATAATACTATTTGTCATCAAATTTACAGAATAGCTTGAGTGGAGAAAAGTGGCTATGAAGTATAACATGTAATCTACCAAGAGATTGTAGTTAGCTGAGTCTAAGATCTTTGCTTTAAAATAGAAGAGCTAACCACTCTGCCACAGGACTATATGAGGACACTAGAAGCTGACATGTTCGGAGACCTCTCATTGATTGGATATGGTTTAGCTGGTGGCAGTGATGGCCTGATTCTGTCACATAGACAGCAGGGGTAACAGTCACTTTTAGCCCTTTAACGGGGCAAAGTCATGACTTTACATCATCACAGAACGTTGGCATGTGTCAGGAAGCTGCGTTAGTGCTGTGCGGCCAGGAGACCCAAATTTGTTTTTTCAAATTTTTTTTTTGTTTTTTATAATTCTATAATAGCACACAGAAGGTCTTGAGTAGCATTTTTCTTTATTTCTTAAAGTAAACACAATCAGATTTTTTTTTTTTAATTTCTTGCATATACCAACATATTTCATCATCATCATCATTTTTGTTTATAAGTATTCTTTGGTTCTGTATTTGGAGTTGGACCAAATACCAACCAAAGATATCTCCCCTCTAGAATCCATGCCCTAAATTAACAAACCAAGAAACCTACTAATTACAGTAAAAATACACGATCTGAAAACTACAGAAAACAGCAAATTAAAACCTTAAAGTTTGAGTCTGATTCACTGAAGAGAAAGCCCAGACAATCTGGTCACGGTTATTGGAGCAAATTGTGAAGATGAGGTTTATTGGTTTTTAGTGATCCGCACC
Organism: Taenioides sp. WSHXM2023; assembly: GCA_029959045.1. Classification (NCBI taxonomy): domain Eukaryota; kingdom Metazoa; phylum Chordata; class Actinopteri; order Gobiiformes; family Gobiidae; genus Taenioides; species Taenioides sp. WSHXM2023. The sequence goes on from CM057099.1 coordinate 17,430,631, forward strand.
TCGGTGTTTCATTACAGGAATACCATCACACAATAGCACCATCCACTGCCTCTGCTCTATATGTTTTTACTGAAAAGCCATTCTCCATTCCTGCTTTCTCAGCACTCGTGGATTTATTAGACGTCACAGCATAACGCTGAACTTATGACCATCTTTTACATTCTATTCTCTCTCCTCTATATAAAATGTCTAATTACCTCGCCAAGCATATTTTCCCAACATTTTGTGCTGTAATGAGGATTGGGGCCAAAGTTTCTTCTTTTCATTTTTTTCATACCATTAACTTTTAATTAACACAAGTAGGATTCAGTGTCCATTAATGGCATTACTCAGAGGGGACATTCATTCTCATCAAGCATCAATAACTCTTAAAGCAAGTAGGCACCAGCAGCGTTTAGAGACAAAGGCGGCATGCAATTTGGCTTATTATGTTGGTAAAGATTTATTTGAGAAATGCTGTTGCTTTATAATGAAACAGGGCAAGTGCTTTAAGCGAGAATAAATAAATAAAATGTATGCTGAGTCCCTATTATGACTGCTGACAAAAATCACACATAATTGAAAGACTTTAGGCACTTCATAACTCGCCTCATGCGTGCTTGGAGCTCCCATTAGAACAAATAATGCCATAGTGGATTTGAAAAGAGATTGCCCATGTAACTTTTCTAGTTGAAGGTACATCTCCTGCTTGTCTCCATGGAGATGTTTATACATAGCCTGGAATGTTCCACAATATGGCATTAACTTACCTCCCCATGGGGACGAGCAATAAAACACCTGTAGAATGAACAAATGCAAAATATGTTTAATACTCATTCTCATATGTTTAATGTCATTCTGTGTCATTCCAGGTGAAGCGATAAGATTTCCATGTAGATGACAGTGTTAACAAAGGAAACTATGGTGGCCCTCATACTCTTAAAAACAACCTGGACTATACATTAACATCATAAAAATCATACTTTCTTGTCCATTGTCTTATCGTAAACATTTAAATTTAACTATACTGGGACAAAAGGACTGCTTCAAGTTTAAATAATCACATCACTAGGGGTGTTCTACATGTATCTCTATTGGCAGAATGTTCAACAGTTACTGTGGTAACACACTGAACACATTAGCAAGCACAGACAAAAAAGTTTTAAAATGGATTTGAAGATCATTTTCAGGAGCCTGTGATCAAGAGCGCTCATGGTCCTGTTTAAGTGATTGATTTTTAGCAAAAATGGTGAGAGTGACTAACTGAAGAACTGCTGGCTAATGCTAGCTTGTGACTGTAATTTGACATGATTAGACTGTGTTAAAATAAAGATCAGATTAAACTTGAGTAACAGAGCTTCAAAAAAGAGTAGTGCCTTCAGTTAGCTTCACACCCCCAGAGAATGTTGATGACATCAGCTGCAAAGTGTCAATAGGCAATAAACATCACTTATTCTCCACAAATTGCATAAGATAAAAATATTTGCGCCTCCATAGTCTCCCCAAAATCTAAGGGAAGCACTTGGACAAGCAGGTGGGGGACCCTCCTCCTGAAAAGTTACGTAAGATCATTGAAGGATGGGTCAAATGCAGGACAAATTTCCCTATATGGACAATAAAGGTTATCCTTAACTTTAACCTTAACCTTAAAAAGTCTACTCGTGCCTACCACAAGCCTTGATAAATAATGGGTACATCAATCTAACATTATACACAAAGCATTCTTCAAAACGGTACCTTCTCAGAGACCATTAATATTGTAGTCAGATAATCTACAGATAATGGAGAGGCTGTAGCCCTGTCACCCAATAATTGCTGTGTGCCTATTAAAGCCAGAGGAAGCTCCAGTGTGAGGCCCTGCTTGCTTAAGATAACCTTCAGGTAAACACACGTCCTTATGGTGCTTATGCAAGTTCCACTGAGAAATGATCAGGATGACTTTGGCCCTTTCTTTGATGCAGTCTTTCAGAGCTTTAAATGGACGGAATAAAATGGAAAAAGTAAGGAAATAATTAAGATGAATTTGACTGCTTTCAACTAAAATACTACTCTCTATTAATTTTAATTTTGATCTTTGTTTGATCTTTTTTTTGTTATATAACACACAAAGTTTTTCCATAATGCTAAAAGTACGTCATAATTTCAACTTCTTTTCAACATTAAGACTTTTCTTAAACAATGTCTGTAGTCAACTGGAACTATATTGCATACCGGAGTTTCGATTCATTCTCTCCTCTGCATGTATGTTAAAAGTAAATGGAAGCTTTATTAACTCTGCCATATTTTGTCCCATTTTACCATCATAGGGACTGAAAAAACACTGGACACTTTGTTCTGCTTTTAAGTCTATTAGGTCCTCTGTTTGGAGTAATTGCTGAATAGGAAACTAGATGTGGGCAGATGATGAAAAAATAGATAATACTGTGAATGTTGTTTTGAAGATATGAACATTTGAATATATGGAAACAGAGAGTATTGTCTATAATAAAACAGCTGCAAGAAGAGCTTATTAAAAATGAAACAGAAAAAACAAATGTACAGCACTATTTCAGCACTTTTGTGGATCATTGTATATTGGTCTGACATTCTGCATTACACAAAATTGATTCTTGTGCGTTTTACCTCATGCTAAAACGCTGTTACCTCCTCAAAAACATACCTAGAGTGTTTTGTTTCATTCACTCACGTTTGAGTAACCCTGCATTATTAGTCTGTCTACATCTCCAAAGCTCAAAATGCTCTGTTCCACCTTGTGATGTCATGAAGCTATAGTTTTCAAGTTAACAGCTTTAACTTTAGTTCAGTATTGTCTGTTCCAGGGTTGAAATTATCCAAATGATTCTAGTGAAGTTGTGTGGTTTAAAAACACAGTGGAGCACTTCCTGTATTACCGCATGACATCACAAGATGGAACAGAGTGTTTTTCGTTTGAGAAAAGATCTCAGCCTAAATATGCAGGGTTTGTGTATTAAACATGTGAATGAAACAAAACACAACTCCAGGTATGTTTGTTATGAGGAAACAACATTATAACAGATCAGAAAACAGTGTAATATGGCCCCTTTAAAACACAACTAAATGTTTTTACCAGCTATTGCAGTATGCCATTATTTGTTCATGGATTAGCTATTGTATTTAATGGTAAATTTAAATACAAATTAACATGCCTCGTGCACGATTTGTATGTCTGCTCTTTTAAAGGGCAGGGGCTAAAGTCTCAGATCACTGTCAGCCTGCTCCAGATGACTTGACTTTTGGTTCTGAAGAAGTCCTTTACGCTCTGCTTTGTATTTCGAGTGTGCTCCGAGGCTGCAGCGAGGCCCCAGGCACACTGTCAACCTGACGACACTCCTGCAGTTTTGTCTTTCTTGTGACTTTTGTACGCCCCTCCACATCACAGGTGCATGCTGGGATTTCAAGAACGCTAAAGGGAGTGATGAAAGCCTCTATTACGAATGTTTAGTCCAGAATCAGTTTTGTTTGACCTCTCTTTGTGAGTTAGTTAAACATTTAGACTGCCGTTGAAATGCTGGTGTAAGTGGATAGGAATTGGCAGCTTTTAGGAATTTCTGAAAAGCAAATATGGCTGAGGGCAAATCTATTACTACATACCACATTACTGCACATACACAGTCATTATGTCTGGTTCTTATAGTACTCAAGAGACAGTTGCAGTAAAGTTTCCAGGGGCATTCTGAGTCCTACAAAACTCATTTTGAATCATTTTATACTCTTTACTTTCTCATGTGCAATTGATTTACCACGATATTTTTATAAACTAGCACAGAATATTTTAGATACATAGTTACTACACTTAAGAGATGTGTTTTTATGTGGCTTATATGTTTTGGATATGAAACGGTCAAAACTCAATGGACATTTTTCTATAGCTTTAAATATTAGTACTTTTTTCATTTGCCTTAATTTGCTGTTCTTTCAAGTGGTTCCAAAATTCACATAGACAACAACCAAGTGTATTGTGTTATTAAATCCTCAATCTCCAACCAAACGATGAGTGATTTCTGACTCATGTGAACTCAATACATAATTTATTTTTGGCAGCTTGAGCTGACATGTTGAATCTCTAAAATGTGGAAAAGTGTAACTTCATCTGGTTACATAATCACTGCTTGAATAGTGTTTAAAATTGCTTGGCTGTTGAGAACATCAACCTTTAGTCATCGTTCTGTGAATCATAGTCATAATACATCTTCTAAAACATCACTTTTGTTTGTTTACGTTTTTTCTTTTTGTATTACATATTGCTCCCTGTAGGTGCATTGTGTAACTTTTCTGGTGGAGAGTAATGCCTGTATGACCTTTCTATCTTCATAGAGACTAAACCAGACCAAGTTACAGGTCAGATCTGTGGAGAAGCCACCCTGCTCACAGTCACAGAATGCCTGTTTTTCTACGTATTTTTGAACTATAAAACCACCTGTAATTGAATAAATGTAAGGTAGATCTGTTTAATGTCATACTATGGAACATTCCAGGGAGAGCAATGACATATCCATAGAAACGAGCAGGTGACAGACCAAAAAGTTACATAGTGCACCTTTAAGAGTTATTCTAAACATTTTAGCAGTTTGCATTGTCTTTACATTTAAAGCCTTTTGTATATGTGACGGTACAGAGCAGCAGCTTAGAGACCCATAATGCCGAGCGATTTGCCTCGCACCACTGCCGTGCACAGACAGCACACAAGCTAAAGCTGAGCCCATGAGTATCTACAGTGTGCTGCTTGTTTATGGGGATTGTCTGTAACTTGTACTCCATGGAACGGCCAGCAGCTGCCAGCCGGTATAAAGCTGGAGAAGTCTCTTCATTGTGCCTTAATGAGCGCTGTAAAGATACAACAGGCCTAAACTCTAGTCTGTGCCTCACAAAATCCACACAACTGTCTTCAACACGTTTAGAAGCTGTTCTGAAGCAGCACTACCAAAAGCAGAGAACAGAGGGAGACAGTGAGAGAGCACACGGTTAACTGCAGGTTAATTGGAAGAGTGGAGTAAATAACATTCTTAATATTTGCAATGGGAGAAACCATATGGCTCACACAAACTTTCAGATGGGTGTACTGTTTTGATGTACAGATTTAAATGCAATTACTTCAAGTAATATCATAATTATATGTCACCTCTGTTTTTAATTAGTTTTGAGATCATCCACAGGTCTAGGTCTCTTTGGCTCTTTGCTGATTGCCCAAATAGTATATTATTTCATAAATACTATATAATATATAATAATATAATAATAGTAATAGTATTTTTTTTTATCACATGCAGCAAGATTTTTGTATTACACAGCCCTTGTTAAAAGTACTGATTTACTGATTTAAAGTTGCAATATAGGTGGTAATATTTAGGGTCCGCCACCTGCTTTTCTCCATGAAAATGTTATTGTTTTGTCTAGAATGTTCCACAGTAGATTAAACCTGTTTATAACCAGGGAGACAAGCAGGTTACAGCACTACACTACATTACAATTCAATATTTTTGAGCCTGAAATGCCCGTAATGAATAAATGCTAGATGGATTTGTTTAATGTCATACCATAGAACTTTCCAAACCAAGCAATAACATCTCCATGGAGACAAGCAGGGCTCCGTGGTTGTGCAGAAAAGTTGTGCAGTGCACCTTTAAGGTTAAGTCATAGATAAATCTTATCCAAATAATTTCCCTTGTGGATCAATAAAGTTTGTCTAAGTCTAAGTCTAAGTCAAGGTGTGTCTTAAAAACAACAAAATGTAGTTTCCCAGATTTCTTCTCAAACCCTTACCTGCAGCTGTGAGCCCACTGCCTTCACAGTGAGGCGCTAACACTGACAGAGCAGCTCTTGTTATATAGACATCTAATACCATCATTAACAGTGAGTTCTCTCTCTTCTCCTCATGTGTGAGCTGTTACAGAGCCAATCCCCCTGCCTCTGCACTTCCATAAGGACACAGTGAACCAACCGTCATTTAATCAGTCTGCCAGAGAAGCCAGGGGCCAGCCTCGCCATCACGCAGCGCCATCGCCTTTACTGATTGCTATGCCAACACTTGTGGCACTCCCCATTCCTAACAGCCCTACCGCATGCTAAATAATAGGCTGCGTCAGCCAGCAGTTATGATGCCATTTCCTCAACTCAATGCTCTCGCACATTGTCTGTTTGTCACCTAGCTCAAGATGCGACGGACCTCCTCAAGAACCCCGTGAGCCTCTCCTGGATAAAACTCATTATCCCAGCCTGCCTCTCTTCAGGAAACTCATTATCCCATCCATCACCAGTGGACTCTCAGACAACAGCATGAATATGGGCTCTCATCACTTAATTAGATCGCTTTGCCCAGAGTTGGTGGCGAGCACAACAGCAGCCCACTCCACGCCTGTATCTGTAGTAATTATCTATCTAATATGACATCTTTGGTTTGACATCTGTGGCCACTGTTAGTTATCACTTCTGCCTATCTGGGTACAACACTCTTAAGACGACAAGCAGGCGGAGCTTTCAAGTGGAGAGGGGGGCATGGGCTAGTGTTCAGTCTGTGGGATTTGTACTGGCATTTACTAACTGTGGGACCTCACACACAGCACTGATATTAATAAAATAAACAATCAGGATAAAATGTTATAGGAATGGATGGATGACTGAGATGCTTGCTTAAATGTGCACTATGTAACTTTTCTGGTGCTTGTCTCCATGAAGATGTTCCATAGTATGTCATTAAACGTAGCTATCTTATATTTATTGAATTGTTTTATTGCTCAAAAACAGGAAAAACATGCATTTCTTACTGTAAACACTAACTTGCTCTACTGGCATCAGCTGCTTGTCTCCAAGATAGACAAGTTTAATGGCGTATTGTGGAACATTTCAGTCAATGGCATCTCCACTAAGACAAGCAGGTGACAGAACTTTATACTTTATAGTCTCATAGTTACCAAAATAGGATTAAGTGTTTGTGATAAATGAGAATGGATAAAAGATTAATCAATTGTTGACAAAATCACTTCAAGA